>JAWWEU010000005.1:27116442-27141005 GCA_035583155.1 Acropternis orthonyx | reverse complement strand
CCTTGGACACTTCCAGGGATGGGGCAGCCACAGCTTCTCTGGGCAACCTGTGCCAGCGCCTGCCCACCCTCAGAGGGAAGAAATTCTTCCTAATACCTAATCTAAACGTATTCTCCTGCAGTTTAAAGCCATCCCCCCTTGTCCTCTCACTACATGACCTTGTCAAAAGCCCTGTCCCTTGTGTGTTTGTGCCTTGCAGTTGAGCACATCCTGTATGGGATGAGAGACAATCAGCGAGCCCTCCCATAGGTGCTCCCCCAAATTCTCCAAGGTCTGATAGGAAGGCTGGGCTCCCCAACCCTGCAACACCCAGCAGAGTTTCCCTATGCTGTTCAGTCTCACAAGTTTGGTGACAACAATTTCTCTGCTGAATTCAGCTATACCAGTCTCAAGAATTCAATGAGCCACATACACGACGTCAACTCCTTTGTCACTGGAGCCAAGGAACAAATTTTAAATAACAGGAAAGAACATCCAGCCAAGGATATGAGGATATTCCATCATCCTCACACTTCACAGCTGCCTCCTCACCTGTGCTCTGAGACACGCAGCCTGCAAACAGCAGGTACCATCCCCAGGGCAGCAGGGTTGCAGGGAGCCCATGGAGGAAGCCAAGTAGCCAGGCACTGATCAGGATATCAACTAAGATGCTTTGAAGCCAGTTTGGTGCATCACCACCGGCTGCAGCAATTTTAGAGCAGCCTTGGATGTCACACTACAGAGCCCAGAGCTGCAGCACAGATGTGCTTTGAATGGTTCTTGTAACCTCCAATAAAAACCATTGATTTCCAGTTGGGAGGTAGGAATGATGGAGGTGCTCAGCACCTTGCTCACTTCTCTACATAGGGAAGATGTTCTCTACACAACAGCCTCTAAGACTCTTCCTGCATCCCAAAGTTTTGCACTTCAAGAACTTGTAGGTGCTAAATTAAGACCATCTAGAGAACAGGGCATGACCTTTACCAGACGGGGTGTCTCAGATATTGAAAATTATTCCAACTGCTGACAAAAGGCATAGACTTACCTGCCTTTACATAATATAGCTCTTCCAGCAGCCACAGAGGAAATGCACACATGAAAAAGCAGGAGGGGAAATGGAATCAGCTACTCACTTCCATTCTGTCACTGTCGTTGGAGAGTTTCAGCCCCATTAAGTCAGGATTGTTCAAGTGCAGCTCTGTATCCCAGC
Organism: Acropternis orthonyx; assembly: GCA_035583155.1. Classification (NCBI taxonomy): domain Eukaryota; kingdom Metazoa; phylum Chordata; class Aves; order Passeriformes; family Rhinocryptidae; genus Acropternis; species Acropternis orthonyx. The sequence continues at coordinate 27,139,816 of JAWWEU010000005.1, read as the reverse complement.
TGGGTGGGAAGCCTTTGCCAAGGGAGAGGCACGATGCCACACAGCTCCTGTGTCAGCAGCAGAGGCAGGATCACAGAGCAGGATGTGAAGTCCACAGGCACCTACAGGAGGAGCGTATTGGTACAAACATAGCAGGAACCAGTACAGGCTTCCAAAATCCCACCCCAGCAGAGCCAAGTCTGTTGTCAAGAGCTCCAGGAGAGCACCACACTCATGGCAGCTCCGGTGGCAAATCCAGGTGGAATAGTTACATGACATTGCTGCATTTTCATTGTCCCTGTGCCCACACCAACATCTGTCTGTTAGCCTTGGTTGGATGTGCTGCTCACACAATAGCATCTCTTTCCTAGTCAGGCACAACTTCCCTTGCAGGAGTGTCAGAGCAGTTACTTGTACAAACACCCCTCACCATCTCCTGACAGCCTTTGCTCTGTTCCTCCATTTTTAGACACTTTCCATGTGTTGCCCAGGCAGAAAAGTCATTTACTAAAGCCAGTCAATAAGACACGAAGCAAACATTTAACCTGGCACAGGTATCTGAAGGACAAGAGGAGGGGGAAAGGGTTCATGCTACCTCAGCACAAGGCTTTGCAAATTGCAGCTCCTCAAAGTTCCCTTTTTAAGATCTCTGTCTGACCCAAATCAGGGAACAGCCGCAGCAAGAAGAAATGAAGCAGGAGCAAAGGAGCACAGTGGCTGGGGTGGAGGCAAAGGGGCTGTATTTAGCTTTGCTGTTCCTGTCCTCAAGGCAAAGCAGGATCTGTGGCACTGTGAATTGGAAATGCCTCCTGATTGCTGGTCCAAAACTCACTGTCATTGGGACATCCTCTATCCTGGGGAGAACCTGCTTTGTCACTTGGCAGCGAGCAATAAAAGGAACCATGAAAGAGTCAGACTCGGCTCTTAAAAGCTGGCCGGCAGGATTTTAAGTGTTTGGGGTTTGGACAAGTTCATCACAACAAGGAAACACCTTTGCCCTCCTCATTCATTTTTAGAAGAGACAAATAAAAATAGATTCACCAGGAGAGCTGCAGACAGGGGAGAAACAGGGAGAGAGCCACATGCCAGCTGTCAAGGAGGCTCAAAGCCTCCAGCTCACAACTGTGCTGTGACCTGCACCCCAAGGCCATTCATGTCCCACCCTGGGGCAGGTCAGAGCCCTGGTGAAAAGACAGAAGAAAGTATGAGCACACACAAACACACACACGCTCTTCTCAAACAAGGGGAAGAAGTGATTATTCCAGGCTGGGGAAAAGACACCTCCTGTTTTTCACTGGACCAGGAAGGTGACCAAGAGATGAATTCTGGCACCACCTGTTATCCAACAAGTTTCCAGTTGCTTCTTAGTTTGGTTTTTGGACGTTGCCCACCTGACTCTGTAACCAGAGTGCTTTTGCACCTGCATTGTAGGAGATGGCAGGAGAGCTAGGTCTGCAGCCCAAGGCCAGTGGCATCCTGGTACCTGTAAGTCTACATGAGTAACAAGAGCTGAAGGCACCAAGAGCATTGGTTCCCTCCAGCCTCCAGTGGGTACCTCCATTTCCTGAAGGAGTGGCACTGGGATATGTCCTGCCACATTGTGCTTTCTGTGTTGGTTTGCTGAAGCCCTTGAATCTTTGGTTTCATGCCCCTGAGCCCTTAGCCTTTAGTGTCTCTATCAATGGTGTCATGATGATGGTCCACCCCTGTGATCCACCTCAAAGCACAGACACACCTTCTGAGGATGTTTGACACCTCAAATCCATCTCAATCCAGAGTGCTCACCACAGTTGTTGAGCAGAAGAGAGCAAGGCATGGGTATGAAAGCCTTGGTCAGGGAAAGTCCTTGCTGGCAAGGACACACCTTCCAATTGAGTGCCTTCCTGGGTGCTAAAACGCATTGCATCTTTGTACCCTGCTCTTGTAGTGCTTGTCTCAGATCAGTCAGACCTAATTAACTGTTTTAAGCTTTATCCTCTAGTCAGGTTTCCCCCTCAACTGTTTCTGTGGCTTCTTTCAAGTGATCTCTGGTTGAGGAGAGTTACTCAGAGTAATCTCTGAGTTCCCTCCCGTGCTGCCAGCAGAGCTGGCTGGCACCATTTGCAGCTTCTGACAGCCTCACTGTGCTGGCAAGAAGAACAGGAGAAGATCAGGAGCCCTTGTCTGGGAAGAGCCAGCAAAATCAGTAATCCATCACTTTGGATGCAGAACCACCTGGCAAGGCTTTTCCAGTTAAGAATGGAGACAAGAGGGTGTTTGTGGCATGTCCTTCCCATGCAAGCCTCCAGCTCCTGAACCTGCTGCAGGAGAGTCCCCTGCAGCTCAGTGTGCCCACCCAGAGATCCCACATTATCTCCTTCTTGCAGCCCACTCTACTGCACCCAACACCACAGCTCCACCAGCATCACCCAGAGCGATCCTTTCCCTCCTTGCCTTCACTAGGGCCCTGGAGAGTCTGGAAACATGCCACGTCCCACACTGCTTCCCACCTAGGCTTGTGGCCACTGGGCCAAGCTGGGAGACCTCCAAGGAGGCATGAGTCCCTTGAGCACCACCCATTGCCCAGTGGGGTCTGTGGCTGGGTGCTGCTCCCAGCTGGAGCACAGCTCTCCAGCGTCGCCACAGGACTGTGGAGGAACGTACTGCTCCACAGACTGAAGGAAGCTGGGATGAAGAAAGATAAAGCTAAACCTTCCTTTTGCTGGAGTATCAGCGTGCTGGCACTCATGTAACCCTCTTAGTTCAAGCTGGTTAGCTGTGCAGAAAACCTCAGACCAAACTCATCCAGAAAAAATCCCTGAGAAGGAGTTGTCCCCATAAGGGGCTATTTGGCAGCATCGCTATCCCACGCCAGTTTGAGGGATTAAAACAAAAAGACCTATTTTGCTGGTACAGAAGGTCCCCTGCGTTAGCCGTCTTTTTCCTGGCATTAAACCATGCTGGGAAAAACGTGCTTTTCCACCTGCTGCTGCCCCTGGGGCTGAGAGGGGATGGGTTTTTCGGGTAACCCCCTACCCTTGCAGCACCGATTTCCCCTGCCGGGCTGCCGAAGCAGCAACCTGAAGGCTGAGAGGCGTCCCCACCCCACCACGAGGCCACCGTGAGCCCCGTGGGAGCTGGTGAAACGCCGCATCGAGGGGTGCGAGGGGGGCAGCGGTCCAGGCGCATCGCCCGCACCCACCCGCGCCAGCGCGGACCTGGCACCCACCGCGCTCGGCGAAGGCGCTTGCGGTTCTTGGTCTCCCCCCAGTGACCAGACCACATATAACAAAGCACCAGGTCTGGCTCATGCCCGGGAGGTTTCCAGCCCCACGAGCAGGGCTGCTGGCTCCCAGAACGGGGTGTATGATTACCAGGTAATTATACTAATAATGATTTCCCCGAATCCTGCCCACGAGTGAAACCCTCTCGCTGGCGTGCCGGCTTGCGTTGCAGTTTTTGGAAGCACGACCCTATTTCTTCCATATGCCAGCACTTGAAATGTATATATTCGGTCATTAAGGAGCATCGACACCGCTGTGGCAAATGACCTGTCAACAGATTTACAGCAGGAAGTAAGTCACTGCCTCCGAGCCTGCGCTCTTAATGTAATTAAAGTCCTCTGTTTGGAATTCGTTGTTAATTAATATTCATACTCTGTTCCCCATCTGCCATTCCCACATTGCTGGTTTCTTCTGAGATTGATCAGAGGGTTATTAAGGCAACAAGCAGAGAGAAGGAGGGGGGTGGTTGGTGGGAAGGGGTTGGATCAGCTTTGGGTAAGGGAGCAGGATTACATCCAGGACCCTGACCGCTCCAGGAGGGAATGACTGAAGCATCATCCTGGCTTTCCACATTGCTGGGGGGAAATTAAAGGGATGGTGAGAATGATGGATCAAGAGATAAGACACCATTAGCTGGCTTCTGGAGTCTCTCAGGGCTTGCTTCAGCACTGAAAGGAAGATGAGAAGGATCTCTAGAGCTGGGTGCCAAGGACAAGCTGCTGGCGTGAACAAAGCCTAATTAAAATGAGGCTAATTGCTGGCCCTTGTGGTTTGATCTGGGGGAGCCACCATGGCAGGCCAGCACCACAAACCAGACATACCAGCACAGTTGTTTGAGGGTGGAGACTCAGAGGGAGTTTCTGATGAAGCCATACTCACTTGGGCATATGTAAGGAGGGCATGGATGTACAGGGTGTTAATGGACACCAATAACTTTCCCCAGCCTAGTGCAGGGCATGAGAGGACATCTGTGGGGACACCGTGGCCAACTTTTTTGGGTGGGCACAGCCCTTGCAATGACAACACACCAGATGCTCCTGTTAAAGCAGGTCATGGGCTGTCCCTGGCCCTGGGTGGGCACTGAGAGCTTGCCCCACCCCTGCACAGGCTGGAGGGCCTCCTTCTCTCTGATCCACAGCCACTGTGGCATTTCTACAAGTGCTCAGCATGGATCCCAGCAGGATCAGACACCCATGGAACAGCCACAACTCCTGCACCAAAAATGCTGAAACCAGGCACACACAGTCCACCACTCTGGGTAAGAAAGATGTTCCTGTATCACAGGCTGAAAGCCTGGTGGGTGCCATCCTGCTGAGTACATGGGCTGCTGTAAATGCAGTGCTCTGCAGCAGAAGAGACCAGGCTAGAGATGTGCCCCCCTGTATCAGCCCACCACCCCATCTCTGGATGCTGGAGATGTGTCCCTCATACTGACCCTGTATCACCCACTGCACCATTCCCAGGTGCTGGAGATGCCAGAGCTGGGCATCCTTTGAAATTAATGGCACTGCAAAGCCTCTTGAAGACCCTTCCCGTTCCCAGGATGCAACCCAGAATAACTGGGGGTCTGTGGTTGCTGCAGACAGGTAGGCAGCTGAAAGGCAGGTCTTGCAGTCAACCTCCTTCAGCAGGAGAGCACTGTCCCTCTCCCTTTCCTGGGAAACTCTTTTTCCCCAGGACAGGTGTCATGGGGACATGGCATCTCAGGATGGAGGTTCCCAAGAGACCACAGGGACTGGGGCTCTGTCGCAGAAGCACTGTGAGTGGGGTTTCCTCAATCAGCAAAGCCCATTTCAAATGGTTTTTTGATCCTTAAACACAATGGTAGGGTTTAAATTGGATACACCCCTCTCTGAAAGCTGAGTCCTGCTGGCAACTCCTGTTTCTATACGAACAATCAAAGTGATTTATTCATCTACCTAAAGCGCAGTTGCTCTTTGACCATCCATCCATTATCCTTATCTATCTGTCCTGGTTAGGAGCTGAGCAATCCATCTTACCCAACCTAATGTATGCCAAACGGCTGCGCACACCGCCGTGCTCCAAGAGGGCTGTGCCGGAGCAGACGACACAGGCCTGGCTTTCAGCAGCATTAATGCAATTCTATTGACGTCAACTGGAGCTGCCCGTTGTCACCCTCCCAGAAAATTAAAGCCTAGGATGTGCAGCCCTGAGGTGGGCACTGAAGGGATCTGTGGTTGTAATCAGGACTGGATCTACCACCCAGCTCATCATGGAACATATGGATCCCGTGCCACTGGCATGCAAAGAGCCCAGTTAACCAGTGGAACTTCTTGATTCTCCTGATTAAATTGCAAAAGGGGACCAGTGGTGTGGTCCCAGAGCATCATCTTCTCATCTATGATGAAAGGACCACGTTACTCCTTTGCCACGTGAGTAACCAGCAGTGGCAGCTGCACCCCAGGTCCCTGCTGTCCCTGCCTGGGACATTGCAGAGGGGCTCGGGGGCGTCACAGGTGATAGCAGGGTGCTGTTTTCCTGCTTCCTGGGGAGGAGAGGTTCCACACCTTGTAGAACAGGAGTAAGTGAAACACCCACATGGCTGCCCCATCCCTGGAAGTACTTAAGGCCAGGTTGGATGGGACTTTGAGCAATCTGATCTAGTGGAACATATTCTCTCTGGGGACTGTTCAATCTCACAGCCACAGATGGGAGAGTGATGAGGCTCATTCATGCAGGAGTCAGAGAGGGTCTCCACCCTGCAGAAGCCATGGCTTAGGGAGGATGGCACTGGAGTTGCCTAGCACACGGTGGGCACCTCTTGGTCAGCAAGCTGAGTGGCCACTGCAGAAACTATAACTAAGAAAAACAATCCTACAAGCTTAAATAAGCTGCAAATGGCATTGTATCCCTCTAAAGAAACTGGGACAGTTCACAGCTCCCCATCAAGAAGGCCCTCTCTTGCCAAATGTCACCTCCCAGGTGAAGCACATGCTGTGACAACTTTCCCAAGGAGGTTCAGAAAGGGTGTGTGGCCACACACAAACCAAATGGCTTTCCCATGGCTTTTCTCTTGATAAAAAACTGACCCAGTTTGGCTGAAATTTTCCAGAGAAATTCAGGTTGAGGCAAATCCCTGGGAGACAATTTCTGCCTAAATGTCTGTGTTTTGGCATTGTTCTAAGCAATGGGAAATACAGTCCCCTAAGGGGAACTATTGGGCAATCTCAGTACCAAGCAATGTTATCTGCTCTGTCTACAATAAAATAATTAATTGTCATTAATGTACTCACTTTGCCTTTGAAGAGTATTTTCTAGACTTGGGGGGGGGGGGGGAGTGGGAAGAGGAAAAGAAAGCAGTGGAATTAGCCAACTTCCTCCAGATTTGATCACTCCAGCTCTGTGTGATGGCATCTGGCAGAGCAAGGAGAAGCATGAAGGGCTGTGGTTTGGAGACCTCTGAGCTCATCTAATAAAGAGGGAAAAGGTTCCTGCCACAGCCATCTTCTGAGCATGACCTTCAACAGTTGGGTAATATCAGAGGAATCTCCTGAGTCACTGAGGAAAAGCAGGGGGTGGTAGGAACAGGTACCAGCACTTCCAAAAAACAGGGAAAAGCAGGTGTTTCATGGTATTTGAAACCATTTCCACCTATGCAGAGTGAACAAGCAATACTCTTGCATAGGGATTTCTCCATAGAACTGGTAAATGTAGTTTACACAGCCTGTCTGAAGGCAGGACACACCAAATTTTTGTGATGGTGTTTATTCTGGAAAGTTTTCTAAGCTGAAAAATCCGTGGTTTGGATTACCCAGGGAAGTTTCAGGCAAGCATCTAAAATTTGGGGAATCAAAGCAGACCCAGCCTCTCAAGGTCAGTGCCCACAGCTGGCTACCAGGATGAATAGCTTGAGCCCCCAGTTCTGCAGCTGGCATGGTAAGTCAAGGTGAGGCAAGATGCCCTCCCCAGCCACCTACCACCTCCACCATTGCCCTGGGTAGATGGAGGCACAGGTACTGAGCATTCACTACTGCAGCACTCATACAGTCTGACCCAGAAAGCCACCAAGATGTTTTGAGCCATGACTGGTTGTCTTCTGGAAATTCTTGAGTAGATTGTGCCAAAAGATCACCCACATGTGACAAATTTACCTTGCTGTAGTGTCAGATAGCCCTGTCCACAAGCCAGGTTGATTTCATTGCTGGTGTGAGAGCAGGGACAATAACCAAGTGCTTAGATAGAAACCCACAGGCCAAAGAGGTGTTTTTGTGCAGTGAAACTATTTTCACTGAGCTTAAGTCAAGCAATGAAATATTCATAGGACACTAAAGCAGTGGGTTCCCTGGCTGCCTTCTTATGGGAATCCAATAATACTGGAGACAGCCTTAATTCAATATTCAAAAAGCCACTTTCTTTTCCCTCCCTCTCCATCTCCCTGATGTCTCTTTGGGTTCAGAGACCTTTTCAGAAGCCTCACTTTTATGTGCTGGATGCATTAGTGGAAAGAGAAGGGCAGAGATGAGTAACAGAGGGAGAAGGAAGGGGAATAGCAAGGATGGGGACCACATAAGGGACAGATGGGGGTTTTTCATCCCCAAGCTGCCTGGTGATGCTTGGCTGGATGATCTGAGCAGCTCTTCCCAAAGATACATCTGCATGGCTTTTCTGGGGCCAGACCATGCTTGTGCTCAGACTTGGCTGCTCTGGTCCAAGAGCTGTGTAACCATGGATGTGTGATCCTGTGTTCCCACTGACAAGGCCCACAGAGAAACAGGCTGCCTGGCTCAGCTGCAGTGGATGCCAGCAGGGCTGAAGCCATTTTTGGCTCTGCATCTATCCTGCATAAAGAACACAGTGGAGATGGAGCCTTTGTCCACCAGCATGGACCAAAAACTGGGACTCCTGGACTCAGATGCTCACAAGGAGTAAAGCCCTGTAGCTCCAATGACATGGGTGCTGTTCAAGTAGATATTCATCCTCACTCAGGGTGAGGACATGGACGCTGGCAGGGCTTGAATGAGGCCTTTGGTGCTCCCATCTTGCCCTGCTAATGGTACAACTCTCACTCCCCGACCTGAAATAGCAATGCTGACATTCTCCTCCCCATTTCAGAAAGAGCAAGGCCAACATGGGAACCTCTTCCCAGAGGTCTTGTTTTGTGTGGAATTACACTGACCTGAGCCCCAGAAGCCAACACTGACACACAGCTACCCCCAAGCCAGGAGAGGGGCACTGCTTCATGCTGCAGCTGGGTGGGAGGGACCTGGAGCTCTGCTGGCAGGACCTTTCTGCCCACTGTGGAGAGGGACAATACTCAGGGATGTGAACAAAGCCCTTCCTGCCATTGAAAGTCCAGGGGACTTTAATGCCCCTCCAAATACAAAAATGGGGGGCACCAAAGGATATGAGCAGCAGGACATCGTGGGGGCTGGATGCTGGCAATTCACAGAAAAACTCAGGGAAGAAAGCCCCCCACTTGTCATCTGTAGCTTTGGATGATGGTGCTCTGTACATGTTGCAGCAAAGCAGAAATTAAGAAGAGCAACAGCTTTCCAAGCACTTAGGAGGGTATTTTTGCCTGCCTCATAGGATTCTTTCCCGGAGAGTATTTAAAATCCAATTATTTACTCCACAATGCACTGGTTATTTGGTTTCTTCTGGCATCTCCCAGTCACGAACACCCTCAAGCAAATCAGTTTCAACCTTCAGAAAACCTCTCTATCAACATTTGATCTTGTCAGGCTCTTTTTATAACCACTCTCAAAGCTAAGTGGAAGCCACTCAATGGCTATCTGCCACCCTGGAGCATGGGGGCAGATGCCAGATAGCAGGGACAGGCACAGTCCCTGTGCAGGAGACTCCAAAGCACCAATGATGCACAAACAATGCACAAAAACTGGGAGAAATGCACAAAAATTGGGTCCACACATAGATGCTGGGGTGAGGATGAAGAGCTCTGTACTGCTCTGAGCTGCTTCCCATCTCCAAGACAAAGTGAGCTCTCTAGGGAAAAACAAAATGCTCCATCCTGCTGCTGCCCTCACCCTGGACTGGGGGCTGTGCTAGTACACCCTGCCAAAAGAGAGGGTAAGCAGGAAGCCTGCAAGCTCTTTCACACCTTCTGAAAGAGCCTGGCATTAGTGAAGCCCTGGCCAAACTCCAGCAGGAGCCTGACATGCTGCCTCCCTTTCCTGCCCTTTCCATAGCAAAAGAAATGGCTTCCTCCCTTCCTTGTTCCAGCACCTCCAGGCCTGATGCTGATGATGCAAATCGGGTGAAGACACTCTTTCTCCTGTTGATCTTTCATAGATTCTAGTTCCAGCTATACTTGGAATTATTTTACTTTCAAGACTTTCTGGCAAATCACTAGTCCCACAAATTACTGTTGTGGAGCAGACTTCCCTGGGCATTTGGAGCCAGTGCAGGACTCCTGATGGGGTCTCAGAACGTCCTCCTTGTCCCTTGCTTCTTCTCCATGTGCATCCCAGCCATGTCACCCCATAACACTCACTTCTCATGCCATCTGCCAACACTTTTGGACCACCCTCTGCCCTTTGTGCCTTGAAGTCAAGTGAAATAGCTGGACTACATCTCCCAAGGGGCACAAAGACCTCCTGCTTCTGAGGCACTCAACACTGCCTGGAGTCACCTGGTCCATGAAGATGAGCAGAGGTACGCTGCACCCAAAGGATGTTCCTAAAAGGCGCTGCCAATACACTGACAAACAGGAATTTGATGGTGTCAGGCTCCAGCTCTTCCCTCTCTGATGAAGTACTTTAGATACAGCACAGCAAACCACAACCCTGCTGTAGACACAGCTACAGTGCCACAGCATCAGTGTGCACCCAGGCTGGAGAGGTGGGGCAGGTATTTTATCCCATGGCAACAGGTCACTGCAGGCAGGTACTTCCTCTTAGAAAAGTAGTGGCTTTGTGATGAACACAGATGATAAAGCTTGGTTCTCTCCAGATTTTGAGTCTTATACTTCAACTCCCAGTTTTAGAAACCTAAGCTAGGCATTTTCCAGCATATGAGGTGTAGACTGTTCCTCCACTATGACTCCCAGTGAACACGAGAATATAGTTGATGAATCTCACAGACTATGCTGGGAGCTGAAAGCAGAGACCCACCCTGATGCTTCAGGTGGGAAAGTAGGTTGTAAAGCATATCTAAACAAGGTCACATGGGAAACATATGTCAGAGCAAGGACAGGTTATCAGGTGTACAGTAGCACTCCCCACACCTCACATTGTTCCCTTTCTTCTCAAGGAAAACTGAAAAACCTGAAGGTCCCTCTTTGCCTAAGGCACCATGGCTCTTGGACCACTGGCTGGTGAGGGACCAGCTCTGTTCCTGTGCAGTAATGGGTGCTGGTGTATCTCCATGATCCCAGCTGCTCCCAACTTCTCTCTTGGCGGGCCACCCACAGACTCATAAGCCTTCCAAGAAGGCCTCTGTGAGGAATAATGCTGCTGATGGATGTTGCCTGTCTGCGTGAATCGTCTGCCAGTAGGTCACGAATTACTCAGATGTGTCTGTTATCCCAAATTATTCCCTGATTCATGCAGCAGCTTACGCAGGAGCTCCTTGATTAGATTCCTCAATATCAAACACGCTGGCTTGTTGGCCTGGCCTTCTCGTCCACTTAAGCCTCCAGGCCATAAACTGTTCTTATCCAAAATCTTGACCTCATGTTTAATTTTATCACCATTGACGTTAAGGGAGGTTAGTTAGGCTTGAGCACGCACTGGAAGTTACATTTTCCTGTACCAGGGCCTCCATGCAGTTCCCAGTGCTGACTGATGACCTGAATTCAAGGATGCCTTTTCCCTGGCTACAACAGGCTTCAGTTTGGCACATGCATAATTCCTGGAATCAGTCCTCCACCACTGATGATGATGAATCAATCATTTGCTTTCTGAACGTGTTCCACAGAATTCCCTCAGCCTTCAACATGCTGGCAGGCTTTCCCACCACAAAATTTGTTGGCTCAACAGCTCTTGGGATAGTGAGCACCCTGTGTATGGTTCCTGCCTGGAAACAAATGGATTTAAACATTTGAAGTGAACTTTTGTGGGAAGATCTTTTTCAGCAGGACCCCAGACATGGTGAGAACCAGACTCAGCAAAAAAGTGTTGGTGGGCAGAGCATGGTTGAGGAGAAGAAAGGGAGCATGAGGGTTGGTGTATTGACAGCAGTCAGCCTGGTGGAGTCTAAAGAGGGCTTTTACAGGTTCAGCAGAGCCCTGGATACCTGACATCACCTGGGTGGTTCTGTGGAAAATCCCTGTGATGCTCAGGTTGAATCCACATCACATCAGATATCTGTAAGATTTTGCTTGGTTATGTAAAGCCAGAAAATCATCCAGGCTTCCTCTGTGGTGAGTGAAAAGGCAAGCTAGAGTGCAGTCCAGAGATTGATTTAACCCAGGTATTTGGGACAAGATGGTATGAATGACTCTCAGACAGCTGTTCATTCAGTCATTGAGGGATACTGGATGACAGCTTTTGCTGCAACAACTAGCTTTTGGATGGTTGAAAATAAAGTGAACCCTACCCCTTGGTTGGTGCCCACTCACACCCCTGCAGGTCTCTGCCACTGTCTGAACATCCCATTCTCCAGAGTTCACTTCCACACATTATCCTCCACAGTTGCTGCATGAGGAAGGACCAAGCACCTTCAGCCAGCAGTGGGAGACAAGCCAGCAGAGCACCCCAGTACACAGGGCAAACATCATTTAGCAACTCTCCCAGAGGCTGTTCAGCAGTAAGATTGGATCCTGCTGCCAGGAACATCATCTGGTCCTTTCCATCACAAATCATTGTGATCCTCAGACCATGATTTAGACTTCATATTGGTACCCCTGCTTTCCTAAAGACACACAACTCCAGACTGGGCAGGGAAGCTCAGTGGGGCAGGGGATCCCCAGAACCTATGGCACTCAATTCACACCTGCCTGAGTGCCAAAATGGAGCTGGGGAATGCTCAAGTCCAAACACTGGGCCAGGTGTGGGTGTTCATGTTTTGGCATAATGGAGAGCACATTTGCAAAGAGGAATTAATCATTTTTGCCAATCAGTTTAATTGTTGAACACTGCCTCTCTGCAAACTATTCATGAACAGACAACAACTTTCTCTAATTCAGTCATTAGTCCTAATTATTCACTCCATCTCTCCTATTAATAACATGCAGGCAGCAGATTGACAGTCAACAGCTCCATGCAATTATTTTGCTCAGTGAAGTTTGAAACATAAGCAGTGCCAGGTATTTCTGATGGGGCACAGATTTCATGGTTCATCCCTGCCTACCCACCACGTGGCTATGAAATCCTAGAACCACATTTCTGGTGTGAATGCCCCTGTTTGCAAAATGAACACATGCCAAAAAGCTGCTGGCTCCCAGACTCAAAGGCATTTGTTTGAATATCTTTGAACAGTGAATACAAAGAAGGACCAAAGCAAATATATATATATATTACACAGCTCAATAAATCACTAATCTCAGCTCCACAGAAAACAGCTTTTACAAGGCCCATAGTATATCTGTATATTGTCAGTGAGAAAATTTGTCACCTGAAACTAAGAGTGATTTTTTGCAAGGGTACATGAGGCATATCCAATATTTAATTACCATGAGGTCAATTAGCTACATCACACTGCTTTCCTCCACCCACACCATGCATCTAAGCATAGTCAGGCACCTGAGCAGTATTTGCAAGTCTATGCCTTTCTTTCCCAGTTCCCTGGGCAAGGACACTGGACAGCACCAGACCATCAGTAAGTTACTTAGGGCTTAATGGTTTTCAGGGCATTTGAGGCTGTAGTCCTAGCAAGAAATATAAACAGGAATCTCCTTTATGCACATGGAGACTAAATTTAAAGACTCAAAACAGGCAAAAACTGACTGCTCCCAAGCATGCCCTCATTCCCTGGAAAAGGCAGCTTGCAGCATTAACTTCAAACAAAAACCCCTGCTAGAGGAAACGTATCGACTTCTGATGGAGAGAGCTCCTGTCTTGGTTTTAAATTCACTCAAGATGCAGAGTTTATTCAATTATCAGCCATCTAGAGACTGAAACATGGCTTCACTCCAAATATCAACTAGGCAGGGGAGATGACAAACAGGTTAACTCTTCATCTACCCTTCAGCTAGACAGAGGGTGGGCAGCAGGACAGCACTGAGCAATCCAACATACATGCACCATGAATCTCCAAGGTTAAAACTATTGGCTCAGTCCCTCACACGCAGAAAGGGCTTTGACACTGGCTATGCCTAGGAGGGCAGGTGGAAAAAAAAATCCATGTGGTGTGGTACCCAATGGGAGGATGCTCTGTTCACAAGCCCCCTTTTGTAAGGGGACCCCATGCAGTACAAAGGGCTCTCTGTCCTCAGGGGAGACCCACGACTGTAAAAACAAAGAGAGACACCGGGAAAGCGTCTGGTTCATTATTCTCCTCTGAAAAGCTCTCCAGCATAAGGCCTTTTAAAGGAAGACTCTGGCTATTGGGGGGGGAGTGGATTAAGACTGAGATTCATTGGAAGAGGCAAAGGGGGGAGCTGGCAAGATGCAAGATGTAAATCCTCACCAAACGCCTTGGGAAGCATGGAGGGTCTTGTGCTGACAGCCAGGCCCACATACCAGCACATGGGGCTCCTGGGAGAGGTCAGAGCTACAGTAGCATAAAGCACTTTGCTCCTCTAAGATGCATCTGAAGCACTTGAGGGGCAGCACTCCCACAGAGGTTACCTTAATGCCACTAGTTTTGCTGGGGCTGTTCAGCCAGAGTCACTGGTGGCTCTGGAGAGCAGCAAGATGCTGCATAGCAAACAAGTACCAACCAGCACAACTTTTTCCACATGCTGCTCAAGGTCTGTTTTCAGCCATAAACACAACTCCCACTAGAGGCAGAACGTTATATAGTATTTGGGATGTTAAAGCCCAAACCTGCTACTTTCTGGGAATCTCTTCTGTATTACACTGCTCTGACTGGGAGCTCACAGCATCATCCTTGCCAGGGTGTTCCTGCAAAGCGAGATTTGCTCTCGAGGGAACCGGGGAGCAGAGCCCTTCCCGGCAGCAGGCAGAGATGGGAAGCTGGATCTGTCCCCTGCGAGAGGGATGGTAAATGGGCTCTTGTCTTTGTCATTACCTGGTAGAGACGAGTCTGGCAGGCAGCAGGCTGCACTAACCGGGTATGGAGCATCTTCGACCGGGCTGAGCTTGCCCTCTGATGGCAAGCGCCGGTAGTGAGAAGAAGCAGCTCTCGCCCAAAACCATCCCCTCCCCTGAGGGATTTCCCTACTCCAGCTAATCGTTCTGGTGCTAAACCAGCATTTTAGAGTGCTGCTGCCGTGAAGGCAGCCTTCAGCTCCCGAGCTGAAGATTGCCCAAGTGCGAACCGCTTCTCTTCGGCCATGACAGCCCAAGTTGTGCCCTGTCTCACACAGGACTGAGGACACAGGGGCTGGCAGAGGACAAGCTGCAGCAGCTCAAAGAAGGTGACAACATCATAGGGGTTTTTTTTTGAGCACTAATTTAAGAAAGGAACCAGGAAACACGAAAAAAAAAAAAAAACTGCTATGAAGACAGGCTGACAGAGTTGGAATTATTTAACCTGGAGAAGAAAAGGCTCCAGGGAGAGCTTAGAGCCCCTTCCAGTGCCTAAAAGGGCTTCAAAAGATCTGGAGAGGGACTTTGAACAAGGAAATGGAGTGACAGGATAAGGGGAAATGGCTTTAAACTGAGAGACGAGCAAGTTAGACTAGATAGGAGGAAGAAATTCTTCCTTGTAAGCGTGGTGAGACACTGGCACATGTTGCCTAGGGAAGTTGTGGCTGCCCCGTCCCTGGAAGTGTCCAAGGCCAGGCTGAACGGTGCTTGGAGTAATCCAGTCTAGTGGAAGCTATCCCTACACGTGGCAGGGTGATCAGAACTAGATGACTTTAGGTCTTCTGCAACCCAAACAATTCTATGACTCTACAAACTTCTGCCAGCCATCTACACCTTACCCCAAGCAAGCAGATGCTTTTTTTGGAGGGAGGGCGCCCTTACAGCACTAATCCCTGTCACTTGCCACCCACCCACTTAGAAAAAAAACATCAGGCAGGGGAAGCAGCCAAGAAGCTGCTCCATACAACAATAAGCCGGGAGCCAAGGGTGACCCCAGCACAGCAGAATACTCACCACGAGGGGTCCAATCCAAGCACAATAGCCAGGGCTGGCTACTGGCAACAGGGTTCATCAACACAGACACAGCAGTGGAGCCAGGCCCAAGGTCCACCCGAGGGCTGCACAAGATGAGGCAGGACTGGAGGATCAGCTACCTACAGCACAAGCACCAGGCTCCACTCACAGAGAGGAACAGGCATAACTGCCCCACATCCCAAGAAAAGCCAAGAAGCCCAGGGAGGACCTTAAGTACAGCCCTTGGGCCAATTGCCAGAGGGTGTGTGGGTGGAGGTCCCAGGTGAAGCTGCTCAAGGCAATCAAAGGTCCTGACACCTGACATGAAGCTGCCTCTCCTCTATTGGTCTGCTGAAAGTCAGACCCCAGGGCTCACCTTTTTTTTCCATACCCCATTGGTCTGCACCAGGAGAATCAACCATACTCAATGAAAGTGGACTGCAAAATACTCTGGCTAGTCACCCACTAGATGCTCATTCAACAGGCTTGAAAATAGTAAGATTTGAAAGGGATTTCTTGAGATGTGTTTTGTTTCCTGACTTTTTGAAATCTTACAGTTCCATTTTCTTCACCACAGGGGACAGGCAAATACTTCCCTAAAAAATGCTGCAGAGCAATGTGGCTCAGGCAAACACTGGATCTAGGCAAGCTGGGGCTACCAGAAAACATCGGCTCTTGCAAGCCACACAGTAAATCCTAACATGTGGCAACACTAAAGACAGGTGTAAGAACCTTGTGAAGCTCAACAAGGTCAAATGCAAGGTCCTCAACTGAGTCAGGGCAATTTCAAGTACAAATACAAGCTGGGCAGAGAATTGATTGAGAGCAGTCCTGAGGAGAACTTGGTGGATGAGCAGTCCAACAGGACCCTGCCATGTGCCCTGGCAAGCCAAGAAACCAACTGTGTCTGGGCTGCATCACCTGCAGCATGGGCAGCAGGCGAGGGAGGAGATTCTCTGTCTCTAATCTGCTCTTGTGAGTCACCATTTGCTGCTGCATTTGCTCTGGAGAACTCAGCATCAGAAGGATGTGGAGCTGCTGGAATGAGTCCAGAGGAGGTCACAGAGATGCTCAGGGGGCTGAAGCACCCCTATTATGGAGAGAGGCTGGAAGAGCTGGGGGTGTTCAGCCTGGAGAAGTGAAGGCTCCTGGGAGAGCTTAGAGCCCCTTCCATCCAGTGCCTAAAGGGGCTCAAAAAGAGTGGGACAGGGACTTTGGACAAGGGCAAGGAGTGACAGGAAAAGGGGAAATGGCTTCAAACTGACAGAGGGCAAGGTTAGACTGGATGTTAGGAAGAAACTCTTCCCTGCAAGGGTGATGAGGCACTGGCACAGGGAAGCTGTGGCTGACCCATCCCTGGAAGTGGTTGGACAGGGCTTAGAGCAACCTGGTCTAGTGGAAGGTGTCCCTGCCTGTGACAAAAGGGTTGAAACAAGGTGGTCTTTACGGTCACTTCCAACCCAAACTATTCTGTGACTTTTGCTGTCTATAACATAAAGGAGGGAGTTCTCAGGATATAGTAGCACATGCTAATGCTCAAAAAAACCAATTGCAATCCACTAAACAGCCCTGTTTAATACCATAATGGTAAATAACTACATCAATGTCATCATATTTTGTGGGAGGGAAATCACCCTAGACAGAGATACTAAATTCATCTTTATTAAAGTGATTAGCACCTTTAGAGAAGGAGTTACTTTGGTCATGGTTATATTCAGACATGGTGTATTAGCTGAGAGTGGGAGCGACAGCAGGGGCAGAGTTTGGCCAGATTTGGGAGTGCCAATGAGAGCAGGTAAGGAACAGCTGAGTCTCACCACTGCACTGTGTGAGAACCAGAGTTTCAGCATCCCAAGACAGACTTGGGGTTGTACAAACGAAGGCTGGGTCGAGCCTGTGTGAGAAACCATCTCTAGCCCTGCTTACATTGAGCAGAGGGCTTAGTTAATATTTGCCCAGAAGGCCCACTCAATACAAGGTCAAAGACTCTCAGAGCAGAAGGACAAGCCACAAGAGAACGTTCACTCTACCCCTGGGCATATGCATTAGTGTGGTGTTTAATAACAAGATAGTATCTTTTTTTTCTCCCTCTATAGGGAATTTCATAATTTTGAGCAGTGAATCAGGTTTTTCTCCTGCGGTAGGTCAGAAATTTAGTCAGGCTCCTCCATAGCTTTGCTTCAGTGCACAGACATTGAAACAGCAGTTGCATGGACATTTCTCTTCAGGTCTCTGTAGGGCCTGGAAACTTTGGAGACAGTATTTAGGTATTACAGAAGAATCACCAAATTATTTTAACCTCATTTTAGTTTAATCAAGACAAATTCCTCTTCAGAAGACCTGAATGATGTAGCTGTTTGCAGTGTAAAGATGACACTTCTCCTAGATACCTTTCTTTTTTTTCTTTTTTTTTTTTAAATTTTGTTGCTTTGAAAGATCAGAACTTTCTAAACACAACAGTAAATGTTAATATTTTAGTTTGCTGATTCTTCATTTCTCGAAGTGGTTAAGCTATTTTTGCTTAAAATCTCTATGCTAGCTTGGAGTGAGCCTGAGGCTGAGAAATAAAATTCCATATGCAAGTGGCAAAGGTGTTGTTATAAAGCATTGAAAAAATATTTCCTTTTTAATAACTCTCTATAATCTTAACCATAACAGATGTCACTAAGCATCCTCCCTCTTAGCACTACTTGCTTCTGCACTATTAAACTAGAAAAGAAGTTAAAAAAACAATCAACCAGCCCAGTCCTCCACAGTTCCTGCTGTACTCATATCCCAAGCAACCTGAGTTGACCTCAATAGTGTATTTTAATTACCAAATACGATTTCACAGTTAAGTTTCACACGATGACCAGACATGTACCTGAGTTTCTATACAAGCAATTAATTCCTACCCCTCTGTCAAAACATTGTCTATTCCCTCCAGATCCTCATGTCTCTGTGTCTGACTGCAGGGACTGAAATTCGGAGAGATGCGTCCAGGTTTCTCCCAGTATACTGGGAAGGGAGGGTACCTGAGGGGTAGGAACTGAGGCTCTTGGATAGCTTTGCTGCAGGTTTGCTTCAGGATAAGTTGCTGACAGCCTAATTTTCAGATTTATGGAGCATTAAGAATTCCCATTGACTCTGTAACCAGGTGATGGATCTGTCTACGCTTCATTTTTCTCAGCTATAAAATGGGAGAAATGGCATTTCTGTCGTTGGCTAGCTGGGAGGTTAATGCAATGAGTATTAATAAAGTTCTCTAATGACCTCTGGAGCAGCAATTCCCAAGCCAGGGTGGCAGTTCCTAGCAGGGGTTGCTGTGCTCCTGAACGGACTAACGGACCCAGTGAAAATTAGGTGGCTGCAGTGGCTCAGAAAGGGAAGCAGAAGTCATTCTCCTAATGAGTCATCAGCAGTCAGGAATAGAGCCCCGGGAGGTGACTGTCACTTCCCCCAAACATGTGGCCCTTGGGTTGCTCTGTGTGGAAGAGGTCTTGGTCTCCCTGCATGGTGATCCATACAGAGCATCCTTAATGGTTCCTGTGGCTGCGCTGCCACTGGGCACCATGGCTGCAGCTGCCTGTTGCACAGGGAAATGGAGCTCCAGCCACAAAGGTCACAAACTCGGCGCTTATAATAAGTAGGATTTATGTACTCATAAGAGCAGAATCTTATATTAATATTAAGGTTCATTCACCTATAGATAGTACTTGTCTGCTCCTTCCTTTGATGCCACTGGTAGTGTGTCCTCCCTCTTTGCACAGGACCAGAACTGGTACTTTGCTGGTTGAGACATGGTCAGTGACTGGCTTTGGAGGCTGAAAAACACAGAAAAATAAGAGCAGATTCCTACAGTCACTCTTACAAAACATATGTCTGTCAGAAATACCAGTTTCTTTGTGTAAAATAATCACTAAGGACTGTGGCTGGACACAGCCTATCCCAGAGGAATTGGTTGGTTTGTGACTTCAGTTTCAGGCCACTTGGGAATGGCTGATGTTTGCTGGCTGGGCAGGAGGTGCTTTCCTTGCTGTGCTCCACACACCTTTGAAGGCAGACAGACATACCTCTTTTAAGAGGACACATAAAGGTCACACCCAATGAGGAAACACAAGCAATCTTCTGGGACCAGGACCCTAGGAAGGGAGTGTTACATGATGGTTCAGGTGTCCCCACAACAGGACCCTCCCCTTTCTCCTGAACCCATAAAAAGCTGTGCTTCAATGCAGAATTCCAGCCTGGAGGCAGTGCAAGGGCACACTGCTGGCTGGAGGGAACACAGAGAAGTTTCTTACAGCTGATCTATCCTGTTTCACTCTGCCATCAAGATTAATAACAGTGTTGTCAATACTTGGGACATACGAAATTAATTCTTAGAGCTCATTTTGTGCTAACAAGGACTAGAAGATAACTGATACATTGCTGTTCCAGCTGTGATGAACTTTAAAGCTGGGAGACTTAACCATGTTCTTTTTCCTGCTACAGCACACAGGTACCTCCAGGAAGTAGGATCTGACCTTCCCTTAGGCTGCATACAGTGATCATGGAACCGGTAATGCAAGACAGTCCCAGGAAAGAAACATCTCCAGGAGCCAGTGGTTGTTCAGCATGTACATGGGCAGTGAAAAGGTCTTCACTCAGAGGGTCTCCAAGGGTTCATAATGATATCCTAAAGGTCAGGAATTAAGGAGTTGCTCTTTAGGTGCTGAAAGTGCTGGGTGACATACTCACTGCCAGGGCTGTGAGTGTAGGGGATTATATGTAGGCATAAGTTGGGCATATATTTAACCTTTAACAGCTTTTACCTGTGTCATTTTTCCCTGCCTGGAGCACAGACAGTAATGGCATGAGCAAGGCTTGTCAAGGATCAGCCAGTATTTCAGTTTATGTGAAGCATGTAGTTGTGCTATTGCCAATACTACTGCCTATTACTACTTTGTTCTTCCCTTGGAAACCAGAAAGTCCATTGCAGACACTCATCCATAAAGCCTTTGATCCCTCTGGAAGACAAGGAAATGATGCTTTCCTTTCTCTCAGCAGTAGGAAACACAATGGACACAGACAGCAACAGTCAGGCTCAAAGAAAGGTCTAAATAACAGTAATTCTCTTTTGCTCCTGCTGAAAACGGGGAATCACTACATTTCAATGCCTTTATGGAGTTACTCCTGAGATCTGCCAGTCAGAAAGCTGTTTATGGAGAGCAGGGGAACCCAACAGATAAAATAAAAATCCAAAACCAAACCAGAACACAAATAAGAACCCCCAAAACTATATTAAAAAAAAGGCTTTTAATAAAAGCAACAAAGAGTTAAATCACACGAGTGGCTCTAATGGCAGATGTCAGCCTGTAAAGGTAAGACTGCTGACCTGGATCTCACAGGGAAGCTGCCTCTGAATTTCCTGGCTTGAACTGAATTCCTCAGAGACGCTGAGGTTTGCTGACTGTCTCAGGGGGTTTTGCCAACATGAGGGGTAAAAATAAAGAGGCAAATACCCCAAGATACTTGAGCACCATGGAGAAGGGAGATGAGGAGGAGCACTCCACAGCAGCATCTTCCCCTTCAGCAGCATCTCCAGAGTAAATCCAGAGCTGTGTTTTGCTGTGCTCCCTTCGGAACATTTGCCATCCAGAATCCCTGCCACCCTGCAGCATGCCTGGGAGGTCTCCTGACCAACACTGTCTACCTGGAGCCACCTTTTTTTTCCTCTCAGACAAGTTTTACCAGCTCTCATACTGGTTTTACAGCCCACTCAGGGCTCACTCTGCTGTCCCTACTGGGAGGATTGCTGCAGAGCTGATCTCTGGGCGTTTTCCCATACCTGGGTTTAGGATTACCCTCCTCAGGGAATGCCCTAGTGTTTCACCAGCTGCCTCTTTAACCCTAGACAGGTAAAGCTGACTGTAGACAACACAGTTACTCAATGCAAAGCAGGCAATACATTTCCATAGGTAGTTGGAAGAGAAATGAAAGCAAACAGCAGGTTATCTCTCCATGGTATTTTGAGCCAAGCCAAGGGATTGACAAGTGCTGTGCTTCATGGACTTTTCAGTTTGACTTGCAAAAGGCTTGGTCTGGGGGGGCAACATTTCCTTCAATACCTAAAACATCTTTGGGTATTCGTCAATACTTTTATCCATTAATTCGTGCAGAAAGTGGTCTGCCCTTGCTTCTCTAAAACCTTGGTCTGCTGTCAGGAAACAGGAACATTCTGTGGGCCTTGCTATTGGGATTCCCACCTGCCCAGGCAGCAGAAAGCTGGCTCAAACCTGGCAAGATCTGTTCACTCATTACCAGACACCTTTCAGAGAATCACAGAATCATTAAGGTTGGAAAAGACCCCCAAGATCATTGAGTCCAACCTTTGACCAATCACCTCTGTGTCAACTGGACCAGAGCATTGAGTGCCATGTCCAGTTCTTCCTTGAACACCTCCAGGGATGGGGACTCCACAACCTCCCTAGGCAGCCCATTTCAATGCCTGACGTGTTCCACGAAAAAATGCGTCGCAATATCCAACTTGAACCTCCCCTGGCCAGGTTGAGGCTCTGTCCTCTTGTCCTGCCACTTGTTCCCTGGGAGCAGAGCCCAATCCCTTTCTGGGTCCCCTCTCCTGTCAGGTAGTTGCAGAGAGCGAGAAGGTCCCCCTTTGAGCCTTCTTTTCTCCAGACTGAGCCCCCCCAGCTCCCTCACCTGTTCCTCCATCAGGCTGCTGCTCCAGCCCCTTCCCCAGCTCTGTTGCCTTTCTCTGGACTCTATCCAGCACCTCAATGTCTTTCTCATGGTGAGGGGCCCAGAACCGAACACAGAAGTCAGGATGCAGAGGCTGTTGACCAGCACCCCCAGGTCCTTTCCCCCTGGGAAGCTTTCCAGGCACTCTTCTCCCAGCCTGTAGCACTCCAAGGGTGTTGTTGTGACTCAGGTGCAGGATCTGGCACTTGGCCTTGTTGAACCTCACACAGTTGGCCTTGGCCCATAGATTTGATTTTTTCTCTGGGGATGAACGATGCTTGACACTCTGGGTGAAGCTCAGCAGGCAGAGAGCTGCCCTTTGGGGTACACAGGTGGAAAAGTGCAGGTGAAAAACCCTGTATGAGACAGATCAGTCCTGGCCCCTTGTGGGACCCTTCTGTGGTGCTGGGGCATCGGGGGCAGTGGGCATCTCTGAGGGACCTCTGAGGGAGAGCCTGGCCTGGCCACTTCAGCACTCTGAGGGAGATCACAGGATCAATTAAGGTGGAAAAGACCTCTGAGATCATCGAGTACAACCTATGCCCCATCACCACCTTGTCACCAGCCCGGAGCACCGAGTGCCAAGGCCAGTCTTTCCTCAAACGCCTCCAGAGACGGTGACTCCATCACATCCCTGGACAGCCCGTTCCAACATCTAATCCCCCCTTTCTGTGAAGAAATTATTCCTCATGTCCAACCTACACTCACCCTGGTGCAAGTTAAGACCATGTCCTCTTGCCCTGTCACTTGTTGCCTGTGAGAAGAGCCCGATCCCCGCCTGGCTCCCCCCTCATGTCAGGGAGAGCGCGAAGCTCCCTCGACCCTCCAGGCTGGGCCCCCCCCGGCTCCCTCAGCGGCCCCTCACAGGACCTGTGTGCTGCGGGACTTGCGCACCGCCAGATGCGGTGCTGGGGGGAGCGGCTTCCCGGCGGGAGGCAGTGCTGCCGGCCGGCTCCGGTCCCGCGGATCCCGCGGATCCCACAGCCGATCCCGGGCTCCCCTCACGGCTGCCGCCCCCGGGGAGCGCGCGCCGCCCCCCCCCCCCCCCCCCCCCCTCAGGGGGCGCGGCCCCGCCCCGCGCACGCGCGCACGCGCTCTCCGCCTGTCAATAAAGCTTGAACGAGCGCCGCGCCGGGGCCGCGGTTTTACCTCTTTTTTTTTATTATAATTTCTCCACCCCCCATCCTCACCTTTTCCTTGTTTCTTTTTAATTCGCGCTTTCCCTCCGTCCCCCCTTTTTTTCTTTTTTTTATAATTTTTTTTTTCCTT
>JAWWEU010000005.1:26905942-27116342 GCA_035583155.1 Acropternis orthonyx | reverse complement strand
CGGGGCAGCCCCCACACAAAATGGCCCCCGGGGCAGCCCCCACACAAAATGGCCCCCGGGGCAGCCCCCACACAAAATGGCGCCCGGGGCAGCCCCCACACGGAATGGCCTCCAGACAACCCAACGCAAAATGGCGCCCAGGTATTTTGTCTGTCCATCTTTCCACCTGCTTGTGATGAAACTGGCTTTTTTTTAATTCCTCACAAGATTGTATCTGTAATGTGTTTACAATATCAAATCAGAGTTATTAAACAGCAAGAGCTTAAGAGTTCCTTCCCTAGTCAGTGGGGATCAGCTCTCACAGATGGGCTGCTAGAGCTCTGGACAGAGCTTTCCATGATTTGCTTTGAAGTGATAAATTAATTTTTCATAAGCATTAAACCTTGTAAGCTGTTACCCCTTCTAAAGCACTTGTAAATGCTGGTTCAAAAGACATTAGTGTTCTTCAGTTGCATCTTATGGTCACAGAGTCATAGATTGGTTTGGATTGCAAGGACCTTAAAGACCATCTCATTCCCCCCTGCCATGGGCAGGGACACCTCCCACCAGCCCAGGTTGCTCCAAGCCCCGTCCATCCTGGCCTTGGACACTCCCAGGGATGGGGCAGCCACAGCTTCTCTGGGCACCCTGTGCCAGGGCCTGCCCACCCTCACAGGGAAGAATTCCTTCCCAATATCCCATCTAACCCTGCTCCCTGGCAGTTTGAAGCCATTTCCCCTTGTCCCGTCACTACAGTTCCCACAGCTGGTAATTCCATTTACAAAATGCAGCTTTATTGATTATTTCCTGTTTGAGGTAGGGTTTAAATGTTTGATACACTTCCCCCTCCTTTTTTTGGTGGAAGTCAGGAGTGTTTACTGTTTCCTTAAATGCCAGCAGGAGTGAACATTGACCTTGTAAGTTATCAACCTCTTCATCAGTGCTCCCCACTCCTGCCATGCATGTGAAAGAGCTGATCTGCCAGGTAGATGTGCATTTATTAGCATGTTAACGAGGTGTCCAGTTTTGCAAAGCCCAGCTGCAAGTTCCAGTCCTCAGTTTAACATTCCCCTTCTTCAGTAATTGTCTCTGAAAGTGCACTGTTTACTTAGAAATAATTGTAATAAAGCCTGCAGATCTACATAACCTGAATTTCAATTCACAAAGGTCTTTTGAAGGTGTATTGGGGTTTTAGTGGATAAAACTGGACTGGAACATTTTATCCTTTACTTTTACCATGACTTGCCTGTGATTTGCATGTATAAAAAGGCAATTAGAGACAAAGGGAGTCTCAGCACAGATTTTGGAAGCCTTTAAGGTACAGAGCAATAGTAGCAAATGTCCAAATTAATGCTGTAGTGCCCTTCAGTTTCGGTGATCGCATTTGAAAGGGTTAAACGCGAGGAAAAGTTAATGCTAATGACAAGTGTCTTAACTCAAATCGGCCTAACTTAAAATTTTGTCCTGCTTATGTTCATGACTGTTTGGTTGAGTTCTGGCCAGCTGTGAGTACACAGTGATACATGTTTGGCCAGGCACAGCATCTGTCAGGAAAGATCATCTTTCTACTCTTCCTGTCCTGTTTCATTCCTCTGTTTCTGTGAGGCCATGTTGGGCTTTCTAACAAGAAATCTCCGTGCTGCTGGTGGTGTGACCAGAGCAATTGGAGCTAATCCTGCTGTGCTTCACCACAAAGCACACCCATCACATTTTCCTGTCCAGTGAGGAGGACAGGCCAGCAAAACAAAAAGTGACAGCTCTTCCAGTTCTTCCCACTTGCCTCTGTCTCTGCCTGTCTCTCCTCGGTCTTTTCAAGTTGGAAGCTGATTTTGAAAGCACTTGGTAGGCATGTATTGGAGAAGGAGCTTATAAATGAAAAACCCTGTGCTTCACAGCCCTCTGCCAGGGCTCAGGCACAGCAAAGGGTATTCTAACAGTGCTATTAGGGAGAAAATGATTCTGATATAATTAGAAGCAGCATCCTTTGGCCCTGGGTCCTGCATTCTCCATGCCCTTAGATGAAGATAATCCAGGATGCTTATTTGTGGAAGACCTTTTTACTGTAATAGCAGATAATGAGAGCATAAAAGCACTGTTGTGTTTGACGTAACTACCATGTGTACAAACCCCTCACTTTTACCTACAGTTATGCCTTTCCCTTTTCAAGGGGCAAAGGTACATGTGTATGTCTATAGGGACCCGAAGGTGTACTCCAACCAGACAGCAGTGAGCAAAATTGGTGCTTGCTTCTACTACAGGCAGCCTGAGGAGAAGGCACAGCCTTAATTTCAGTTCTTTTATGCACATAATAATGGCAGGAGCTATGACTCCTATGTAAGTGAATTTCTGCTGTTGGAGGAGAAAAGATTATTTAATTTTCTGAAGGCAAGATGATGCCATCAGAGTAGGGCTGGAGCTAATAAAGTTAGCTCATGACTTAAAGCTCTCTGTTCTGGATTAGGGGTATAGTTTAATGTCTGTGGTAAAGTTAGCAGATGAGGGAGACTGAAATATTTTGTGATGTTCTGTTGGTAGTATTTAAGTCTCCACTGGGGTACGGGCCTGTTTTGGGGTGATCAAGTATTTCTGCTCTGGGGTTGTTTTTGAAGTTCTCTGAGGCTCTAGGAGATAAAAGCAGCACTGACAAATTCAATTGAAGAATTTGCATCTGTAGTCCATTCCTGGCTTGAGGTGGAGTAGGACAGGAGCACCTAAGAGCTCTGAGCTGTAGCAAGAGGTTACTTTTCATTGTCTCGTGGCAAGGAGAAATACAGGGATCTGTCTTGTTACATCTAAGTAAAGTGTTTTCCATGCTGTCTTGGTTAGTGAGACCCTGATACCAGTCTCACAGCCTTTTTTTTTTTTTTTTTTTTTTTTTTTTTTTAATAGTGCTTCTGAATTCAGAAAGACAGCACAGGTATGCAGAATTGGCTTCATTAAAATACCACGCACACAGCCTTCTAGAGAGGGAAATAGCCTGAGAACTGCAGATCAGTTTGCTCCTCCAGCTTCCAGAGGATTGTCTGGGGCTTATTTTCAGTGATACTTTGCTCCTTCAGCTTCTGCTGACTTCAACTTGAGATGTAGGTGTTTACTGCTCTAAATATCAGGTTGAACCTTCAATTTGGTCATTTTTCTGGCCAAAAAGTTCAATAATTTCCTGGAGAGTTGTGAGGTTGTTGGATTCATTTGGGAGCACCTTGAAAAGGTCACAATGATGTTGATAGTTACAATATTGACCAGAAAGCCAGTGTCTTATGCAGGGAGTACCCTGCAGTCACTGCCTACTAACAGTCATCAGTTTACATCATCCTCACAGACAGCAGTGGATCAGAAATTCTGCCTAGCAGGACAATTCAGCAGTTTTCTCCTTTCCCAGGGATTCTGCTAATCTTTGCAAATGAATTTTCTGGTAGCAAGATCCTATTGCTGGCTTACAGCTTTTTTGGAGTAGCAGCAGACTCTCCATCACATGAACAGATAAGAATTACACGAGTGACAGGCTGGATGAAACACCCTTACTCTGTGTACCAACTGTGTTCGTTAACACCTTCAGCTATTGTAGAACAGGTTTCTGCCTCTTTTAGTCAGTGTTTAGACACAGAAGGGATGCATAGAAAATTAATATAGAAACTTGCACATTTGGTGGAAAGCTCCAACTGAAAAAAAAACATTTTGAAAGAACCTAAACATTTTAAACTGAAAAAGCAGTTCTGGAGGTATCTTAATATTTTGGTGATGGGTGGGCATTTGGCCACATAAAGATGTCTCAGTCAGCAGCTGCAAAATGAGGAAAAATATGCTTTGAGAACATGTGTTTCAGAAACAGTCAATCTCTGATGGTTGCTTGTCTCATCAACACAATTCTAGATGTTACCAAGACATCTGTGTGTTGTATAATTACTGCCTCGACCTCAGCAAAATTGTTGAAAGCTATAGCAAATAAACTCTACCCTTATGAATTATGCTTTATTAACCTGTCAGTGTTTTAAAAAATAATGGGCAGTTCTAGGTAAAATTTGACATGTTTCATTATGTGTTGTTATATGTCCCATCTATCCTTTTTATGGTACTGACTAAGATATAATTGGAGCCCAGAGTATCTCACAGCACTTAGATCACAGAAATTGCAGGCTCTAATCTGTGTCTGTCAGTAGTAACGAATATTGTGATGACTTTGAGCACACGGGCTCTCTCTTCACCAGATTAAATGGCTCAGCTTATGACCTGCAAACTTGAATAGACAAAAAGGAGCCAAGGTGAAATTGAGCCCTCAATTAGCTTTTGCTGCAAAGTTGGGACCAGGTGGCCCTTTGTTAGAGGTGGTGTCAAGGAAAAGACTTGGCTGCTTTGGATGCAGCTTTAAATATTGATACCTGGTTAGAAGGCTTCAAGACAAGCCTGTGCTTTTAGTAGTTTTAGTACTAGATTTGGGCAGAGCATCACCCTGAACTTGTGAGGTCATGTACCCACCCCACACTGCTCAAGCCGAAGTGGTGTTGTCTGCCGACACTGTCCTCCTGTAATCATGTTTTATTTGCTTCCTATACCATCTCCTCTATAAACTTGATGTCCTTTACTGCCACTGGAACTTAGACTGCACATCACCTGGTGTCTGTTCATTTAAGCAAACTGTAATATTTTATTATTTTGCAAAATTGTTCCCTGCCCCTGTTCCCCTCTCTGCCCCTAAGTGCAGAACACAGTGGGGAAGATGTATCATCCAGTCTTGCCTGGGAGAAGAGAGCTTCTTAAGCCACGCTTGCCAAGCTGTTGTTTCATTTAGAAATGTAGCCAAGTGTTTAGTATAAATATTATAGCTCTGATCAATGAGAATGGATTTATTTCTGAAAACCAGCCACAGGCTGGATGCTGTTTTCATGAACTTTACATAATGCTTCTGTGCAAATAGTGTGCATTGGTGTTTCTGGTGTATGTGTGTGCTGCTTTCTAAAGGTTCCAGGCAGCTGCCAGGTACCCACACAGTGCTGTATTTGAAATGATTCCTCAGAGTGCTGTATTTCCTCCATTCCTGAAGTAGTTCTCCTTGGTATGGTCAGAAATGGCCCCATCTTGTTGCTTTTTATTCTTGCCATACTATTAAAAAGTAGGTGCACTAGAACCAACCTGCCTTTTCCTTTCCTTCCTTTTCCTTCACTGTCAAAACTATGCTCAGGTAATCCACACGGAAGACTTGCTTCTCCTTCAAAGCCCCTGGGAAAGGTTGACCAAGAGGTGATACAGAGGACCCCTTGGAGGGTGAGGGGACGCACCATAAGACCTTTGACCTCAGTATTGACTTCAGTGGGTTACAAGTTTCCTAGGTTTTGTCCATTTTTGCTCATTTCACCTTCAGTGTGAGCTTTCTGTAAAAAGACTGCAGAGGACCTGTTGGCCACAGACCTGAAGAAGTCCAGGCAGCTCATGGGGTGCTCTTGAGGTGTTTAACCCTTTGTGTAACTCCTGCTTGTTCAACCATTGGTTTCAGCTCGCTCTGCTTCTTGCCTCAGTGTGCTGATTGTGACACTCAAGTGCTGCTCAGCCCACTCAGGGTTGGGCGGAGGGAGGACATTCAAGTCTTACTTTCTGCCTTGCAGGCATCAATAGGCTTGATGCCAATCTGCTGCCCCTCCATCTGGACCAAAGGCAGCATGTTGGGTTTTTTTAGCTTTTAATAATATTGACTATTTGAGCGGCACCTGGCACTCTTCATCTTAAGGTTAAAAGGTACTTCAAGTGTTTCTGGTGGGTGGGGAAGGCTGTATTTTGAAAAGCCCTGGTGTTTTCTGTTGGTCATCCTGTGAAGCACTAGAGTGCTTGAGGGGAAGAGATCATTCTGTAGCACGTAGATTAATCAGTGTTCATGCGATAGCCTTGTAGAACAGTAAAGTTCTTGTACCAAGGGAATATTGCATCATAGGAAGCCAGCATACTGATTTCTTTCCTGTCTGTGCCAGTTTCTTGAGACTAAAACAAGTTGTTCTCACTCACTGTGCATACAATTAGGTATATTTATTCTGTGCAAGGCAATTCTGCCACAGAGCATGGAGTTCTTGCATCCCAGTGCAGGGATGAGGAACAAAAACCAATATTCTTTCTGTTCTGGATTATACGAATCTGCACTGCAGGAACCTTAATCACTGAGATTATAACATGTGGTTGGTCCCCTGCTCTGACGGCCTCAGCCACGTGGGGTTGGGACTTACAGCGTCTCCTGTGTGTGTCGAGGTGGGCAGGATATTTACAGTGTGGACTTGAGAATGTGTTCAAACTTACCCACCACCAGTGACAACTGATCCTTCATCATCACTAGTATCTTGGCGACTGAGCCTTTCCAGCATCTTATTCATGAAATAACTAGAAATATCTAGGCATTTCAGATGAGGTTGACATTTTTGTTGGGGTTTGTTTACTCATATCTCTTTTTCCCTTTCTCTAGTGAAACTCTGGTCTACCAACCTGGACAACTCAGTAGCAAGCATCGAGGCCAAGGCTAACGTGTGTTGTGTCAAATTCAGCCCCTCTTCTAGGTATCACCTAGCTTTTGGCTGTGCAGGTAGGTAAAAGGATTTGGGGGCAAAGGGACACTGTTTCTTCCTTCCTTTATTCCTTATTCCCCCCCGAGATATCAGGTTGGCTGCTTTGCCCAATATTGCGGTGTCTTTGCAGTTAAAATGCCTCTGAGTAGGACTTTAAGTCCCACAATACCCAAGTGTCAACTTCATCCCCCAGCCTGACTTTTTATTTGGGTGCCTCTATCAGAGATAAAAGCCAGGAAAACAAGTCCTTAGTGTGTTTATTGGGATCACTGAGGCAACAGGGCAAAGCTCAGCTGTGAGAGCCTCAAAGTTAATGTGTTAACATGGTGAACGTTGTTCTTTCTGATTTATAGTGTTGCTCTATAAATATTACAAAGCCATACTGGGAATTTTAACTGGTTTTACCTGAAGCGTGGTGTAAAACAGCAGCTCTGCGTGTTCCCATGGCTCCAGCTCCAGTCCCCCAGGGTGGGCTTGTGTTTTCCTAGGCTGGGCAAAGATGGTTGTGAATGTTTTTAGTTTTTTGAAGTAGTCAGCGGGGAAGGCATGATGAGCCTTTTATTCACTTAGATTAAATGGTTTTGGTGATAATACAAGGATTTGAGAGCAGAGCAGGTGTCGCTTTGGGAGGAAACTGTACCGTGCTATGCATACAGTAACTGAGACTGAGGGGCCTATAAATGTTTAACCAACTCTGCATTTCCTTTCCCCTCGGGGAGTTTTAATGCACTTGTAACTAGATGTTCTGACAACATTTGCTCTCTCTGGACTTCAGGAGATACGTTGATCATTCTTGCAGCCGCCGGTTTGCAGTTTCATTCAGGTGTTCCCATTTCCAGGCTGGTTCTATTTCGGTTGTAACTCTTAGGAGGAAAAAAATAAATTTGCATTTTGATATGCTGCAAAAAATGTATTCACGTTGGAGTGTAAAATATTGACTTGCTTGGCAGGCATCTCTGAAGTTTAGTGAATTACATGCAAAAATAGAATTGGATGATAATACCTACTAGAAACATTTGAATGAGAGGGGCTATCTGGGAATGGCTCTAGGGAAAGACTGGCTCCAAATGGATCAGCCACTGATTAGCATATACATGTAAAGCATCATGAAACAGAAATCTTCCTGATAAATCAGCATCTGGGATTCCTTGCACCTGAAAGACAGAGAGGGGATAAGGCACAGGTAAATCCACAATGGTGTTTGGAGGTGCAGGACACATAGGGTGGGAGCAGGTAGGAGTGTTTCTATCCCCACACCCAGGTCTAACAAACCATGATGGGCTTGTCTTCAACAAGCACATGGTGAAAGAAGCATTGGCAAACCCTGAAAGTTACATGGAGGTTTTAAAGGACTACATGTTTTTATTATTTAGAGGATGCTGAGGGGTAAAATGGTATTTGTACCAGGGAAGAAGTGTTTACATCTGCTTAATGCTTGATAATTGAGTCTCTAAATAAAAATTAAAATGGATATTTAACTATGATTGCTGAAACAATTACATGGAGTAATTGAACTGATGGGAATGACTTCCCACAAAGGAATTCTAATTGATCTTTCAGCCATAAATACATGTGGAAAAAAAGGCATATTAAATTAAAAGAAATACCGGAGTCTTGAAAGATGTTACTTCTGAACTCCTAAAAAACAATCAGAGCAAAGAAATGAGTTAGTGTCTACTTTCATACTTCTTATAGTAAAACAGTCACGTTTAATGTGTTATGATGGAAGCAAAGGTTTGTCTCCTCCACCAGTTTCAACTATTTCTGCTTAATTTCCTTTAGTCTGTGGAAGAAGAAACATAACTTTTAAATAGTGTGAGTTGTCACGTGGGCTATAAAATTAATAAGGAAGAGTGAAAGATGGTTTCCTTGAGTAGTACTTTTTCAAAAAAGGCAGTGGACTGGTCACACTGACTTGGCCGTTCCTGTTTGCTCCCAGTAGGAATAACGATGAGCAGGGCAAAATGCTGAACACTAATTCAGTGACCAGTGCAAATGGGCAGTTTTGGAAGGCTGTCCCAACTCTGCCTTGGCTTGCTAACATCCTAAGAGGATTTTCAGGTTTTGTAAATTGTTTCAGTTACTTATTGGGACTTATTCAAGGATAAAAGAGTCAAGACTTCCTAGCATTGCATGCCCTGCACAGTCTTGTACAGTGTTTAAAAAGAAGTGCTGTTCCAGTATATGCTCTCATCTTATTTGTTGATTCGATGGAGCTTAATGCTATATGTGTTTGTTTGTGTATATGTATTTATAGTTTAAGACTTGATGAGATACGCAGATGATGAAGTGGTTGGGGGGAAGTATTGGTACTTAATATTTGAGATATAAAAGGAGGAAGCAAATTGATTTACTGTACTATCATTAAATTACGTACACATTTCAGTTATTCTCCTTTTTCTGTATGCAGAATGTAGCTCAAAGCCAGCATTATTTGCCTTAGCAATGTAATTTTCACTGTAAGTCTAAGCTTTTTTCAGTGATAATGTTTTGAAATTATGATTTTTTTTTCCAATTTTCATCTCCTGTTTTTATTTTCTCTTGAGGGTCTTAACATCCATAAAGCTGGAGCATCTTTTCATAAGGTCCTGTTCTTTCACACCTTCCTTAAGCAGAGATTTTTCTCTGCCCTTGACAAATGCATCTTGCCCACTTGCATCCATCTGTTCAGAATGCCTCCTTGAAGTGGGTCTTCCATTTCCGAATAAAAGAAGGGAACTGGAGGACTGGGGATGGATTTTGAAGCAAGGTCAGGCTGTGGCCCAGGAAGCAAAAGGGGAGTTTCTGTCACAGGAATTGCTGTGATGCTTTGACTCAGATGTAGCTGTGATCAAAAGTGTTGTTAGAATGTGTATCTCCATGAGGAAGACTCTCCTTTAGTAGAGAGCACTGAACTGGCTCCAAATGCTGTAGAAAACCATGCTTTAGTTGCCACTGTAGTAGCAAATCCCAGGATTAGCATATAATATGGATGATATATATATTTCTTTTCTGGACTCTTCACTCTGAAAGCTTTTAGATGACCGAAAAAAAAATCATTTTGGTAGCCTAAAACAGAACAAATGAGCAATAAACTGGAAATAGAGCATATAGAGGAGAGAAATGGGTATTTGGTTTGGGAAATAATTCTCTTAAAATCAGACAGGCACTTCAGGTGAGAGGGAAGCTGGTGTGTCTGGAGCCTGATAAAATCTGTTGCAGTGAAGGGGGCACATAAGGAAGAAAAGACCCTTTTTGTCTGTTACTTTAATAAAATATGCTATTTGCATGCTTACTGAGTTGAAACATTGGCCAGTATAAACTGTAATCACTACGGAATACAAAATCAGGTAATTTTGTCGTCTTTTCCTCTATTTAAAAATAGATAGGGCTTTATCCTGAAATTAGCTATATAAATCATGACTGAAGCTGTTATTGTTCTGCCTCGGCAATAGCCCTGGTGTCCTCAACCCATATATTTTCCAGCAGTGCCATTCCCCTGCTTTAAAAAGAAAACTAAGGGCTGAAAATGCATCAGGCACTTTGCAACTGGGATGTCCAAGCTGGGCAGTCTGGGTGAGATCAGACTGTCTGTGAACTCTGGTGAGCTCAGTGTAGCTATTGATAGTAGCAGTGCTTTATTCCCAGCATGCTGTAATACTGTCAGCAGCTACCACTGACCTTTCATTTCCCATATATTATGTAGAGATTGTGTTAGAACTCAAGAATCTGAAGTTTCAATGACATTAGATGCATCATCTTCTCACATACTGGGTTTTTTCCCCCTGTAGGACCCACAAATATAGTGGGTTGGGATGGGGGACAAGAGGGGTTTTTCTCAGGGCTGCAGAGGTGCAGGACAGGCCGTCTCCTCTCCAGGAGCGTCACAAAATAAGTGGAAACAGCAGAGGAATACACATGAACAGGGGAGAGCAACAGAACAGCTGCAACATGGTCAGAACTTTTAGGTTTTACTGGGTCAGTTTCAGCTTTGATCAGTCTCTAAAGAGCTTTTCTGTTTTGTTACAAACTCTTGACAGTGTGGGTTTAAAGTGACCAGGGTAGGGAAAACATGGGGCAGCGCTGATTGATGTTGATTTTACTACTTACAGCCAGAGTTTGAGGCTGCCTGCAGTGAGGACACCATACTCCCTCCTAAACATCCCAATTTTACTTTTGCATCTCTTCCTTCACACTGGCAGTTGTGTGGTCAAAACTGAATTGTGTTTTTTCTGGATTAGCTTGTGCCCTGACCATAGAGCACCAGTCAGTGCCAGCCCCAGACAGGCTTTCAGCAGCCTGAATCAAGGCCAGTATTAACGAAGAGGGGCAAATCCTCACTGAACATGAGGCCTCCTTAGTGCTGAGCTTTCTCCTATTTTTTGCCTGCTCTCTCCTCTTTATTCCCTTCCCCACTTAATGCTTTTCCTTAAAAAATGATTTTGCCTTTCCCCAGCGTGTTTTCCATGCTACTTCCCCAGCATGTTTTCCATGCTATTTGAAGGTGTTTCCTGTGCACCATTGCAGCATAAGTGATACTGTGTTCTGGCTTTGGCCATGAAACTGTGGGTCAGTATCATGATGGGCTCCTGTTGCTTTGTCAACAGCTTTGTTTCCATTTGCAATATTTACCTATTCCTTAAAGTCTCTGCATGGCCCTGATGCACTTACAGTTCAGGGTTACCTGTGGCTTTATCAGCATCATTCCATTTTGCTAATATACCTGATGTCCAAGCGGGACCACTTTGGAGACCATCCTATCCAGTGAAATATTGATTTTTTCTGCTGCAGTAACTGGAGCAGTGATTTCTCTTTTCCAAACATCTCCCTGTAGAGTTAGCCTTACACGCTGCCTCAGATCTGGGTGACTTGGCTGGCTTGTCACTCAGCTCAGAAGAATGATGGGATATTAATGACCAAGAAGGCAGTGTTCCTTTTTGGAAGAGAATTAATGTTTTCCAGCTGAAAGCAAGGTCTTACCTTAATAGATCCTCATGGGTAAGTACTCTGCTCTATTGAAAGCCTGCAGTGACTCAGAAAGAATCTATTTGTGCAAATATATGGCATGTTTAGGGTGGAGTTAAGCAGCTTCTTTGGGTTTGAGCTACAAGATTACCCTCAGTGTAGGAATTGAGCACAGTGTTCAAAGGCACAGGCAAAGGTTAGGCATTTCTTTTAAGCCTGTGGAAAAACTTCACAGCACTGCTCAGAATTCAGCTTTTATGAAAGAGAAGTGGCATGCAGCAGTCCAGGACTCTCACTCATTACTTATACAGGACTTTAGCGTGTCTTTGTCTTCTGTGGATGTTCAATAACCTTCCTCTAGTCTGATCTCCAAGGTTGTTGGCAGGGGAAGTAGGGGACAAGGTCTGTGTTTGGAAGTGCGCACTCATCACCTTCAATTCAAACTCATTTCAGAATTCATTGCAAAGGTTTCATTTGTTGTAACCTTTGAAAGCACTTACAGCACTTCAAGGGTTGTTTGGAGGAATCTGTATTTGTGGCCAGTATGGCTGTGATCATGTTTCTGTCCCAACAGTACTTGTTGTAGCAGAAGCCCGGAGCTTAGTGGGATTTTGTAGATGAGAGCACATCCTTGAAGGTTTGACTTAAGTGTTATCCCTCTCCGTGGATGCTGGGGTTTAAATGAAAGTGAAATACCTAACCAAGCCTTGCTGTCCTGGTGAAGACAATCTTTCTGGGTCTGCTAGGTAGATCACGTTCTGCTTCTGCTCAGAACTGACAAAGAGGAGAACTTCTGCTATGCTGTGTTATTCAAACTTGGGATCTTTGCCATTAAGGTGATTTTTCTGTATCTGCACATCAGAGATGCTGCCAGATCTGCCAGGCAATGCACAGTCTTCCTGCAGCTGCTTCCTAGGAAATCACAAAGGGATGTGAAACCTCTCATCAGTGTGCGGGACATGTTGCATGTGCAATTTTCACATAAGCCTCCAGAGTTTGAAAGCTGATACAACTTTTTGACTTGCACAGAAAAAGTAGTATCTGACTTGTCTTGGATAAAGCATTTGCAGTGAACAGTGAGGAGCAATATAGAGACCTACTGGGAGTTTCCTGACTTTGTCCCAGAGGTCATCACACTTCAGTAACAAGTGAATGAATAAAATGAACTTGAAAAGCTCCATTTGATTCTCTGGAGAAAAGGATAAAGCTGTCATTAGCAGAAATGAGCGTGCTAATTGTTTGCTTAAATATTCTTTTCCTGAACATTTTGTCTTACAACTGGCACAGAAGTCATTTAGTCAATGTTACAAAATTCAGATTTAAATTTAAATGAGCCTTGAAATTCAGGAACAGATAGGCAACTCCAACATTCATCTTTTCCTCAGAATGCCAAATTGCTCTTGCTGCTAGCTGTTGCTGTATCCCTTAAGAGTTTAATCCTTTCCAACCTCAGCAGTTTCCAAAGCTGCGGTTTTTCTCGTAGCTCATTTAAAGGAATTGCTCATTGGAATGACATCCTCTGTGATGACTTCCTGTGTTATCTCCTGTTCAGACTGATGTGTAGATTAACTGTTTCAGCCTTTTATTTGGGTACTGTGCACATTTAGACTTTTGTAGCATACAAACTGGCAAAAATTGTCACGTTGAACAGGAAAATATGTAACCTTTGCGTGAAGTGTGGGCTCTCACCTTAAAGGTGTCTCATTACATGGGTTTTAAGAGTAGAATTTTGAATGCTTGGGTGAGGTTTCTCTTAGCCACCTGAATCTCAAGAAGATGACAAAAAGTGAGATTGTAGATGTGTGTACAAATCTCATTGCTCTCCACGTGACTTGTTTCATTGCCTGGTTAGAGGGTACATTGCTTCTTTTCCTTGTGGGATACCTGTGTACCATCACATACTTTCCTGTTCTTGTTCACCTGTCTGCATAGTCCACCATACCTCTGGCTTTTGGTTTAAGCATTCTTATCTGATGCTTAAATATCAGTGGCTGTGATACTATATTTAAGATCCATCCTCCCTTCCAGTGGAGTCTGCTGTGAGGGCAGTTTAGGTAACGAATTAGCTCATCATCTCAAGAACCTAGTTAAGAAAGCTAATATCTCCTCAGGCTAGTGAAGCAAAATGTAGTTTGGGACTAAAATTGGGTTTGACTGATAATTTGGCAAACTCAGGTCCTCAGCTGTGTGTTGTACTGCATATGACAGCAGCCTGCACTTTTTCCCTAGAGCCACTTTGACTGCTCCAAAGCTCTTTGTATGATGTTTGCTGATACCACAAACCATAAAGCTGTTGCTTCACAGATGCACTCCTAAAATCTTAGGGAGGATGTTCCTGTTCATACCCACTGTTCTTCATGTCTCAAGCCCTTATCTACTTGATCTTGACCTCTTGGAGTGTGTGGTTCCAGGGAGTCTGGCTGTGCTGCCTTTTCCCTTCATCCCAGTTCCATGCCATGTGCAATTTAAGAGTCATTCAAGAACCAGTGCTGACATGACTTTTCAGTAAGAACAAATATTGTGTGCAATATGTACTTGAACCGAGAGAAATCTGTTCAACAAATGCTGTAGGGGTTTTTCATGGCTTTGATAGATGTACCCAGCACTCATTGTACAAATAAGGCTCCTGGTGCTCAAGTGAGAAGTTTCACATCTCCCTTTAAACAGCATGGATTGAAGCACCTTTTACCATAAAATGACTGTTCTTCACGTGTTCTAGGTGTCATAAAAGTTTGGACATCAGACTGCGGGCGCTAGAGCATGTAGAGTTAGACGTGTTACATAGTCAATGAGAAAAGTTGGATTAGGAGTCCGAACAGTACATAATTATTTTTTCTCTTTC
The DNA here is from genome assembly GCA_035583155.1 of Acropternis orthonyx. NCBI lineage: Eukaryota > Metazoa > Chordata > Aves > Passeriformes > Rhinocryptidae > Acropternis > Acropternis orthonyx. Next base: position 27,102,038 of record JAWWEU010000005.1, on the reverse strand, counting down.
AGACATAAAGAATGAGTTCTTCCAAAGGCTGCAGGTTATTCCTGCTGTTGTCTTCATTAGTTTTGTAGCATTAGTAAATCTTCCTTGTGTGCACTGAATATTTTTTCTCCCACAGTCTGACAGACGGCACTCCTTGAATTGCACAAAAGCTATCTATCCCTTATTCCTGTGAGAAATCGCCATAGCTCTTTAAAATCTTAAAGGTCAAAGTTTCAAAGGAGTACTAGAGAAATGTGTTTTGCTCCCCCCTCCCATCAGAGCCCTTTTCTCAACTGATTAAGATCTCTAATGTTTTATGTCTCCTCCTTCTCTCCTTAATGCGAACAAGTTATTTAGGGTGGAGGTTTTATGGCTGCTGTGTCAAAAGCTTTAGACAAGTCAGTAAAAAAATGTCCCCAGTGTGTAAAGACCATTATCCATAACCCTGCAAATGTCATCTGTAACTTCAAGCCATAGGGAATCCATGGAATACAAAGGTTAAAAACCCAGTTGGCAGTTCCCATCAAGGCTGCTGTTCCCTTTATCTGTTCAGCAGAGGGAGATATAGATCTTTAGTGGAATGCTAGTGTTGATATATATTTTTTTAAAAAGTGCAGTTAGTGTGAGTAAGAGATGAAAATCAGTGGCTAAAGCAGGGTATCGTCTTTCCTGCAGAGCTCTGTCAAAATATTTCAAGTGCTGACCTGAAACCCTCTGCTGTCACATCCCTGAACTTTTCCTTCACAGAAGGAAAAGTAGAAGGTGCTTATTGTGCTGTTGGTTTTGCCAGAGATTAAACTTAGGCTACTGGACATAGCCAATCTAATCTCATCTCTTTAATTCAGTTTTCATGGAGCGGACCTTTCTCATGGTGCTCCTTTTATCATCCAGTCTGCTAAACAGAACATGGTTGGGCATTTTCTTTCTTCTCAAAGCTGTGCTTTCTGTTCATGTAAATGAAAATCTGGGCTGGATTTGTGTTGAATTACCTAAATATGATTTTTTTTTTTTTTTTTAAGGCTGGATTTCTGTTGGGTTCCCTAAATCTGATTTTTGGAGGCTGTTGCCCATCATCTGTATTGCAGTGTAGGATGATGAGATTAAGTCGCCATCCCCAAATACCCAGGTGCCTTCCTTTGCTTTAGAAACTTCCTTTCATCTCCTCGCTAACATCACAGGCTCTGTGGCTTCTTCACTTTAAAGGTATTTTTAAGATTTTGCCACCAGCAAAATGAATCATACAGACCTTGCTTAGTCTTGTATAGTCTTCAGAGCACACGGGGGAGGCTTTGACCTACAGGGAAAATACTTAGTGAATGCTTTTCTGAAGTTCAGCCCCTTTTTGGGTGGCTGCTGAATGTTTGACACCTCTGAAGATGGGGGGTGTGCAGGAGCTCCCCGGGAATCTGGTACCACTGAGTGGGAGACCACTTGTCTAGACAGAGCTCTGATAGCAAATATAAATGAAGTGCAGCTTCCCAAATCATCTTGGGCACACACCTGAAATACAAAATAAAGGCATTTTTCCACTTTGCTGCTGTGGACCGGAGCGTTGCTTCTAGAAGAGATTGCTGAGATTTCCCCAGGGCAGCAGAAAGTGGTTATTCAGAGAAAAACTGTTCCTTTGCTGCAAAGGAAATGCCAGGTAAAAAGAGGAGGAAAAAGCAAATGCATCAAATGAGTAATTTTGTCTTAGTTATAGAAACAAAGTACTTGGAGTTTCTGCTGGAACAAAAAATTGCCAATGCAAAAACCATACCCAGCAAACATTTTAATGTGCCTGTGCTAATGGCTGTTTGGATCAATTTTTCTTGTTTTCTTGGAGTTTTTTTGGAAGGGAAAGTGTAGACAGGAAAAATAAAGATACCGGTTAGCTTTAGCTGCGCTGCAGTGCTCTACAGGGAGACTTTGGGGTGAAATGGATTTATTTCTGCTGTCTCTTCCTCATGTGATTTGTCATGCTGCAAGAGGCACACAGCACACCGCATTCTTCAGCAAGATGCTCCAGTTAGTTTTGTCTGCAAAGGTTCTTTGCTTCAGGCTGTATCAAACCCATTTTTAATCCCTTTCCTTTACAGTAAGGGAAATGGTTTGTACAGAGGGCACTGATGTCAACCCGCTGTTGTTGATATTATCTAATTTATTCTTCAGAAATTTTTTTTTTTTTTGCTAATTTTTAATGCAGGGCTTTGTTCTCCTGAATTCAAGTCCACTTTCTCGCATCCCTAATGTGTTGTCATCTCTTTTCTTTTCCTGGAGCATCTATTTCCTTTATGTAGTAGAAAATAACACACTGTCTTCTTTCCCTGAAATGGCTTGTGATAGGCCAAAACCTGTACTGATGATATCCCATCCCAGTGTTACTCTGTCAAGTGAAATATATCTCTTTATAGTGTTTTGTTGGCTGGAAGGCTTCCTCACCATTCTTTGTCAAATGCCACCCAGCATTTCTGTTGCTATAATCAAGACCCTTTTTGCCTCCCCACACTTTTTTTTCTGCCCTGGAAGAGACACAAGATTCGAAACAGTCTTTTTTGTGGTCCTTGCATAAAGGTTCACTTGCCTTGTTGAGTTGGATTATTCCCAAAGATGGAGTGTTCAGCTGTGCCATGTCCCCAGTCTTCTCTCCAGAGCAAGACCTGCATATGGATGTTCAAGCTGCCTCTCTGCCATAGGGAAGATTAAATCTCCACCCTTAAACTTTTTGAACAAAGTGACCTCAGTCACATGAAGATCTGCAAATGCTGCTGTTCGGTATTACAGGCTTGGCAGCAGTTAAAGTTCAGCAGTTCTCCGTGCAATAAAAGCAGAACTAAAGTTGTACAGCAGTGCTTCATGCCACCCCCATCATGTGGGTGTAGATAGACAAAACCTGAAAGATCTGAGAAGCCAGAAACTTGTGCAGCAAAACACAGGCTAAACATTATTGCTGTAGTGCTGAGAGGTGGGCTAATGCCTTTCCTTTCTTGTGTCAATAGCGAAGAGCTTAAGCAAATTTGGATTAAAAACAAGTTCTCCCTAATCCTTTGACATAAGAGCACTTTTCAAGGCAGCTGAGGGAAGAGTTTGTAGAATTGTCTTTGGAAATGCTCAGAGCTTGACTAAGTAGGATTCTTGAATGCAATTATTTAACTTGGAAGTTGAATCCAACTTTGCAGTTTTCCCTTCCTTGAGGGGGGCAGTTGGACTGGCTGGATTCCAGAGGTCCCATCTAACCTACAGTATTCCATGACTTTCAGGGCCATCGAGCAAAAATGGATTTCTATCAGAAATTGTATGCTACGTAGGATTGAGTGTGTTTCAGCTTCCCCATAATTAAATCCTGAGTTGTCTCTTAACCAGCCTTTGGTATCGCTGTCTTGGCAAGGAGGCTCCATTTCCTGGTGCACAGGTATGTAGAACATCCACTGGAGAGGTTCCACTTTCCTACTAATAGCCTTTTAGTTAGCCCCGAAGTAACTGCAGCTCGGGAAGTGGCTTCTGTAGGTCTCATCTTGAATTGAAGGAAATGTTTTCAAGCATTTAGTTTTCAAAGTCGGGGTTCCAATAGCAGCTGTCCGTCTTTTCTTGGGTGTTTGAGAAAGCAGCACTTGTTTACCTGGCCCTTGTAGTGGTTTCTCCAAGGATCTAATATGCCAAGTCATCTTCAGTGTACTCTATTGCAGTACAGTGATTTGAGTTTATTTTTAAATCGGGATGTTCTTCCTTTTTATCTCCTTCCTCTTTCTCCTCACAGAAGAACAAAAGTTTTTGCTGGTGGAAACTGAGGTTTCACGTGAGCCTCCTGATTCTGTTTCCATTTTTAGTCCAGCCAAAGACTTTACCTCAGAGGATACAAACTTCCTTTTTTTTATAGCAAGAAATCACACTGAGCCTGACTGAAAAAGAGACTTTTGGTTAACCCATCTTGATGTTAAAGTTCTTTTGTTCTACCGCTTGCTTATCTGTGTTCAACAAATACTCATGTTGGCTTGTCCCCTCTTTCATGACATACCGCTTAGGGAAATAACAACGGGTACTCTTCCCTTTCACCCAGAGACACTCAAAACAAGCTTTGATTTGAACCACTGGACTCTGGACACTTGAAAGCATAAGGATGTGATGATTTTTTCCTGCTAAGCAAGTTGCCTGGTTACAATTCTAGGTAGCTCTGAAAGGTTCATTCTGTCCACTCTGTGCACTGAGTGATCTTGCTTACACTTGGTGAACAGAGGAGAAATGAGTGAAAGGAAAGATCAATTTTTACTGGTAGATATTTAAATATAAATAATTGGATTTCAGCTAATGCCTTCGATGTTTATTGAGTGATGGAGGCTTCCTTCAGGATCTCTGAAATAATTCTTTTTTAACCAATGGAAGTAAAAGTGAAATACTACAAAATTATGCCTCTCCTCTTTCATTCTGATGAAAAGCGTTTTGTGGGCTTGTTTTATACCCTTTTATTTTGTTGTTGTTGTAGTTTCTCCGGGGTAATCTAATTGTTAGTGAGCAGAGGTACCTTGCACCAAACTCAGTTCATCTTGTTAAACAAGTCATTTAAATGCACCCCTCAGACTGTAAACATCTCTTCTTACTGCTGATGTAGAAAGTTTCACTGGCAAAAACAAGGCAGCCTTGATCCAAACTTGAAGTTCATGTAGAGGAAAACAAATAGATTAAGATGAGGGAATCATGAGCTGAGACATGAATTACTGGATGCAACAAATCAGATCATCATGGTCAGAGAAGCACAAGAGAAACATTAAAGATTACACTCCAGCCTGGGCTTCTGTTTCAGTAAAACATCTGTAGCACAAAGCATGCAGGACTGCAGGCTGTGGCCAGAGCATTAATGTATGAAATTATTTTGACCTTTAAGTTTGCTATTAAAGAACTGATTTATTTTTCAAAAAAAAAGGTCCAGAATGTACTTTAATCACAGAATAGCTCCACCAGACCACTTAATTAACATCTGTCTGCTTAACCCAGCAGCTTTGGGTTTGAATACAGGCATCTTGTCTGTGATATTCATCTGCTGTGTAACAATAAGCACCACTTACATTTTCAAGTCTATAAGCACTGAAAAATCCAAGTAATGTAACTTGCTTATTTTTTTTAATAGATCAATAATCTAAATATTGAACAGTTGAGAAATGTGCTTTTTTAAATGATTGAAATAAGAAAAATGGGCATTGATTCTCAAGCAATTTAGTTTTCCAGAGGAGAGCCACAGAACCTTTGTATGCAGCTCTTGGGGCTTTCCAGTTGTTACATCCTTTGAATATAAAACTGTTGCATTGCAGGTAAATTTTTGTTTTGCTGTCCTTGGCTTGATGTCCCTTTGAGTAAGTGGTTCTTGGTTAAAAAAAAGCCTTGAGGGTGTCTTGTGAATTAGCTTATGCTGGTCCATGTTCACGGTGAAGGTGGGTGAAGCACATGACCTGAAAGATGAATGTTACCTGGAGAGCTGGATTGCTCTGCTTTCTGTGTGTGCTGGCACTCAGGGAAAGGTAAAAGTGCTGCTGTGTGATACTCTGTCCTATCCTGTGCTGCTCTTTGTGGAACTGCTGCTCATCAGTGCACAGTAAGAGATTTTTCAATGGGAGCTGTTGAACCCAAAGCCTGCTTGTAACAGCTGCTTTGTGGAATTTAATAAAAAAATCTAACTGTAAGAAAAATCACTTATGGAAAAAACAGACTTTGTCAGTTTTGTTTAAGCAACCAAAAATCCAAGATCCCTTCTGTTTTTCTAAACAGCTTTGAGATTACCCAAGGTGCTGCTGGCTCCATTAGCAATTCCCAGCTCTCTTTTTCTTAGAAATTCTTGAACCTGATTTCCTATGACTATGTAATCACATCATCAGTTCATTTGCTGCATCCCCACTCCTGCAACCAAGCTGAGTCTGAGAACTGAGACTGAGGAAGTGATCCCTTCACCTTGTTCATCACAAACCCATCCTCTTTCACCGTGTTCCTGCCGGCTGGAGTCTTGTGAATTTATGAGCTGCTGAGCAGTGAGGGATGCCAGCCTTTGCTGACACGGGTTATATTTACTGAAGAGGTGGCGAGAGCTCTCACGAGTTTGGAAAAGTCTGAATTCTTGATGAGTTGTCACTAGATGGCTCAAAGGTGAAGGCAGCAGCGTCTTAAGGGAAGTAAACTGAGCGTTCTGGAAAAGCACTATTTAAAAACTCAGGCTTGTGGTCAGAGACCTCTCAGCGGCAGTGGCAGAGCTCAGCTGCCCTTTTTGCCTTCCAAGATAACTTAAAATTATATATATATATATAAAAAAGGAAAATATGACCTGCCAGGAAACATTTGAATTCAGAAGGTGCAGTAGCAGAATTCTGTCATGCTCAGCTTCTGCAGTGACGTTGAACGAGATGAAATTGCTCTGGAGTCTTTAATTTGTTATGATATAATATACATGTTCTTTTCCATTATTTCATAAATATTTAAATTAAGCCTGAATGCAGAACAAAAGGGATCTGTTGCTGCCCAAGGGTTGGGCATGAGACTTTTGACTGTGCAAATGTCAATTCATAGATGAAATTGTTCTAAGTGAGTTTTGTGGTCGGGGTGAAAACTGTAGAGCTAAAAAAAAATCCTGCAGAGTTACGATTTTAGTGCTGATTTTGAGGTGGAACCAAGAAGCAAATACCCCTGTGTTGCTGGTTAGCAGTGGAGTACACTCCATGGTCTGCTGGGAGTGCCAAGGCCAGGAGCCGGTGGTGGGGATGCTGGATGAACTTACAGGCTCATGTGGAGTTCAGGAAGTGTTTGATTCTCCTTCTTGTCCACTCCATTTTCCTTACCTTCAGCTGGGAATAATTCTCTGAGCTTTCCCCAGTACCCTGCTGCCTCACCTCAGACCTACAGGTGTGCTGGGGATGCTGCCCCTCCCAGACAATTTCAGCTCACCCAACCCCACCATAAAGGCTGCTGCTGCGCTACCTGGGAGTTGTATTTTTCTCATTTAACTTCACTTTTGGGCTCTCTGCTTCCTCAGCAGATGGCATTTTTATCATGTTTTTGCAAAGTCCATATGGCCTACAAGAGAGAGTATCTCTTTAATTGTAAAACATGACCACCTGTTCTGATTTTAAATGAATGCAGCGAGCATTCCTCTTCATATATCTACTTAAAAATAGCTGCTTCAATTGAATTTAAAAAAAAAAAACCACACAACAAAACTCAATTGGGCACCAACACTTCGTCTGCTGAAATAATCAATTAATAATTAAGTGGCTAATTTTAGAACCCACTGGCCTTGCCCATTCCCTCGGACTGGTTGTGATGAGAGCAGACAGTGATTGATTGCCCTGCCGATGCCGAGAGGCTCACGCAGGGCTGGGGCCAGATGCCGGCGGGCTTTGAGCTGTTTATTGGGATATTTAGAAGGTGAACGCAACTTCGTGGCTCTGCACTGCAAATGGACTTGTCTTCCCTGCCACAGCTCTCTCCTCTCTGCAGTGCTCACACACAGCCCCTTCCCCTGCCACCCTATGAAGGATAAAATCTGGTGCTCAAAAAGGTGCCTTAATGATGGGCCAGCTGGAGAGGATGTGGAAACTGTAAGCAAAAATAGACTTGAAGGGCTTATCCACTAACTGGCTCTTAATAGAAAGCCCTGCTAGAATCATTCTGCTCATTAAAATAACAATTGCCAGTTAACTGTTTCACAGCTCCCACAGGTCTGCTGGATGGATGACAAACTGTGGAGCTTTTTGGCTCAAGATTTCAAAGAAGGGACCAAGATGCCCAAACCTTGTTAGAGGAGTGTTAATGCTTAATTCAAAGTCTCTTTGAAAATTAACCCCTTATTCAATACGCCTGTTGTGACATCCTCTTGCTCTAAAGCTAATTATAATACCCAAATGGTAGGAGCACACTGGGAGTTTGGTTGATCAGTGTTGTTCAGAAGTTAAATATTTTGGAGGTGAAAGACACAGGAGCTGTTTGAAAGAGTGTTTTGGGTAAGGGGTGCTGGATTTCAACACAAAGGGATAATTTGGCAGTGTAATTGGTGGAGAAAACTTGACTTGGTGTGGCTGCTTGGAGCATCCGCTTTTACACCTTGGGAAGGGAAGAAAGCCAGAAATCCTTCCCAGAGAAGTGTCTGAGCCTGTCAGATGCAAGAGCATGAGGTGCTAAAGCAGTGAGAGGGGAAGGCAACTTGCCTGCTCACCTTGTTTTGCAGAAGGGTTTTCTGACACAGCCACCAATTAACCCCTTATTATGGAGGAGAAGCACCCCTTGCTGCTCTGATGGTGGTTGCTGTAGCCTGACTAATGTAAGTCCAGTTATCTCTCAAACCACGTGGGATTTTAAGACAGCGGGTCTGTCAGCCGTACAAACACCCAGCTTTGAAATGCCGTGCAAATACAAAGCCAACCGTAGCTATTGGCATTTAAATTGTAGGCAATTTTTGTGATAAACTTCCACTGGTGGGGTGTTTCTTCAGTGGGACGAGGGTCAGGGCAGTTTTCAGCTGATGTCTGGGTATCACCAGGGTCTTGGTGAGGAAGGTGCCCAGCTCAGTTTCCTTGCGTGTGTGTGGCCTTCCCTCCCTGCACTTTCAGAATAGCAAGAGATAATTAAAGAAAGTTCAACATTAAAGGTTGAAAGTTGGGAAGGGAGAAGCTTATTAACCTTGTTGAGCTGGAAAGAGCACTGGGAGGGTATTTGGGGCTTGGGTCCCAGGGGGTTTTCCCTTCTTATTTTTCTGTTTTCTTGGGAATTGACACTTAGTTGTGCAGAAAAGCAAATGTATCGCTAATTCTGCTGCGATCCCTTTTATGTGGTTGTGGCCCTGTAGAATATCTGTGAATTAAGTCTTAAGAAGAACTGGAATTTAGTCTGTTCCCTCAGTAGTAGAAATGCTAATTCTTTCTTGATTGGTAATAAAGTCAAAGAAGAGAAGCAAAAAACAAAAGTATGAAGGTTATCCATCTAGAGCAAGCATGACAAATTTAATCCCTTTTTACCACGATCCAATTAAAGTAGCAGACTGAGTTTTTAGCCTCGAGTTCTCCAACAGTTTTCCAAGAGGGGACAGCTTGAGGAAGAAGAAGGGGTTGCTGGGAATTAGAAATGGCAATTGGAGTGGCTGGGCAGGGAGCCGAGAAGGCAGGTGGGAGAAGTGAGAGCCCTTTTAGCTGCTGCCTTGAACACTGTGTCCCGTGGGGTTTGCAGGAGGACACGTGTACAGGCACACACATGTGAGTGCACCTTTCCCCCTCACTGACTTGGTGAAAGGCTGACTGGACTGTTCTGCACTGTTTCAAGAAGCCTTCTTAAACACTCCTTTGCTGTAGCGCAGCTTGTTTATCATGGACGAGGCTTGGAGTGAGATGTGGAAGCTGCACGCGGGATTTTATTGTGATTATATTAGACGTCCTGTGCACCCTTCCCAACTGACTAAACTGTGGCCCTTTTCTTCTCATCTCCAGATCACTGTGTTCACTACTACGACCTTCGCAACACTAAGCAGCCCATCATGGTGTTCAAAGGGCACCGCAAGGCCGTGTCCTACGCCAAATTCGTGAGCGGGGAAGAAATCGTCTCAGCGTAAGTACTGCCTTTCATGGGGCTCACAGCGTGGTAGCCCCCTCGCTTTGTGGCGCTCCTCGGGGCTGCTGAGCGAGTTCACCCGTGTGGGTGGGTGCTCTCCCTGGCTGCTGTGCTTTTGGCAAGCAGAGCGTTGCTTTTCTCTAAGACAAAAATAGAAATTCATTCCTTGTGCCACTTGGCTCTGCTCTGTCTTGTGGAGCTGAAATGCTTAAGAGGAAATGAAGACCGTGATGAGGCTCCTGTCTGCAAGCCCCGACTTTGGGAAGCTGCAGGTGGACTCTCCTCTCGCTGTGTGGGCTGAGGATGCTCCTGAGCAGAGCTCTGCTGTAGAGAAGGCTGCTGGCAGAGCTCTGGGGACAATAATCTGCAGTAAAACACAGCTGATGAGTGACAGAAGCGATCAAATGGTACTTCTATGTCTGAAGAGGAGGTTTAGCCACAGCCTGAAAGCAACTCGAGCAGCACTGACTGTTTGATCTGTTCTCTGGTAATTTATCTGCTCTGTGAAAGCCCTTTTTAGGACTACATTTGGATTAGAAAGTAGACAAGGAGAAGCTGTGTTTTGTGGTCCTAATGGCACGTAGCTTTTCAGCCATAAGGTCTGCTGTGGAGGCCCTGAGGAACAATATATTCCAGCTTCTGTTCACTTACATGGCCACGTGTGTCTGCCCCTAAGCCAGGTGTGGCTGCCTCAGTTCTAGGTAGGTTTTCAATCCCATGGGTATGAGCGTGTCAGGCAGATCACGTAGTGAAAGGCTGGAATGACTGGCTACAAGCCTCTTCAGTAAAACAGGGGTGAGCCCCTCTTACACAGTGGGAAGGGTGCAAGCGACCTTGGGGGGCTGCAGAGGAATCTTTGATCACACCCACGGGCAGCAGGGGTGGATCACAGGGGTGGATCTAGTCCTAGGAGGTATCCCTGCTGCCTTGTGCTGAGCCAGTGATTATCCTGCTCAACTCTGTCCCGTGTTTTCACAGTTTGCTCTAGAAGCCTGCAGCTGAAAACTGAGCATTTTAAGGTGTGTTCAGGCTGCTAGGGAGTTACTCTGAGCTGAGCTGTGTGATGAAAGATTCCCCCGCGACTTCTGCTACTGTTTATATTTAATCAGCTCCTCTTTTCTTATTTCCATTAACGTTATAACTCTGTAAGGCTGCAAATTCATATCTAGAACACAGAGAGAATTAAATTTAATGCTTTGAACCAAATCTGCATAAGAGAAAGTGTTTAGTAGAAGCAGGAGGAGGCTGGGAAAGTTTCACAGCCATAATCAAATAGAGCATCATTTATGGGATATTTTAGGACAGAATGGCCCTGTCTTGCTTGGGCCTACCTTCTGTGACAGCTTATCCCAAAGTTCTGAGAGGAATATCGATAGAGCTGTCAGACTTGGACAGGCAACAACAGGATGAGGGGACTAACTGAAGGGTTCACCTACCTTCTTCTGTGTAAACAGGGAGAAATGTCAGAGCAGATTATTTTTCCTGTCTTTCTTTTGCAAATTGAAGAGAAGAGACAGCAGTAGTGATTCTCAAAAATCAAGCTCTGATTTCTTTTAAGAAAAAATTATATGTATATTCGGCTTCTCTAGATTTCTAGCTAAAGCTGTTTTATGGATTGCATTGATTTACTTTGCCTTGTAGAGTTAGGTTTTGACCTCAAGGGTGTTCAGAACTGCCTGGTATTTAGCACAACACATTGATTGCAGTGCTGATTTACAGAGAGACAGATTTAACAGAGCAGCACATCCATGATATTTTTTTGGGGAGAGTATGAAACCAGAAGAGCAGAGTAACACCAGCAGGATCAATAACCTCTTCCCTCTTATCCTTACAGTCCAAGTGTGAATAACTTTCTTCTTTCATGGCATGCTCATCCTAAGCAATGCAAATATAGCTAGAGCTTGCTGGGAATTTGCTAACAGTAAAAACATTCCATTAGTAATAGACTTTAAGTGTTTTTATTTTAATGAAGAGACCTAGACTGTATGCCACTAAAATATAGAGGTTAAGTGCCTATATTTCTGAGGTCTTGTTGATGGGTTAGCTAATAGGAGCAGCTGTCACAGGAATCTGACAGCTTGTAGACGAGGGATTAGTCTTTTGCTGCTTTACCCTGCCTGCAGAAAAGTTTAGTTTCCAGGCAACTCTGAAGCTTTTAAAAGCAGCATTTTTAAAATACAACTGTCCTAATAGCATAGAAGGTACCTCCCTGTACTTGTGGGCCAAAGAAGCAGTAATATACACCTTTTTTCTCTCTCTGTGAGCTATGCTGCTCCTGTGAGGGTAAGGACAAGGGAAGGGAGAGTGAGCAGCAGCATAGGGCAAGGACAGGTATGGAACAGGCATCAGGCAGAGAAGCTGAATGCTCTTTTTTAGGCCTCCCCACTTGAGACCTGGGGTGAGGAATGCACTCCTGCTTAAGTCGCAGTATTACAGATAAAATTCATGCCTCCGTACTGATCTGACCTCATACTATTATTACAAATGACTAACAAATCTTGCTGCAGCTCCCTTATCTCTCCTTTGTCATTCCAGCTGTCATTGAGGACTGAGATAAGGTTTTTGCAGGATAGCACAAGGTGCATCTCTCCTCTTTTGTGCTATATTTTTAGGTAAATGGGACATTGGTGCTGGGCTAATGTCTTACATCACTGGTAATATTTGATGGATATTGGGTGGTTTGTGGTTTTTTTTTTTTTCCTTTCAGCTCTAAATATTCAGAAAGCAACAAGGTTGTGTGACACAACCTGCATGAGGGGAGCATTGCCTGCTTTCCCTCCCTCCCACCCAGGAGGCTGACAGGTCCTGCTCCCAATCTCTTTCAAATTTAAGATGAGACCAGCACTAACCCTCTCCTCAAAAAGGAGGCTTCATGGGGCTCCACCATATCACCATTTGTTCCCCAGCTGTGGAATGTATCATAAGTCAGTGAGTGCCAGAATATCAGAGCCATATATCAAAATATAATCAGTGATTGCTCGAGCAAAATGCCTGTGAAGTGAGAGATGTTCGTGTCCCCTCAGCTTTGAGGGAACAAATTAATCCTGGAAACATGGGATCCTCCTATTTAAGTTGAGCCCTGCCAGGCAGAGGAGACCACCTCCACCTCTCTTCTGTTACCAAAGGCAAAATGTTTCCTCACAGTAAAAGCATTTTGAAGGCAGGTATGTTTGCATGGGGGGAAGCCATAGAAAACAGCAATATTTATTGAATCCCAACAGATTTGGGGTCTTTTGTATAGTAACGCTCAGCTTCTCTGCCAAGGTGATAAAAGTAGAAGCCTGAGACCTGTATCCCTGCAGTCTCTATTACATGTGGGAAAACCAGATCAATTTAATGCTGAAAGCAACTCTGAGCCCCCTTAGGTTTTTCTCTGCTGCTGCTTGGTATTGGGCAGGAGAAGGAAAATGTGCTTCAGGACAGGTGGAGAGGGAGGAGACTGCTTCCTACCCGAGTTCTGGAAAGACATGAATGAGAGTTGCAGCCAGCATGGAGTAGGGAACAGATTTTATTCATGCTGTAAAGGTTTAAAAAACAAATAAATTCGGTGTGTCCTGGATCTGTGAGGATCTGGAGGAGGCAGTGATGGCCCAAAGGCCATACAGCTCAGTGGAGGGCTCTGCAATTGATAAGGGAAAGGAAGAGTCATACTTCAGAGAAGTTTGTATTCAAACACGTAACGTGTTTTGACATGCTTTTAAAGTAACGTGATAGCTTTCTGAGCTCAAGCTGAGCTGCATCTGATTGAAAGTGGGATAAATCTCCTGTAGTGCACTAAGGCTTCCTACATTTTCATTGCAAAGGGGTGTTAAGGAGCAGGGTGGCAAGGGAGGAGTTCCTGCCGTATGGCAGCAGGGTAACTTTAGGAATTGTTTTCAGGTCAACAGACAGTCAGCTGAAGCTGTGGAACGTAGGGAAGCCTCACTGCCTGCGCTCCTTCAAGGGTCACATCAATGAGAAGAACTTTGTAGGGCTTGCATCCAACGGAGACTACATTGCCTGTGGTGAGTAGAGCAGCGGTCCCAACGTGCTAATGGGATGCCTCGGAGCTGGGGCCCCTCCAGTTCCAAAGCACACCAGCACTTGTGCTGTGTAACTGCATGGGCTTTTTAGTATAGAATTATTCTGAACCTTCACCCCCCCCCTTCCCTTCCCAGGGAATGCATGAGCAACCCTGTCCTAAGGGGGAGCCTGTAGCTGGTTTTTTTTCTGTCTCAGATGAGTTGTTTGTTTATGATGACTCAGACCTGCTGTCACCAAAATGAACCACTAATGTAATTGCTGTTCATATGACTTATGTCTTTCAAGTGTAACAATTGGCACATCCTCCTGGGCCACAAGAGGGTCCTGTACTTTTCACTTAGTGCAACATGGTGCGTGCAGAAGCAACAGCAAACAGCTCCTTAGAAAACTGAATCATCAGTTACCCCTTTGGCTGTGCCTGTCCTTTCACTGCTTAAGTTGGTCTGTTGAAGCTCTGTAAATCCACAGGCCTCAGTGGGAAAAGCAGTGACAGGCTGATAGCTGTGGGATGAGTGGGACAGCTGTGCCAGCACTGAAGGGAGGACCTTACTTAGCTTGTGTGTTCTCTGATCTCTGTACAGCTTGCAAGGCAGAAATCAGGATGGATTTCTAAATAAAGCCTGCACAGTCTAGTCTCTCTTGCTTAAGCCTCCGCAGACCAAACTGTCATACTTGATTATGGCAAGCAGAACTTTGACAAGGCTACCTGCCTTTGAGCTGTGACACCGAGCAGGCTGGGTGTAGCAGCGTTTCATGTGGCAGTGTAGATATTCTGCTCAAAATGCCCTGAGGAAGTTACGGAGGGTTGTCAGGATCCTGTAAGTTTTGCAAGTGTGCTGCATACTGCGAATGTCTTACAATAAAACCTGGTCCTGTTATGAAGCACGGTGGAAGTTTGCTGTGGAGCACTCCCAGCTGTCAGGGCACCACAAGCACAATGCTAACTACAAGGAGGAAATGTCTGGTCTTGTCTTAAGCAATGAAAGAGCTAAGAACCCTTATTTCTGTTCCTGCTAACAGAACCTAATCTTGTATTTTTATTTTTTTTATTTCTAGGAAGCGAAAATAATTCCCTTTACTTATACTATAAGGGCCTCTCAAAGACACTGCTGACGTTCAAGTTTGATACAGTCAAAAGTGTCCTGGACAAGGACCGGAAAGAAGATGACACAAATGAGTTTGTGAGCGCCGTGTGCTGGAGGGCACTACCAGATGGGGTAAGCTTTCTGCTAGGGTGCAGAAGGAATGCCTCCTGCTTCCTCACAAAATGGCACTGCTGAGGGTTTGACTGCACTTGGTATTTTCCCATTTATGGGAAAATTATGAATATTACAGATCGGTGTGAGAACATGAATATCTTCAGGGTAACTGAAATGCTGGGGGAGAAGGCACTGCTGTGCTCTTAACTCTTCCAACGGGGTGTTTGAATTTCTCTATGTGGCATCTGAAATCCCCAAAGCAGCTTTGGATCTCTGGCACGCAGTGGTTTTTTTTGTGGGTGCTTCAGTGAGGGTTTTGTTGCTTTAGTGATGGCACCTCAGGTACTCACCATGGAGCCTTGTCTCAATGTTCCTGTGTCTGTCTGGGGTTGCTCATTGGAACACAGCCCCTGTGTTTAGATGAGTAGATATGTAAAGGAGGTGAGTCCAGGCTGCAGGCACCTCAGTGACTGTTCCAGTGACACTTAATTCACATCCATGGCATGTGTCCTAATGCTGCAGGCAGACCTGATGCAGTTTTGTGAGCGTGGCCTTTCAGCATGAGGCTGCTCTCTAGGACAAAATGCAGCTTTTGAATTCAAAGTGCTCTTGAAAGGCTTGTATTGAAAAAATTGAGCAAGTAACTCTTGTTAGGGTTTGCAGATCAGATACTTAATGGGCTTGTTGGGATGGAGAGGAAAGGAGCTCATCTTAAATGCAGTCTCCCAAGGAGCTGAAGTGGAATGTTGCCTACTTGATGTCCTGAGATCTTGCATTCACAAAGGCAGGCCTTGGGAGGGGTAAGGCCTACCAATCTGTTTCTGTATGAAGGAGCTGCCCCCACAACTGTGATTCAGTTGTCACTGAGAGAAACTTACTTCAGATGGATGCTTCTGAATCAAAACAAAAATAAACTCACGTGTCTGGAACTGCCCTTCGTGTTTAAAGGTACAAAGTGGGCTGTTGTGATTTGAACAGCCGGCAAGAGACTCCATGATGTAGGGTCACCAGCTTCTTTCTGGCTGGGGATTTAGGAGGGTTTGCTGTGCACAGATGTCATGTCTCAGATGAAGAGTGGCTGTTTTAAGTTGTGTAATTTGTCTTTCCGCTGGTTAAAACTGTGATGTGGGAACCCGTGTGTCCAGAAATGCCCTTTGCTGAACTGTCTTCACTGCAGTGTTTGGGTTGTCCTGCCCACTGCCCTCCTGGGCAGCTCTTCTACAGGGAATAACAGTGATGTCCCACCCCTGGGGTTATTTCTGTTGCCATCTGCTCCTCAGCAAACTTTTCTCTGATAAATGTGCTCTACTCCGATAGACCTTCTGCTTAAGTCATTGAGAACATTCTGAGCAGTCACCAAGGGCTGTCAAGCAATTCTTTGTAACCAGTATGAAAAATACTGTACAAAAATGTAATAGTTAAATCAGGCCCATCAAGATTGCACCAAATAATGTTCAGGCTTCGCTCCATTAAGCAGCATTCAGAATCCACTGCTATTCTGAGCCTTCTTGCTATCGTTCCCCTGCTTTTCCCTGGGCTGCTTGTAAATGAGCCTGTTTCTCCCACGGCAGCCCCAGTACCTGGCTCTGGTTTGTAGAGAGAGCAGCAAAAAGCTGCCTGTGGTTGGAGAGCCGCTGGCTGAGTGGTTTTCACCTCTGCCTGTGGTGCATGCCATGCTGCTCTACATACCAAGCAAGCAGCCTCACTTGCTTCTGCCAAGAGGCCTTAATGCTTCCTTCACCAGATCTCCAGACAAGAAGGACTTTTCACTGATCCAGCTACACATTCCTCTTCCCTCTTGTACCGGCACAGTGATCCCCTCTGGCCTAATCGAGACTTTGCTCATGTTCTTAGAAAATTTAATTACTGCACATCCAAAGGTCAGTTATGTCCACAAAGTCTTGCTCGAATGATGAAACTCTTCTATTCTCCATTTTGATAATGTTTCTTCAATTTGGCATGATTTTTTTCAAATGAGCCTCATATATATACAGGCTTCCCTAAAAGCTGACGTATTTTTTTTCTGATGCTTGGCTGAACCAGAGAAGGCCTGTGCCTCGCAGTGCTGTCAGCGTCTGTGGGATTTGGGGAACCCACAGCTTACTCCTGGCTTAATTGCTGACTCTGATGCTGGCTGAGTCACTCTGCCTTAGCTTCCTAATTATAAGAATAACCACACCTCCCTCTCACCTCTGGCGGTGATCCCGCCCGCTCTGCTGGGTGTGAAGCAGCTCCAGCCCAGTGTGAGCCCAGCGCGGGCTGCGAAGCCTGCCCCACATCCACGGGGAGCACGGTGAGTAAGCTTTGTACTGCCGTGGGCACTCTCTTCTCCATGCCTTGCTGGGTTGGTTCAGAGCATCTCGCTGGTCTCCAGGCCGTGGTCACCAGGCAGCAGCTTCAGTTTGCTGCTGAGGGTTCCTGAGGGGCGAGGGATGCAGGCACAGCCTTTCCCCGGGGCTGTGCGGTGGAGCAGGCTCTGCTTCCTCACAGCGTTGCTCTCAAGGATTGTTCTCTAATTAACCTTTGGAGATGAGATGAGTAAGTTTCAGGTCTGTCAGTTATCTGGGGAAGCATGAGTACATGTACTCCTTCACTTCATGCACTTAAGTGCAAAATCTCAGATCCTAATTAAAACTTAACTAAAACTTTCAGATGAAATGTCATTGATTCTTTCTTAAATCTATTTTTATGTAATTCAAGCTTTTGCTTCCTCCTGAGCCAAAGTCAAGCTGTGCCAGCAGCCCGTGCCACACCCCTTTTTTTTTTTTTTTTTTTTTTTTTTCCTTTCTGCATTAGTTTTCCTTTGCTTACAAAGATGCAGACACCTCTTTGCTGTCACCTTTCCAACTGCAGAGGTCCAGCCAGCACCTTCTTTCTACCTGTATCAAAGCCATTATGAGGGAGAGAAATTATACTTCCTAAGTGCTTATTAGCATTTTGTACCAGGATTACTCACATTTCAGCTCTTAAAAATGTTTAGAAATAAGCACTAGCTTGTAGACTAATAATTTTGCTACTCTTTGGAAAAAAACAGGCACACAAAAAGCCTGTCAGCAGGCCTATTATGAAGCAAACCTCTGCTTCTTGCGGTGCTGTGTTCTGGACAAGGGTAAATAGGCTGTTTGATGTTTTTTTCAATAGCACTTATTTATTATTTGTGGGGAAAACCATTTCTCCTTTCTCCTTTTATGCTAAAAATTGATCAATATTTAAAAGTAGAGAAAGCTTTCATGATACTTTTGGCCTAAGTGACCTGATAAAAACATGAGTTAGACACAGAGATGCTTTTCAGAACGTACCCTGAACAAAATCCTTTTATTTCCCAAATGAAGGATTTTATAATATATTCATGCCATCCTTTTTAGCCAGCTTGATTTCAAACATGAATCTGGTCTTGAGATTGGATTGGAAAACAACAGTCTTCTATTTCAGTAGCATATAAACAGGGGATGCTCTTGAATACAGGGATGTTCTTGCATAGGGAAAGGAAATTATAGTACTGGGAGTAGCTCAATGCACTTAAGTGGGTAGAGATGTTTTATCTGTCTTAGAAGGATAACTCCAGTTATGTCTGAGGTACGTGGATCATAGCTGGAGGAGATTGGTTTGTACTTTGTTTTCCCTCATGTGTCCCGTGGGATGTTTTCCCCTTCCCTGAAGAGGACACCTTTCCTTTGGACCTGCTCTGCCCTACTGCAGAGTTCAAGATGTGCCTCATACAGCTGTGTTAAATAATTACATTTCAAGTAGCCCTTTTTGCAGTCATGGTTAGTTTTTCTCAGAAAGAAGCTGTCAGAAGAGAAACCAAGGCTGAACTTGCTTCTAGGACAGCAAAAAGGTATTACCACTGAATGCAGAAGCAATTTGATTATGTAGATTAAGCATGGCTCAATCTATCATAATCACTGTAAAGAAGCCATTTAATTTTGTACCTGTTTGCGTGAGTATTCATTACTGCCGATAAGGAGGTTACCAGGGAGGGATTTCACAAGCAGAAATGTCGAGGCTTTGATACCAGTGAGGAGATGCAGATAAGAACAGGAGAAAGCCATGCAAATTAGCTTAGGTAAAGCTTATGTACATTTGTTTTTTTCTTTTGGAGGAGTAAAGAAAGGAAATCCATTGAGGGAAAACTGCAGCCTTTAACCAAAGAGTGGGTGGGTGGTGGGACGTGCTGGACAGGTATAGAGGTCTCCTGGTGCTTGGGAGGGGTCCTAGGAAAGCACCCCCTCTGCCTCAGCAGAAATCCCTGTATGTGTTTTCTCACCTCGTTGTCACTCCTCAAAAGTAATTTTAATTTATGGGGTTCTCAAGACAACCATCTATCCATGGGTGAGAGAAGCAGGCTCTGAGGATCCAGGCTTCAGGTTCTCTTTAGGCACTGTCATGTGATGGAAGTATCTTTGTAATTAGTCCTGTACCTCTGAACTGCTCTTTGTTCATCTAAGAGGACGAAATATTCCCTTCAAATAGAGCACTGGTGCATCTTGTCAGAAAACAAGCTTTTCTGTTGTTTATTTTTCCTTTCCTCTGAACATTCAGCTTGGTTTCTTAACGATGTCTGGTTCGAATTCTTTAAATAGAAAGCTGTAATTGTACCAACCGTAAGCTGGTCAGTTAACAGGGCTGTAATCTTGTTCATAGATGAAAAGTAGCCATCCTTTTTTTCCCAGTAGCCTAATAAATGGTACGCAGGAGCTAGTCAGAGGCCCTGATAATTTACGATCAGCAAATTGGCTCCCTTCACAGGAATTAATTTAGCCAATACAAATTATTTCAGGAAGTGATTCATTGCCATTTTAAAGTGCTAATTAATTTGGGTGACTTATGAGCATTAAAAATGAAACTTCCTTTGTCATTCCCAAGTAACCAAATGCTAATTCAGTGTCATTCTTAAGTAACTTGTATCAACTGTAACTACATCTCTTGTAGCTCGAAATGCAAAATCCAGTGGGGTTTCGGGGGGAAAACAAGTGTAGTGTTTGATATGTATCATTCCGCTTTGCTGCTGAAATTTTCAAGTCTCAAAATTGCTGAGAATTTTGAATTCCAGCCTCAGCTCCAGTGTTGATTTATTTTTGCAGCATCCTCAGCTAGCTGCTCAGATGTCAGTTAGGATGTACCCTGGTACTAACCTAAAGCCTAGGAGATAAATGCCTGCCTGGAGTGTCAGCCCCAGCTGCCCCTTGCCTGCCTCCGATACCAGCTGTGGCACAGGTTGCAGTGCGAGCAGCTCCAGCTGCAGTACTTTCTGGGAGGGCACCTGCTGTTTTCTGACTCATCCTTTCTCTCCTCACACCAGGACTGGCCTCTGTAGCCTCTCCCAAACCAGTATCCCTGAAGGTTATTCTCCAGTGCAGTGCTGCTGCTTCATGCTGGAAACACAGAGGTCTTCATCCTCACTCTCATGACTGAAATGCACAGCAGTTTACGGGAGGCTGAGAATGAGCAGCCTTTAAAAAAAAAAAAGGCAAGGTGTAACTTTGATCGGGTTTATTCTACTGGGTTTTCCTCCCCCACGTGAAAATCTTCAAAGGTTTTCCTCCCTCCCATGGAAGCTGTCCAAGCCCCATAGCCTGTGTGCTGTGAGGCTCACAGCTGGCTGTCTGTGTGAGGCTTCCCACTCCTCCTGACATGCCCTCTGCTCCCTGGCCTTTGGCAATGCTTTAAACATGGAGTTTTCTTTGACAGCTTTTTTTTTTTTTTTTTTTTTTTTTTTTTTTTTTTTTTTTTTTCCTGCTTTGGACTTTCCTTAGGTAGTAAATGTATTTGATTTCTCTTCCATCCTACCTTTTTCATGTCTATTGCTCCCTTACTCGTTTGAAAAACCTTAAATCTTTGTTAAAAACAAGCAGAACCCAGAATACCAGAAGATACATCATACGATTGATTTTTTTTTTCCCCCCCTGGATTTCAGCATATTACGTATGTGTATCAACACACACTGTATCTACTGTTTTATGTGCTGCTTGAAAACTGTTCTCTTACGCAGAAAAATTGCTATCTTGCTGATAAAAGATGTCACAAGTGGAGTATGTATGTGTTCCTTTGTGCTGAACATGCTCATGTACTTTCATACCCGTATCTCTTCAAATGCTTATTTTGGGCTCTATTTTTAATATGGTTAAGCAGAATTAATTAAAAAATGCTCAGGTGGCAAGCAATATTTTACTACCTGTCACAAATCTTGGAGTCCAACTGTGGAGAACTTTGTGGGGAAAAAATCATACTCTATTATTAACAGTTCATGCATTATATTGAAATCTCAATGTGTTGACACCTTGATCCATGTGAAAGACCATCTTGATAATGTGATTATGCAAATGACAAGCTTTAGGAGAAAGTGTTTAATTTTGAGTCTTCTGTAGAAAAAGAAAAATACTGGTAAAATGTTCTTCCCTTGCTGCCTTCTCCCTGGTTGCAGGACACCCTCTGAGCTCCCTCCTGGTGAGGGCAGGACCACGCTGTTGCCACAGTGAAGTGTGGCAGGGATGAAGGGAGCCAGGCAATTCCCTGATAACCCTAATCTCCGTTTGCTGTGCTCCTCCTGCATAGTGTGTTTGGGGGCAAAAAATGTGTATTGCACTATTTATTTTGCTGTCTCGAGGCTCAGGGTGGCTGGCACATGAGTACCTGAGTTAACTCTTCCTTTCCTGGATGCGGAGCCATCCATGGCCATGCCACCACTGAGAACAGAGGGGCTGAGTCTCACTTTTGTTCGGCTCTGGAAGTTCAGGTCCCCTGTGGTACTGCAGCACTCTGATATCATTCTAGCTTCTCTTTTAAGAATAGCTTCTTCAAGAAATGTAGGTGGCTCGGGTTTTTCTTCTTTGTTGGTTTTAACTTTACATTTGCAAGCTCAAACTCCTTTTCTCTCCTTCTGCAAGGTGAGGGGTTTTTTTTCCCCTTGCATAATCACAGAAAATTGCCAAGGGGTTGATGGGTTTTTTAAGCGAAGGCAGATGAAAGTCGCACATGTTCCTTGAATGAAGACAGTGTTTACTCTTTCAGAGTTTCACAGATGATATTTGCTTACCAATGTGTCTCTTGTAATGCCAAGAGAAGTAGACACGGTGCTGTAGGTAGGACTGAGGCCCTCTTTATTGGAGTCATCATTCCTAGACCAAGTGAGTGACACAGTGGCTGACATAACTCTGAGTGCTGTTGACATTACAATTCCAGTAGCTGCTCCCAGTAGTGCAGCTGTAGAGATAATGGATTGCAGATCATTGCTGGCACAAGCAGAGGTCCAAGCAGGCTCTTGCTCTTTCCTAGGCTTTGCAAAACAAGAGCATCCCAGTGCAGTCACAGATTGTATTGCAGTGATACGCACCATGAGCTGAGGACGCAAGGAAATCTCTCTGCAGCTGCCCTTCAACTTGTAAATGGATGGGGTTTTCTCCTATTGAGACTCAGCTGTTTTAGAAGTCATCAATTTTTTTATTCAAGTATGAGTTTTCTAACAGATGAACCCAAGTCAAGAATTCACCTGGACTTCATGCCTGACTCCATCCCCAGCTCTCTACTGAACTGTAACATTACAGTGTGTATCATGTGGCCCTTGTATAAGCTATGTCCCAAATAGCACAGCTTCAAAGAAAATTTTTCATTACTTATACTAGGGTGGAGAGAGAAAAAAGAGCAGATTCATATTCAGAGAGAACTTGCTTTTAGAATGAAATAATTGGGCAACTGTTTCCCCTTCCCACTCAACCTCTTGCAGTGTTGCTGTTGGGTAGGCATGTTCTCTGCTCCCCTACGACTCAGCCTTTGGCTCATTTCTGGTATTTTGGGGGGAGTTCATAATTACAGAATCATAGAGTAGTTTGTGTGAGAAGAGACCTTTCCAGGTCATCTAGCCCAACCCCTGCAATGAACAGGGACAGCTCCCACTGGAGCAGGTTGCTCAAAGCCCTGTCCAACCCGGCCTTGAATGTTTCCAAGGATGGGACATCTACCACCTCTCTGGGCAGCCTGTGCCAGTGCCTCACCATCTTCATTGTAAAAAAACTTTTTTGTTGTATCTAACTTAAATGGACCCTCTTTCAATTTAAAACCACTCCCCCTTGTCCTATTGCAACAGGCCCTACTAAAAGGTTTGTCCCCATCATTTTTATAGGCCCCCTTTAAGTATTGGAAGGCTACAATAAGGTCTTCCTGGAGCCTTCTCTTCTCCAGGCTGAACGACCCCACCTGTCCTCACAGGAGAGGTGTTCCACCCCTGCGATGAGCTTCCTGGGCTCTCCAGACCCACTGTATGTTATGTGTATTGTGCGTGGTGTAGTGTTCTGGAGCAGGGCCCCCTGAAAGCAGTGAGGAACAGCAGGAACCCAGCAAGTTTTGTAGGTACTGAGCCAACATCTCTTGCTTGATCTCAAGCTCCAGATAAAGCTGGTCTCCTCTGAGTCAGAGCATCTCCTGCGTGAGCAGCCTTTGCTTTCCTTTCCACTGCTAGGCTCATGCTGGCTCTTTTCTGTGTGAAGTGCCATCTGCTGAAGTCTCTGGTTGGCACAGAGTGCCGGTGAGATGAGGTCTGAGTGCCGGGAGCTGATCTCAGTCAGGCAGTATTCAGTGTGCTACAAAGCAGATGAAGGGGGTCATTTAAGACAGGAACTGCAGGAGTAGAGCTGTTTTTCCCAACACTTACTGCTAAAGAAGGACTTTAGTTTCTGACCAGAAGAGGAGCGAGTGAGGCAGGTTTTGAAAAGCCACTGGCACTGGGCTCACCAGCGCCTTTGAAGCCAACTTCAGTGCAGCCACAGAATTCCCACACGAGGGTGGTGGTCTGCTGCCACTGCTGTTTGAGGGTGGGTTTATAACCTCGTTCCCTCTAACAAGTGATGCTACAATTCCAGCCAAAACAACCTCACAATGTTGTCTTTTTATTTTTTCCCCCCTGTTCTTCAGTGCTAATACCGATGGCAAGTCCTGCCAGGCCACCACCATTCAGCAGTCACAGCTCATGAGCTGCATCAACCTTTTGCTCTAGTGCTCCTAATTAAGCAATTTTAATGACAGGATTTAATGTTTTACAGAGCCTAAATGAAGTGGAAAAAATATGAACTGATTTTTTTTTTTCTTTCCAGCACTAGATTTTGATCAGATAATTTAACCTCTGGGTGAAATGGAAGTAGATGCATTTATGCATAGGTGATTTTCTCTGCAAAAGCTTTGCTTTATGTAGATCTCTGCATTAATAGACTTACTACTTGGCTTTGGGCAATTGTTCTGAAGGTTTTTGTGTGTTCTCTGCCCTTCTGTTATCACTAACAAAACCTCAAAGCCTTTTGAAGCTCACTAACTTGTGACCAGCTTCATGCCAGTTGCATTGCATGTTAGTAAAGCAAGAATTAAGGCTTGTGAAAACAACTGCTCAGACTGGTTTTCCAACAGGAACACAGATTTGTATCCTTTTAACCTATTTAAATAAGACTTATTTTTCTTTGGGTGGTGTTCTGCTCCAATTCTAGGGATGTGCACAGAGTGAAAACGGTCGCTCCTTTGAAAGCAATCTCGTGTCTGAATTGGAACTACTTGAATATGTAATTAAGAGACGTAATTATTTTATATAGGATACACACAGAATCATAATAATCACTCGTTTCTAAGGAAGAGAAAGCCAGTATGACAGCAAAGTTATGTTTAGTAATGTAATGAGTGCCTTTTTGACAGAAGTGGCACTGTTAAATTTGGGGTTGTGCAGCTCAATGGAATTCACCCTTGCACGACGTG
Source organism: Acropternis orthonyx (assembly GCA_035583155.1). Lineage (NCBI taxonomy): Eukaryota > Metazoa > Chordata > Aves > Passeriformes > Rhinocryptidae > Acropternis > Acropternis orthonyx. The sequence continues at coordinate 27,077,553 of JAWWEU010000005.1, read as the reverse complement.
TTTTAAATTCTGCGAGGGAAGTGCTGCTTCAAATAATTACATCTCTGATGGTATTGTATATCATAATCACTTCCAAAACTCTTATCTAGATGCAAAAGCTGAAAGAGGTGAGCTGTTTGGTGCAGGACTGGATTTTTTTTTTTAGTTTTACTTTAGTATGTCTGAAGTGAATATTAAGTTAAGCAGAGAGGTAGAGCTGGGGCAGCCTGGGGAGCTGCAGATGAGGCAGAGCATTGTTTCCCATGTATTTATAATAATGAGAGATACTGGCAGGAAGATAAGCAATATTACATATACTGGGAAGAAAGATTGGTTCAGATCTGCTATATAAATAAATAAAAGTTCCTTTTACCTGGAATCTGCAGATAGCACATAAATTAACTGCAGCAGGAGGAGTAGAAGCTGTGTCCCTCCTCACTACCCACCCTGGCAGAGGCTCAGCATCACCAGCCAAGAATCCCTTTGTTAATCAGGCATATATGATTCTTTCTTCCCAGTTTCTGGGATCAGTTGAGATCTCATTGTCTTAGTTTCTTCTGACCACCGAATAACAGCAAGCTGCTCTAGTGTGGGGAGTGTCTGCTTGGGGGATGTCTTGACTCATTTAGGGTGAAATATCCTTGATTAAAATAAGTTAATAGTGCTTCTGGGCGTGTCTTGCTTCACAACTTGCATGTTAGCTCCAGTGTTTGAAAAGATGAATTTAGGCCAGCAGGAGTAATAAAAAAACCCACAAAAAAAATAGGAGAGAAAACGAGCTGAAAGTAAAATACAAACATCCTTATTTAGTACAAAAGGATTCAGTGCTGTTGGCTTTCTCTTTTTGCCAGGTTCAGGCTTGGCTTGACAGTGCAACAGAAGAAATTGAAATTGTTGAGAAACGCATGAAAATATGAAATAAAACAGGAGGTAGCAGCTTGTGAAATTCTTCTTCTAGGCACCAGCCTGTGCTGGGAGCTTGGGAGCTTTCTTTGTTTCAAAACTTAGGAATATATATATATTTACCTTGCCAAAGGTAAGCAGAGAGTCACACTGAAGGATCCTCTGAGGCTCAGCTGTTTGTATAAGAAAATATACTGCTCAGACCTTCTCCATGCCTCTTGGCCACCCTCTGCAGCCATCCCTCCTCTTCGCGTTACAAGGCTCCTGTTTCCCACGTGAGCATGGAAGGGGGGACAAGAACAATCGCCTCATAAGCCCTTCATCAGGTCTTTGGGTTTTGCTATCCACTGTGAACCTCTGAATTTCCCATTGTGGAGTGGGATGGGGAGCTAGGAAAACTCGGTGGTTTTGTACAGATTTTTCAAGTTTCCATTGTTTTTCTCTGAGAATAGATTTGAGGTGGTTTATGATGTTTTTTCAGCCAGGCTTGGGCTTCTGTATTAGTTTTGGATAAGACATGAATGTGGAGCTCATTACAAATTGGAGTTAATGAGGTAATGAAGGTGACACATATCAAGCCCTATTGCCTCTGTCTCTCCTTATCCCAACAAACACAAACTGTGTATGTGCTCTTTTATTTTAGAAGCCATTTCCTTACACTGTGATCTGTCTGTTTCTTGGATGCTATACCTAGGGCAGGACATGATCATGAACTCTTTCTGAGATCTTTTCTGCCGATGTTTGTAGCAGTACATACGAGTTTGCTGTGACAAGAAATGAGTCATATAGTCCTGACAGAGGGCAGTTATTTTTATTTTCTTACATCCCCTGTATTTTGTCCTGTATTTCTCACTATCTCTGCTCTGAAGCATTTTAAGCATTGTCAGGCTGAGAGAAAAGCAGGGGGTACCTTCCATGTGCTTTGGCTCTGTGTGTCTGTTGAGGAGTGCATCAACAGCAGCATCTCTTCATAAAGAATATCTAAAATTAAGGGAGGATGAAGCAGATTAGCTTAAAAAAAAATGATCAAATGCCAGACGTGTTTGTTTGTCTTCCCTCACCCTTTGTCAGCAGAGCTGGGGTTTGTATTCTAATATTTATGTAGCTGAAGGGTATTAGAAAACAGAGGTACTGCGGTGCAACACAAGGGGTTTTCATCACTCCTATAATCCCAGTAGGTTATTTTCTTTTTGTTATATACTTGAGTCTTTTTAAACTTCCTTTTTTGCTATTAGTGTCATTGGTAGCTTAATGGATTTCTTGATTGTTGAGCTCTTCTTTTTGATGCAGTATTGTTAGTCTTAGCATGCATTCAGAATGACAGGGAGCATTAAAAACAGTCATTTCAATTTGAGATATCTAGAGATAATTTTTTTATACCCACTGTGTGAAAATAACTTGAACAGTAGCAGAATCATCCATTGTAAAAGAGATGATTTTACTTGTGAATCATGTTTAAAGATAAAATCTGCCTACTTCCCGAGTCATGGATTTCCTATTCATGGCTCTGTTAAGATTAATCGGGAGCAAGACTTAATCCTGAACAAAGATGATTGAATTGTCCTTAAACAGTGATGCAGAACATTACCCAGATCTCACTTTGGTCTCGCAGTGCTGAGAAACCACAAGCGTGAGAGAGCTGCTTGTGAGTACATTATATGAAGAGAAATGCTTTTTACTAATTTGCTGGCTCATTAGAAAGAAAAATGCTTTCTGGTTTTTGTTTGGGTTTTTTTTTTTTTTTTTTGTAATGTCGTTGTGAGGAGGTGTAGTGTGGAATGGGTTAAATCTGCGCAGCTAGAAATTATTTTGGTATGCAACAAAAAGGGCTCACTCCACCTGTAAAAGCCTCTGATGGCTGTAAGTTTTACCATTGCCTGAGCTGCTGCTGGGTTTGTGGAGTAACCAGGATGGAAAATGAAGTACACCTTTATGTGGCTTTGATTGCTCTTTGGGAACCCAGAGGAGAACAAGCTCAGGCTCCCCGAGCCCGCTGGTCGGTGTGCCCAGCAGCACGATGCACTGCTCCCCTTTGCTGCCAGCCCCAAGAGCCCATATAGCAGTGCTGACAACAAATACATGCTTTTAGGAATTAATGTCTTATTTTAAATCTCTTCTTTTACATCAGAGACTGTGTAGAGCTATAAGGTGCTCCTAAATCTCCCAGTTACAGCCTAGAATGGGGTTATGATGTCATCTGGTTTTTGCCCTTTCAGATGGCCAAGGAGAGAGCACGGAGGGAAGCTCTAATTCTAGGATTTCCAGGCTGTGACATGGGAGCTTGACAGCGCCTCAGTTCATTACACGACTCCTACCTGAGAGAGGACTGTGACCAGTAACATTTGGGAGCTGGCATTGCTTGTTTCAGACGAGTGTACCACATTGAAAATCATTTAAAAATAAAAAGTCTGGGGAGGGCATCTTGCTGTGTAATGGCGTTGCCTTTGGGACGCTGGCAGGCAGCAGAGCATTGGCAAAGCTGTTCCCTGGAGTTTAGGAGTGTATCCCAGGCCAGGAGATTTAGGGACTTACTAAGGCACTGCAGCTCCAGGCCCTGCTGTTTGCTGGCAGTCACTGAGCAGGTAAGGAAGGCGCCACTGGTGCCACGTTTAAGGCTGTCAGGCATGTCAGTGTGCCCCGTGCAGCACCTCTTTCTTCTGGCCAGAATGATTTTGACCTTCTGAGTTAAACTGTTCCACTTAATGATATTTTTCTATTATTTGAATCCTCTTTTCTTCAGCTTATTTGCATGCGTTACATCATGTTTCATTTAGGATTTGATACGGTCAGGAGCCCAAGATAAAAGACAGTGCAATAAAAGGCTGGCTTAATAATGAAATTTTCTAGGACTGGAAGCTGCTGGGACCAGTTGTGGGCAAAATAAATGCTTTTTTGTCCACTGTTGCAGTCTTCCTAGAGCAAAGTGGAGGTCTCTGTCTGCTTTAGGACAGCCAACTAAACCGGATCGTTCCCCTCCAGACACATGTGCTATCCCATAATGTGCCGAGATTGCTCCTGCAGCTTCCTCGGCAGCAACTCCTGACCAGCAATGACATCCCACCATATGGGGACAGCCCTTGGGTAGGATTTTGTCTGCAGCATCCAGGGCTGAGTATAATTGCCAAGTGTTGTCCAGCTTGGTCGTTTAAAGCAAGAGTGTAATCACAGTTATTGGGTTTTGTATTAAAATGCTCTTTTTTTAAAGTTCTTGTTAAGTTTAGCAAAGTGGCTGTAGAGGTGATTGTGTTCTGGTCGGAGAGATGTGCATAAGTGGAGCAGGGCTGCGTGTCCTGAGGTTCCCCTCCCCTCTCTGTTCTTGCTGCTTCAAGAAACAGTCATTTGCTGTGAAGTCAGGTTTGCAGCTTTGATTGAAAATGACTCTGCAAAACCCCATCAACGCTGTGCATGCCACAGAGTCATTTAAAAAAATAATAAATTAATCTAAAAGGCACCTTGGAGTGCATGAGCTCCCTGGGATGCCAGGGGCCATCGCCTGTGGTTTGCTGGTGTCCCCAGGCAGGAGCTAGACATCTTTGTCTGCCCAGAGAGCTCAAGAAAAAAAAGGGAAGAAAGAGAAAGGATGGAATTGCTCTCTCTCTGAGGTCTGGGATGGCCAGATGCTGGCCCGCTGCCTGATGGCTGTCACGGGTTTGCAGAAGTGAGACAGATCTGGGAGAGGCAGCTGCAGTTGTGTAGCTGGGAAGTTGGGCTTTTAATTACTAATTAAAGTTACCATTTGCGTTTGGGGTTTTCCTTTTTAAAGGACGACCTCACATTCCGCAAGAAGCCACTAGCATTGTGTATTTATAGCACGGCCGAACTGGCAACTTCTCTTGCTGCCCTGCTGGTACATCTGTATTTCACCTATTGCCTACTTTTGCTTTCCCATCTGTATTTTTTATGACTTCTGTCCTGACAGCCCTTGTTCTCCTAGTCCTTGACTCCTTTCCCGTGCAGACACACGATCCCATAATGTTTTCCTTTTTGTCTTTATAAACAATAGGCAAGCAGTCTGATAGCGTAAGTCCAAAGTCAAGGGAGCTTTGCAGATTCAGCTTGACAGCTCCTCTCTGAATTATTTAAAAGCCATAAACAAAAGAAAGCCCTTCTACAGCTTCAGGTGACATCTCCACCAGTATTGTGGAGCATACCTAGTAGACAAATCCCGCTAATTTTGCCCATTTAAATCTATGGGATCTATTAGAACAGCAAAAACAATTAGAATTCAGGGGCTGTCTCATGGTATTCCTCAGGGAAGGGTAAGTTGTAGGGAGGTGAATGAGCAAGTTGAGGAGAGGGGAAGTTGGAAGGTGAATGAAAGAATAGAGAATTTCTTTCTAGTATGAATTGTGTGTCGAGTTTGGATTTTTTTTTTCCCTGTCTCACAATCAATGAATTTGTCTAAAGACATCCTGCATTCTGCTTCTGACTTTAATCTCAGTCCTTGGTGGGTTTCGTTGTTTGTTCTTTTTACATCCTTCGTTTTCAAATCTAAAATGCTTTTCTACAGCTGAATGACCCAGTGATTTCTGACTTCTCAGGTGCATTTTAGTTGCTGGTTTCACTCGCCCTTCTGGATTTGGGAGTGTTTTAGATGGCTGGGATTAGGGAAGCAGGGAGCAGGCACAGTTGAGTCCTCCAGATGATGCAAAGTTCATTATTATCTTTTGAACAGTTCATTCTGCAGAACGAAGTAGGGAAGGTGTCATGCTTTGCATTTATTGTGCTAAAGCTATAAAGCTGTATTCTCATCACTCCTAATACCTAAGGCATAGCTGTCTTCTCTTCCCACTCCCTTCTCCCCTCAGATAAATGCAATGGAGAAAGCATCAGTAGTAGGATATTAGAGGCACAACTTAATATGTATCATCTGTACTCTGTGTGGTTTTATTTAATGAAGTTCTTCACCTTTTATGTACAGTCAGACCTTATTAAAGTGCAATTTACTGTACTGTCTTTCAATATCAGCCATACAATTTTGTCATCAAAGTTGGTATTTTGCAGCGTGGCCTTACTTTGAAAACTGACCTGCAAAAATAGCTTTGACATATTTTCTTTCAGAGATTTCCAGCATCTTTCAATGTGCAAACCAAGGATCCCTCTCTTCCAAACAGCCTTGCAGAGATAACCTAGCCACAGTTCAGTTCAGCTCCCTCTTCCACTACAGTTAAAATAGACTTACAGTCTCTGATGATGAGCCAAGCCAGCTCTAAACCCTTCCTTAGCCATAGGTGTAGCGGAGATGGCTCTGCTGGCTGGAGCCAATGCTCAGCTCTGCTGCCCCATCCTTACCTGTGCTTGTCCTGTATCACAGAAACATCAGACAAGCTTTTTTTAGCACAACCCTATGACTTGCATTCATGCAGGGAGAAGATTTTAGTAGAACTAGACTCTTACCTAGTTACTGCTCAAGAGAAAACTTGTGCTTGTGACATGAAATGCCATTTTGGGTGGCAGCAGAACCTGCTGCCTGCAGGTGTAGGCTCTGGCCGTTTTTCTTTGCCTTTGTCAACATCTCTTCTCGTTCATCATTTTCCTGTGTGCCCTGGCTAGTGAAAATACATGCCCACTGCACTCAGGGCGATTTTGAAACAGCATTTTGAGGAGACAAAGCTCCCTGTTTCCCAAGCCTAGAGAAGGCCACGTGCTCTGGTAGAGTTTGCCCAGCCTTGTCTGCATTGCGGGAGGTTTCAGGTAGTGCTGCACTTGATCCTGTTATAGCATTAGCTGAATTGGATGGTGCAGGAGAGCAGCAGGTTGTGAATTCCTTCAAGATTAATGGAAACTTTTGTTTTACCTTAATTAAACTTCCATTCCTTAAATCAAAGTCCTCTTTCCCAAATAGGTGTACGTTATAAATAGCATTACTATAGGTATAACTTCATGAAGCTCCTGTGTGTGCTAATGTGAATGTTTGTGCCTTGAGTTTTCTCTGCAAGAAACAATTTATCACTTCTCTTATCTCACCAGGTCCTGGTGATTTCACTTGTGGCATGTGTTGCATAGAAAATAGAAGGAAAACTATATAAATATATTTTTTATATAAATAATGGCTTATGAAGCTACAAGCTGGGCCACGTTGCAGGAACCCTTCCCTTTTCTGTTCTTACATGAGGTAGATGGTGGCCCTTTGGGTGGAAGGAGCCTCCAGGATGAGGTATATTTGCTTTTCTGCTGTGTTTTGCTTCCCCTCCCCTTGCTGTAGCCCTATTTGCCCCACAGATGTGTGATCCCCCACCCTCCCTGCCCGCAGCCTCAGCTTTACATACGCTGTCATTTCCCCCCTCAGACAGCACCCTCTGTGCTGACACTTAGACCTGTGACTCCATTCCTGTTGCTATTAAATATACTGTTCTTGGCCTAAAAAGGAGGGATGAAGGCTTTGATTTCCATGGCTGCCAGACTCCTGACCCATCCAGTAACACAATTAAAAGGCTTGCAGATGCAATGAAACCATCATCCTTCTTTTCCAGCTGGCATAAGCAAAACATTTAGAAGAGTTAATGTGTTTATTGAGCACTGGAGTCCCCCTGCAATGTTATTCCAAGACCCACTAATGCAATGGTCAGGATTTTAACATATGTCCAGAACTTTCAAAGTTGGTTTCTTTGGGCTACTGTAGTATCAGGGTTTGGTGGTGGGATCCCGCTTAAAAGTGGTTGGAGATACGTTCAAGGGCTGGAAATTAAATGTTAGAATTCAGGTTGTACCTTTTTTGCATGTCTTTGTCAGGCCAGTCTTGGTAGTACTTCAGGACTAGAGTCTTTAAGAAGAGGGGGGAAAAAAACCTGCAAAACTGCATCAGGGAGTGAGGAGTGAGAATATGTGAGAGCAACAGCTCTGCAGACCCCAAGGTCAGTGAGGAAGGAGGGGCAGGAGGTGCTCCAGGTGCCGAGAATCTCGTGCAGTCTGTGGTGAAGACTATGGTGAGGCAGCTCAGCTATCCCCCTGCAGCCCAAGGAGGTCCATGGGGAGCAGAGATCCACCTGCAGCCCATGGAGAACCCCATTCCAGAGCAGGTGGACGAGTTGTTGGAGCACCTGGGAGCTACCAGAGTTAAAGAAAGACCTCAGCGGTTTTTCTCGCTCCTTTTTCTCTTCAACACCTCATTGTGAACATCTGGATTAACCTTTGGCAAATCCGAGTGTGTTGCCTTGGTTTCTCCACATGTCAAAGTAGGATAATACTTTGCATTTGTTACACTTAATTAATGTTGTAATGTGTCTTCGGCTCCTCTGATAAAATGTGCGGCGCGAATGCAAAGTTGTTTTTACTGATTGGATTGTTAATTAAATGTGCACATATAAATGATTTATTGGCAGTAGAGAACTAAGACTTAATAATTTAAAATATTAACATCAGGGTGGTTGGGTCAATTTTAAGCCTGTATCATTCATCCATTTAGAGACTGAAACTAGTGGCACCGGGAGAGGAAGGGAAGCAAGAGCTGGGCCACCTCGTGGCTTATTTCATGGTATTTCTGTGCAAGGACTGATTTAATGACCTCATTTGAATTCTGGTGCCTGGCCTGGGGGAGTCACTGGCCAGCACCAAGAGTGTGGTGAGCTTCATAGAGCACAGCAGCCGTGTCACCCAACAGCGACACCCGCTTGGCCCAGCTTGCAAACCACTTGTCAGCCTTCAGAGGAGCGTGCTCCAGTTCAGCACAGCAGCTGATGTGCAGTATCAGCTCCTGTGTATCAGGAAAAAAACATGACAGCAAGGCTATCTGGGGCATGTGTGTGTCTGCGAGCTGCTGACGTGGATCACCTTCTCCTGTTGGATGCTTCTGGCCCAGAGGCAGTTTGTTCCCAGAAGATACCGTGGGGTTGCAGTCTCTAACCAAAAGGCTTCTGCCTCCTTATGTCCTTCGGTCCTCTGGGGTTTATCCAGGCAGATGTTTCTTAGGTAGATGTGGGAATGAGCTGTAGCTGACAGCCCAGGCAGGGCCCAGAGGAACAGGTGTGTCATCCTAGCACACTAATGAGTTCTGGGATCTAGAAGGGAAGGCAGCCTGTGGGAGCAGATATGCTTGGCTGATTGGATACTGGGACCGGAAAGTAAGGTTAACCACCATCTCTTCCCTTTCTGATCCCAAGGAAGATGTGCACATTGGTGTCGGTGCCAGCATGTTGGAGGGTTGGAAAGGAAACTTCTATAAGCAGGATTTTCAAAGATGGATTCACAAGGGGAGGAAGAGAAGATGGGAAGGTGTACATAGTGCTGTGGAAGAGCCAGTTGAAACCAAGAACACAGGGCTGAAAGTAGGATTTTGAGGAGAAATGCCATGCAAGGGACAATGATCTCACAAATACAAAAGCCCGGAAGGGTATGGGACAGATGGCCTGGGAAAGATGAAAGTGTTCTTGCACAAACTAGGGAACTGCTGATTCAAGTGTGAAGAAGATTTGAAAAAGGCAACTGAGGAGTATTTGGTACAGTTGAGCTGGAAAAGAAATCAGTGACTTTGCAAAAGGAGAAGGAAGAAGAATAGAGAAGGTAAGGGGAATGGGAAAAACACACCATGAGTGTGAAAGAGGCACAAGAGAACCTTCTGAACGTGATGAAGCAGGGCTTAAACAGGCTGGAGTTTGCCCTTCACAGTGGGGCAGGAATGTGCTGTAAATTAAAGAGGCCCAAGGAGCTGTAATAGAATGACAGAATATTTCGAGTTGGAAGGGACCCACAAGGATCAAGTCCAATTCCTGGCCCTGTAACAGGACACCCCAGTGATCCCACCATGTCCCTGAGTGCCTTGTTCAAGCACTTCTTGAGCTCTGGCAGCCTTGGGGCCATGACCACTGCCCTGGCAAGCCTGTTCGGTACCTGACCACTTTCTGGGGGAAGAACCTTTTCTCTCAGAAGTTTGTCACCACCATCCTTTCCTCCCCAGGGCAGCAGCTGGGAATGGTGGTCCTTGCTGTGCTGTGGGACGTGGCTGTGTATCTCTCATGAAAGGCTGTGCTTGTAGGGTGCATTGCTTCACTGTCTAATTCAGGACAGCTCAGACTGAAAAGGCTTTTCACGTTCTACTGACTTCTGTTTACAGCTCTGATCCCTGATGGTTTGCCACTGGGCTGCACAAAATCAAAATCCAAAAGTACCAGCTTTAGATCATGTTTCTGAGTAATCTCATGCAGATTGGTGACTGCTTCTCCAGATCACTTGCTTTGTTTCTGATGCAGGTGTGGAAGGGAGATACAAGCACTAGCAATAATAATGGTAGCACCCCAGGGTTTGGGTTTTGCCACATACTGCACTGATGGGCAGGGCAGCCTGACCTTGGCTAGGGAGAGATTAAATACATCACCTCCAGCATGATGTAATGACTGCAACAAACAATAGAAGAGAAAGGAGGGAAACACTGGCAGTAGGAACGCAGGCCTTGAGCTGTGCAGTTGTCGAGTGACCTACGGCACTGCAATATGTAGGATTGCCAAATGAGTATTTGGAAGTTTTAAATATTAAGAGAATAGATCTTAAAAGCTGTTTTTACTAAACTAATGCTTAGGATTTCTTGTGGTTTTGCAATATTGATGTAAATGTGTTGCATGTTTATGTATGTTTTTTGTAAGCTCATTGCAAGCTATATTTATATACCGCTGCCACTTCCTTCAAGGCCTTCAGCATATTGTTTATGGGGAGCCTCTGAAATCCCAGGATTTACGACCATAGGAACAAGTAACTTTAGAGACCCTGTCACAGATAAATGGGCCGTGGAGCTCAATATTCCCACACAGAGAGGAGGAGAAGACTTGCCCTTTGGGGGTGGAGGGTTAATGCCATCATAATTTGATTTGAACATGTGTCTCCCTTACCTTGCCTGATGGGGAGCGTGCAACAGCTGTTAGAGCTGTGTTCTTTGCTTTGCAGTAGATGCAGAATAATAAGTGTCTAACGAGATTTTTCTCATCTTGAATTCTAAATAAATTAGGTGCTCATCAAAACCAGTTTTGTTTCAGAACTACTAAATTACAGAGGCAGTTGCCTGTGATGTCTCAGCAGTTCCTGGGGTGGGCTTTGCTGGCTGCTCTCCTGCCTTTGCAGAGCTTTCTTTACCCTCTTCCCATCAGGCTCATTGGCCTCTGTTTCCACCTTGAATTCAGTGTAGAAACAAGGAAATTGATGCCTGTGTGCAGCACTGTACATGTGTGTACTTCTATTTCCTTCTAGCCCTGTCTTCAGTTGCCTTGTTGATCTTGTTTTCTTGAGAGCTACATGCTGAAATGAAAGGTCATGCTAAGAAAAAGGGATTCCTCACTTGGCTGAGAGATAGATTGCTCCTCATCTGAGTGTGTCATTGGAGCAAGCCTTGGACTGCTTTCCTCTCCAAAAATGAGAAGACTATTTCAGGGAGCAGAGAAAAGGGATATATTCATGTCTTGAGTCACAGCTAGAAAACAACAGATTTGGAAGTGTCAAGACTTGATAAAAGAATGCCAGGTACAGAGGTTAAAGTCTGCAATGGCTGAAAAACGAGGGGAGGGATTCCAGGAGATGTTGAATTTCTACCTGTGCACGTTTCCTAGCGAGACACACTTCATCCTGTGTAGAAGCTGCAAGCCCTGTGCGATGTAGGATGATGAAAACAGTTATTTGTTTGAAAGCTTTTTTCCCCTTTAGTGTGCCCATGAATTCTGACATGAGAAGAAACTATATGCTTGTGTGTGCGACTGTAGGCAAGTCTTTCTATAGAAAGCAAATCAAAGGAATGCCATCATCTGTAAATCTGTGCGTTAATGTGCTAAGAAAATATCTTTTCTGTGCTGGGTGGGTATAATTGTGTAGCATTTATGAACTTAAAAACCCAAAAGATTGTGTATTTACAGCTGGATCTAGAAGGAAGCACAAATAAGACCTTTTTCAGATACACTGAGTTGTTGCTTTCTTTCTGGGGCTCAGCTAAGCCTAGAGAGGCTTTATCCCTGTGTGTACAAAGGAATTACCTTCAGAATGAGATAAAAATACAGTTTCTAAGGATTAAAAGACACGGTTCAGGCTTGCGTGTTCTGTTCCAGGTTTAAAACCCAAAGAGTTGGGTGTTGCTGCTCCTGAAATGTTTTGGTACAATATCTTTTGTATGTAAGACCTTGTTCTGTAAAGATGTGCTTGGTTTAAAGTAATTAATTTCTACTTGGGCCTGATGTTCACAGTATAGATAATAAATATTCCTTTAAATTTGTTCAGAAGGGATTAATGTTAGGTGAGCGTGATGGCATAGAAAGTAAATTCTGGCTCGCAGGGAGATAGAGGGTTGCGCACAACTTCAACCATCCCACTGTGCCCCCTTCGTTGATAACAGTTGTATCACAAGAACGAAAAAAAAAGAAAACAAAATTGGGCATGCAGCGCATTGTCCTGCTGGGAAGGGATCTAATTTAGCAGTTCAGCTTTTGAAAACCTCTTGATTTTTGTATTCTGGAGGTTCGTTGTGTTTCCTAGGCTAGAATTCGTAATTTTCTTTCAAAAACAAAAGCTTACTGGAGTCAGACAACAAGAAAATAGCCAGGGCTCAGGGGAAGTAGAGTGAAAAAGCCATTAGAATCTGCTAATTACAGGATGAAGAGCAGTCAAGCACTGGTGGTCTGTTGGGGAACCACTTTCACAGAGTTATATGTATGAAAAGACTGTGTGTGACATCAATGGGAAAAGTTTTGGTGCAATACATCTCTGAAGCTCAGACCTAAAAGTCAGCACCCGAGTAATAGTTGCCACCTTCAGTAAGAATGAGTAAATTTACTTAAACAAAGGCTCTGTACAAACAGGACTAGATTTAGTTCAACTATATACTTTTATTCTACCTATAAATAACAGAAGACAATGGCCACTTGAGCACAAGCTTTCTCACCCAGGTTATTCTTCCATTGTATCAACAGCCTTTGCTTAATTAGGCTCCAGCTCCTTGGAGTAAGCGCTCAGGGTTTGCTGGCAGAGAGTCTGTCTGCTTGAAAGAGAAGTGCTGACAAACCAGCCATTTGTTAGCCAAAACATCTGCTGGGGAGGGAAGGTGAGAAGTTGTTAATTTAAAATAAGATCGCTAAGAATCCTAACTGTGAATCTGTAGAACAAACCTAGCTGAAAATCCAGAAGACTGACGCTTAGCTCAGTGTTGGCTGTGCTGGAAGTTTGAGGTGAATCTCCTTTATTTGTGCAGAAAAGGGAGGATAACAAAGAAGTACAAACTTCATGGCCTGTAATTATTTATAATATGGTGAAAGTCCTAAATAAGACTTTAAGTCCATTGCATGAAAATGTGCACGTATAACTTGGAGACACATCTTGCATCACCACTGGCATCTTCATAATCCTAAGGAACCATCTTCTTCAGCTTTTCCTTAGGTGTGCACTTCTGAATTCCACATTAAGGGTGGATATGTGTGGGATAACAGAGAAGAAATCATCTTGTAAAGGATTATATTAAGGGGAAAAAAAACTTGTGAGTGATTTGTGCTCATCTTGCCTGTTTTGAGCCCCTTTGGGACAGGCTGTTTGGTGTCAGGAAAGCTGTGATTTTGCCCAAGCCCGCTGCTGAGATGGATGTTTAGCTCCTGGAGCACGGTGGCTGCAGCCAGGTGTATTTACTGGGGAAGAGGGATGGCTAGAGATGAGCCTTGCAGGGCCTGGGAGGATGGGACCACAGCTTAGCTAAAGGGTATGTGCAGAGCTTTCCCTTGCTCCGTACAGTTGAGTCCAGGTGGATATCTCCAAGGAGATGTGTAAGTCTTCCAAGAGCTGTCTCTCTGGGGTGACATTCCTTCAGTCCATTCTCCCCCCAAATGTTTTCTTGCACAAAGGTGTAAAGAAGGAGTGGAAGAGCAACAACCTTAGCTGTCTTTTATTCCCTGATGCACTGAAGCAGCTCAGACAACTTCTCAGTTGTTCAGCTGAGTTTCCTCAAGCCTCGCTAAACATCCAGAGCATTTCTGATTGTCTTAATGTTGACTGCTCTTGCATGAATACCAGCAGTCAGCCAGACTTTCCTTCTTCTCCCTTCCTTCCCAAATTGCTTCCCCAGGGCCATCCAAATACAGGGCTCATCTAGGAGGGAAGGAAATCGGTGTGCTTCAAAACTCAGCTGTCACCGGGTGAATAATTCCTCCAAATGATGAATGTAGTGGGTATCCCATCTACTCAGGAAGGTCCTACACTTGATTTTGTTTTTCTTTGCCATCCAGAATGTGCTGCGAAATTTTCTTTTTTTGGTGCAATCAGTGAAAGTCCCTTCAAATCCCAAGGGCGAATGTTCCAAAGTTCCTGTGGGTGGACCAGTCACGTTCATCCAGGAAAATGGGGATGTTTCAGGTTCAGGACAGAGGTACTTCTGTCTGGTCTGTCTTTGCACTCGGGACTGATTTACAACTTCATTTTACATAATGCTTACCTCCTTGTGGATATGTGTTCAGTGTGTGCAAAACAGAGATTTGTGGTGCAGTTGAGTCCTTCCCATGTCAAGGAACTGCCCTTCAGGATTCCCATAATGCTTTCTCTGCAGTCAAGAAAAACATTGGCAGATGTAGAAGGTTTTTCATAGGTCTTAGCACAGAACCTCAGCCCAGGAGCATGTTAGAGCAGTTCTGGACCTGCACCCTACATTAGTCTTAACATGAGTCCTGAGATGCACCTACATTTGCCAATTAAATTATTAAATTCCCATGTAATGCCAAAAGACAAGAAGATGCATACTTCTGACATCCCCAGAGCTTTTTTCTATTGACTTAGCAGGACCAAGACTCTTCAGCTGTCTCCTGTCAGTTTTATGGCTCTTGCTGGCTTGTTGAGATGCCACGTTATCTCCTCACAGGGGACTCCCCCGATCACTCCTTATCTGCCGTGATGTGCAGAGCAGATGTTGCCACATTTCATCAGGTGACACAGTCAGTGGCTTTCCAGCGGGGTGCCACAATACTTGAGATTAGCAGCCACACAAAACAAAATTCTGTTGCTTGCCAGGCAATAAACTAAACCCTCATCTCTCGATTTTTGTTGTGTTTGTTCATTTTTCTTCTGCAGTCTTGGCAAAGGCAGCTGGCTCCTTCTGCCTCGCCCGTTAAGAAGGGCTATAGATACAAACCACTCGTAGGAGGAGATTCATGTATAGAAGAGTCATTTTAACAACTGCTTTCTTCAGAGAAGGACTACTCAGTTGGGCTGGATCTTCAACATCCCTTCCACCACCTCTGCGTTGGGAGTTGCTGGCTCCTGCAGGGAGCAGGCTTGGGAAGGATGAGGAAAGTCAAGTCTTTCAATCTACTTGCCCTGCATAGAAGCACCAAGTGATTGTGGTAGAGTAGAACATGCAGCCACAGTGGCTGGTGAGACTGTTTTTTCACGCCTCAGGGATACAGATGCTTATACTAGTGTGGTTTGGCAATAGGCATTCTTCCAGTTGAGCAGTGATGGTGCTTTTCTTCTGAGGCCATGGTGACTCCATCCATACATGTCCTGGCAAAAAGATTGGTTTAATATGCATGCAGCAGTCAGGAGTTACAAACCTACAGATCTAAATAACTTCACAACTTCCTTAGGTGTTTAACATGTTTGGTATATTGACTGTTTCACAGGCAACACAAAAGGAAGCAAATTGCCTCTTTGGAGGATTAAAAACAAGTTACTTAGCTGTGTTCCTGGAGAAGCCTTAACAAGCCAATCACTGTTCGATTGACAGATTTGGTGCTAAATTTGCTGCTGTCTGCTCCTGTTTGCATCTCATGGTTGTGGATGAAAGCAGCAGAGTGGTGATTAGCTCAGACCCTGCTGAAAAAAACCAACACCCAGTGGCTTCTGAAGAACAAGGGAGTGAGAGTATATTACCCTCTGGCATTTTTATTTTATTTAGCAGGTAAAACTGTTCATTGAACCAGAGTTCATTTACAGTGGCACCCCAGCAGACTGCAGCAGTAGGATGAATTTACCAATCACTCACAGTGCAAACAGGAATCATTCAGGCCCTGCATCATTGGTGCTCAGGTCTCCTGTGCTGCACACTAGATAGCTGCCTGTCCCTCTCCCTTGCCTCCAAAATCCTATTGGGCATTCCAGTCCCTATTTTAGTCCCCAAGTAACATTTATATCTGATTTCCCCTCAGTGGGTTTTCATTTTAATGCTGTTAACCAGAAGCTGAGCAGTTCACTGGATTAGACTCTTTTAGCCACCAAATTAATGAAAATTGGAGTATACGCTTCCTTTGAGGATATACTTTTTTTTCAGGAGCTCTCACTTAGAGGATCATTGGTGAGATAGTATCAGGAGTCTTAACTAATCCTCTAATGATTGTACCAGGGTGAACAAATCTATCTATATCAATTAGCCCGGTGGTCCACCACAAGGCTACTCTTAACCTGGTAAGTGGGTTTTTACATTGAAGAGGATTTGTCTCCCTTTGCGTGGAAGCTGGAGGCCGTGCAAAGTCCTGAGCCAGCATGTGGCCCTGCTGGGGCTGTGTCGAGCTGCCTTTCCACTCCCTTCGGTGTGGGGCATATTCTAGTCACTGGTTTTATTAAAAATGCACGTGTTAAGCGATGGGATAATTACAGCAAGTTTGTCTGGGGATGGATAGCAGCAGCAAGAGAAATCTAAAATATGTCTGAGAAAAAATACCAGCTGTCTTGAGAGAAAGCAGTTTGTGGCGGGCACCTTGCTAGCCTACGCTGCATTTACCTGCGCAGGGAGGGCTGCAGGACACCACCTGGGAGCGGTGGTTCTGCCTCAGCATCTGCAGGGCTGTTCCCAGCACCCCAGGGCTCGTGTGCATGTCATCCCTTTGGATTTTCCCCTGTCCACAGTGCTTAGGATGGGGAGGGCGTGTCTGTGCTGCTGGTCGCAGGAGGAATGGGGTCTGGAGAGCAGAGCCTGTCTCTCCGCCCGTTTTTGCCTCGGCATTGCCTGGCTGATGCAGCAGAGCATTAATTCACAGTCAACCAGGATATCTCCAAATGCAACTCCATCAACTGGCAGGAGGTAAATAGATGCTGCCTCTCTGCTTAAAGCAGATCTTCCCTTCCAAACTGGGTGCATCTGCTATTGCTCTCTAATCTCTTCTTCTCTGTGTTTTATTTGTCTGAAACCTCTTGGCTGAGGGAGAGGTTGTACGGCCTCGGAGCCAGACAGGTTTTGTCATGGTGATTAGTTGGTTTAGTTAGGGCGCTTGAGACCTTTGTCCATGTGCTGCCAAAAAATGAACATAACTATTATTATTATTAGCCCACTTTACAGGGAGGCTGCAAGGATTAATTCATGTTTGTAAATTGCTTTGGAGATTTAAAGCTCTGTACAAGCACTAAGGATTATTGCTTTTTAATTCTTCAAGGTAGTATAACTTTTATAAAGTCTTTTAGCCTCAAAAGCATCTTGGCAATAGGAAGAGTTAAATCCCTTTGAAATTAGATATACTTCTAATGTTTAAGATAAAAATAACTGCTTCTTCTCTGCTGCTTCATTCAAAAAGAAAAGGAAAAAAAAAAAGGCAATGGCAGGTTGTGATAGTGTCTCTTCTTTTTTTTTTTTTTTCCAGGAGTCCAACGTGCTGATTGCTGCTAACAGTCAGGGTACAATTAAGGTAAGTTATTTTATGCATCTCCCCTTTAAACACTTGAATCTGTTGATAGTAAAGAGCAAGGTCAGAGAAACCAGGCAGTCAGGAGAAACCATTAGAGGAGGTGATCCCAGCTGTGGAGGTTTGTAATTTAAATGATGTATTTGCCTCTGGCACACCGTGGAATGAGCGAAGAGTGCACTAGCAATGAAACCAGTTACAGTGAGGTGCGAAAGAGCTGCTGGTGTCTGTCCAGCACCCACTGCTGCTCCCTGGGGGCCTGGCAGCACGGAGAGCCTGGCACCGGCATCTCCCTGGGCTCCTGCGGGTTCCTGTGGCAGCACAGGCTGTGTGTTTCACTCACCAGTGCTAACCAGAGCCCATCCTCTGGCTGCTGCAGGTGCAGCAGGGCTGAAAGCTTCTGCTCCTGGTGTGCAGCCAGCTGGAGCAGGACTGCAATGAGCAGGGATGCTCCGTGTCTCTGCTTGCTGCGCTGCCCAGACAGGCGGTGACAGAGCAGCTGCCAGCGAGGGAGTTTGTGGAAGCAACAGCCTTCCCCATGCACTGAGACACCAGCGCTGTGCCAGGTTTGCAGTGCTTGAATTAAGTCTCCCAGAGTGTCTGTTCAATGTACTTCTATCCGTGAAATGCCAAGTGATATGGAAAAGACTGTCCTTTTTTATGTGTCTAACCTCCAAGCAAAACCAGTACCCAAGGCAGTACCAAACTCAGCCCAAAACCAGAGCCTTATCCCAGGTTCTGCACAGCAGCACTGACCTCCCTGACCATACTTTTGAGGCTTGATGGTTAATGCCATAAGTTTATAGCCCAGAGCCACGGGCTACAATTCTGGAGCTGCTGTTAAAGGGATTTACTTGCTGTTTGCAAAGTTACACACTGCTTTGTCACTCATATGAAGCCGAGGTCCTCATCCTGATTATCCCTTGCATCCCTGTAGCGATAGCAGTTCTCTGGAGCCAGACCAGAGTTGCTGGTCTGAACCATCCTGAAAAAAATCACCAAAAAAACAGGAATAGGGAGGGATCCAAATGGTCTGTGTTTGCTGTGCATCAGGATTTATTTTTTTACCCCTTTTTAGGCCATGAGTGGCGGGGTTACTCCTTCTGTGCAGCATGTGATGATGCAGTTTCTCATTCATAGGGGATTTATTTATCTATCAGGTTTTGGAATTGGTTGGTGGTTACTTTGGTCACTTCCTCCTTAGCAGAAAGGACAAAATGCATATACGCTTTTGATATTTTGAAGTGAATCCAGCAGCAAGATCAGTGATTAGAGAGGAGAGGTTTTGCTCATGCACTTCGCTTGTTAATGAGAGAAGGCAGACAGAGAAATGTACAAACAGTCAGGGCTGTCAGAACTCTGGTATCTCTATTTGCCTTTGGCAGCACGCAGTGGGAACGCAGGATGGTCCGAGAAAGGCCCTGGGTTTGCACAAACCCACACCAGTCTGGGGGCAGATGCCATCCTGGACGTTACCCAGGAGCTACAGCTTTGGAGCTTTCCCCAGTAAAGCCAAACCAGATTAATACAGCCCCACAGTCACTTTTCTGCTGCCCCTAGACCATGCTTTTGGAGGCTGCTGCTCCATCCCAGTCTGGACAAGAGAAATACAAGCACAAACAGCTGAGAGGACAAAAGCTCTGATCTCTGTTACAAGATTTCCAAGAGCCATTTGATTGGGATGGGGGGAAATGAGGCAACTGTAGATGGCTTTGCTTCATGCCTAATTTATCATCACACAAGCAGACATCAAAATTGGGATGCTTGCCAAGTGCTTATCCCATTTGTGTGATATTATTGCATGCTGGTGAATAAAGGGTAAGGGGTGGAGACAGAAGGGTCAGTCCTGTCCTAGTGATCTATATGCTGATGCAAGAAATAATGAATGTCATAAATTCCATTTCTAAATGTCTCATCTTCCCTACTAATCAGGTACTGGAGCTGGTATGAAGGGTTTTCTCTCAAGGCATGAGGTACTTGGTCCTGCTGATACGCTACAGTATTCATCTGGGGTTCCTCAGTGGGACAAGAAACCAAAACCACCTTGATGTTCCTCCCCAAAACCGTCATGTTTGGGTTTTTTTCCATTTATGGACTTCCTAGGACATTTTGAGACACTGGAAATACCAGTGAACTGTCTGCCATCAACATTAACTCCACAGACTTTGCTGCTGCTGGTGGTGGTGGTATGGTTGTCTAATTTTTATGATAGGAAAACAAATTCTTTTAAATAAAAGCAAAAAGGAATAATAAAATTTATTGAGCCACAAGCTGAAGCTGGAAGATTCTCTTGTTGCATATGGGAACAGATTTACTTGGGAAGGGAGCTTACAGGAGCACACAGGGCTGTTGCACATCTCTGGTTACTTTCATCTGGACTGTTCTTCATCCCCACTGGAAAAAGAAAGTCTCAAAGCCTTACCTGGACACAAAAGCAATTCACTTTGAGATCTCGTCATGATCCAGTTATGTTGTTCCTTTGATTTATTAATTATTTTTTTAGATGCATTAAATGTTGAAAAGTGTCACCCAGGTTGACACCCCTGGAGACTGAAGTCCTCTGGCCATCAAGAAGAGAAAGACGCCTTCCCCTTCCTCCTCTCCTTGTGCCCCTGCCTTGACCCAAGGGAGCAGCTGCAAAGGAGAGGATTAAGTTATCCTCCTGTCCATGGGAGCCACCTGCCACCAGCAAAGTGCTGCGATGAGGGGACCTGGACTGACCTCACCAAGACACCGTGGGATAACAATCTCCCTCCCGCTGACCTGGCGGTGTCCGACTGTCTCAGCTAGAGGAGGAAGCTTCTAGATCCAGTTTTACCAAAGCCCTGCACCGCTCAACCGGCCACGGGGTCTGGTTGTGTTTGCCCCTCTCTGCACGCCGTGGAAGCCAAGCAATTCTGAATGTTGTAATGAGAGAGGGGATGGAGTTGGTTTGTAATGTGTTTCAGAGCCATGATATAAGTAGCCTTATTTTTAATGGTCATGCATACACTTAATTGTACATAATGGAGGGGGAATAAACCATGATGCTGAGAGTGGTTGTTGCTTTGTTGGCAGGACAGTGGGGTGGGTGAGAAGGTGCAGATGGTCCTCACAAGCAAGCAGCCAGGCTGAGCTGTCAGGATTGCTGCCAGAACTTGTTACACTAGGAAGTGGAATGCGTGGGTGTAGTGTCTTTTCCCAGCCGTGGGTGGCAAAGGTGCAATGCAGACAGTGGTACCTGTGGGAAGTGTTTGGATTTGCAAACAGAATTCCTCTCCCTTCATTGCAGTCTACATGCCTCGGAGTCTGGGATTGGCACAGGGACTTCGCTCTCCCTGTTGGCAAAGCAAGGCCTTGCTGCAGTCTTGGGCTACCCATCAAGGAGCCATAACAGATCTGATGTCCTCCAGGTGTTAAAGTCATTATTCTGATCTTCTCAGGAGCATTGTGTGGTCTTCCCACACACGCTTTGGTCACAGAGCAAGGAAGAAAAGCAAAGATACTCTTGGGGATATGAATAAAGAAGCAGGGATTAAGCCTTGCAGAAGAACTGGGGACAAATCCTGTCCTGATTCAGTGCTGGTGCCTCTTTCTAGCATGACCATATATACTCCTTCAAAGCTAGAAGGATGTGTGGGACACACTGAAATTGCTGGTGGCTTCTGGACAGTCTTGTCCAGGGAGAAGTGTGGTGCTCAGCTCAGCTCCAGGGGAGGGGTAGATGGCCCTCAGCTGCTGTGTGCTGGCTCACTTCCATTATTTCTGCTGCGTCAGGGAAGCAAGAGTGAGGAGAGGAGGAAAGGAGAGAGAAGAGAGCACGCTAGCTTGTGTCCTGCTCAGAAGTGCTACCTGCAGGTCTCTTGTATGAGTCACCCGAGTCACTGTGGCAGAAGAAAACGAAATTGGTTCCTTCTGCCTGATGGCAGCTGTCTGACACGTCCCACTGAGCACTGCCTTGATTTCCATTTTGCTGCATTTTAAGAGGATTTGGTGTGGAGTGACAGTGCTGGGCTATGCAGAGCATCCTTCCCATCCAGCCCCCTCCAAAGGCAGGGCTGGTGCGATGATCCCTTGCCTGGCTCTTCCTGCCTCCCCTGGCTTCAGGTGTGGGTTTCCTCCAGCCCCTGCTTTGTTTATCAATGCCTGCTGATTTATTTCACGAGCTGCCATGGCTGCTGTTGTACCCTAGCTCTGCCACACAGCTGCTGTTGGCAGGTGACCTCATTCCTTCTCTTCCCCCTGCTTGAAGATCCTCTGTATTTTAAATTGAAATCACTCTGATGAAGCTGAGATCTTAAAAACAGAAGAAAAAAAGCAGCTGTTTTGAATGCTGTAAGGTTTCTCCCTGAATTAAACAGGGAAACCTGTTTAACATCAGCCGCCTTTATTTTTTCCTTTTTCATTCTGTTTCAATCAAGATAAAATGCAAATTTGGTGTCTGGCCCTAATTAGAAACACAGCAGCTCATAAACACAAGTTCATGGCATTTTTTGTCTTCTTTCCTTTGTCACAAGAGGAAACGCTCCTTATTTTAATCCCTTTAATTTTCTCTCCTTCAGGTAACTCTTCGCAGTTGACATATTAAGTTGCATATAATTACTACTGTAATTTGTTGGGGTTTTTTAAACAGCATGTGGTCAATATTTTTTTTTTATTATTTGCCTCCTCAACAAATGGTCCCTGTCAGGTTTTCAGCTTTTCAGAGCTGGGGAGCGGTTGAGTTTGGGAGGGATCTCCAGAGGTCTTTGGTCCAAACCCTTGCCTAGAGCAGGGCTTACTGAGAGTTGGAGGAGATTGCTCCAGGCCTTGGAGATGCTCACAACTCAGCTGAGCAAGGATTGGACATTCCTAAGTCCCTCTGGAAAACCTGTTCCAGTGCTTAACTGCTCTCCTTGTGAAAATTAATTGCGGATGGTGGGCACTTAAAGTCTTTATTCTCACTTTCTTCTTTTCAAAGAACAGGGTTACAAAGCCCTTGGCTTGAAGCTGCCCCAGAACAGTTTTGCCTCCGGTGTTCAGGTCCCTGCGAGAGGCATTGGGTGAGTCAGATTTTTCTTTGAGAAAGGGAATTTAAAACCCTGCCTGGCCAACCAGGCTCTTTGATTAATTTTAAAGCATTTAATAGAAGAGTAGGAGGAACATGCCTCAGTGCTAAAAAGAAACCTGGTGCTGGAGGGAATTGAAAATTATGGTCAAGGGGAAATATAAGTTAATATCAATATGTTAGGGCTTTTCAGCAGTGAATGTGGCAGGCTGCTAATGCCAGCATTCAACCCTAGTGCTGGAGCCTTGTTTGTTTAGGGTAATTTTGTTTAACTATGGAAGGTCATAATGACATCAGTGGATAAGTGGGTAGGCAAATCTAACTCGTTGCTTGCTCCAAAGTCCTCTTTCCTTTCTCACTGGTTTTCTGGAGGCCAGAAATACACAGCGAGGACCTGCAGTGGCCCAGCAGTGAAGTAGAGCATTCCCTGTGGTGTTTGCCTTGAAGAAATCATCTTGTGTGCCAGCAGTGGTGTTAACTCTGGCATCCTGATGAGGGGATCGCATCCTGCCTCCTGCCAGCCCTCACCATTGCCAGGAAAGACTTTTCCTTGAGGCCAAGTTCATGGAGTGTTCCTCACCTGATCTCCAGGAGGGATTTTCCTTCCCCCTCAGCAACGTGGAGACCACGTGCTGCACTTGGTCATGGGTGGAATGTTCTTACAGAGAATCCATAGGAGATTGGGAACTGTCACCTGTTTTAAATGTTGAGGAGACGAGGGGTTTGGCTGGTGGGAAGGTGTGCTTGAGACCCTAGGAATCCATAAATTATAGCAGAATCTGTAGCATAAGGACCAGAGCCCACATCTAACTTGTGGAGAGGCACCTGTAGCCTTGCAGTAGTCCCCATAGCCTTTTGGTAACCATCACCACATGGTTTGCTTTAATTTTGCTTCCAGAGCAAGCTGCAAATGGGTTCTTGTTCTTGAGCTGAGGTTCGTCTCATCCTTATCTCTGCTCAGCTACAAGGCAGCATTTGGGTATTCTAAGTCTTCAAAGTCTTTATAAATGAATTTAAAAATGGTTGCTTGAGTTAAAGCAAGACAACTTTGCTGCTCCGTGTGTTAACCAGCCATTTGAGGTGAATAGGTCTTGCCAAAAATTGTTTTAAATCTCTCCATATTAACTTGCACACACCTTAAATCTGGCACTGGCTGATGGCTGGCCATTGTTACTCGGCAGAGGCAGGAGAAAAACACTGAGCACCAGGGTAAATTCCTTGTGAGGGGGGGGAAAGTGAGTTTTTTGACATCTCTTAGAAATAAATGAGAAAGAAAACTAAGTATGAACTTTCCTTGACCAGTCTGCAGTGCAAGGGGGTGGTTCCAGCTCTTTCAGCACTGCACCAACTCACAGGGCTCCCTGTTTCATGAACCCTCAGGTGAAGGAGGGCTCCACACACACCCAGCACAGCTTCTTTAATCTGCCTGGAATAGCAAGTGTGCACATGTGCCTGCTACCATCAGTGGGCTGTGGTGGAAAATAGCTCATCAGGAGTGAGGGGAAAAAACCAATCTCATCTGTCACAGCTGCTTGCCCAAAACCTCTGATTCATGCAGAGAGACAGGTTAGTTTTATTGCTCTCCCAGTTTTGCCTTCCCTTGGTGGTATTGTCTCCCCAGTCCGTTTGGGGAGTTGCTCTTGTTTGACTTCCAAAACTTGGTGGGGACTTGCACGAGTAGCAGTGGGGTGCGAGCTCCAGGAGGCTCATGCCTTTCTCCACCCTGAAATGCCTCCAGTGCCTCCACCCCTCTGAGGGCTGAGGGAAACACTGTCACTTAGCCTTATGAGATCCTTTCAGGCAGCCAAGGAAAATAATTTGGAGTTTTTCAGAAAAAACCCCAAAGATAAAGGCACCTTAGGAGGTGTGAGTAATAGCATGTGACAGGTGAAACTGAGCCAACAGCACAGGCTCGATGCAAGTCCCAAACCTGGGAGCACTGATGTGTCCTTGCCAGCCCCAGGAGCTTTTATTTGATAAATTAGAAGTGTTCATTTAAAAGTGACCTCATCATAACCCCCTCGACATCAGGAGCTTCCCAGAGGGGGCTGACAAACACCATGGGGCTGCGGGGAGCCAAGATCACAGTGCTGGGCTCTGACGGACCATGCTGTGGAGCTGTGAAGGGACTGGGCCATCCCATGTGTCCCCTTCTCGGGACCCTGCTGTGAGGACACTGGAGGATGAGCAACTCGTGCTGCAGGTATGATCCCACCTGTCTCTCCTCTGTGAAATGTGTGGTGTTGGGAAGGGAAAACTGCTCAGCAGCTCTGATTTTGTCCTCAGGGGCCTTATTTAAACAACAAGTTTGTCTTGATTACGGTGCTTAATCTGACTTGTCAAAATCCACATAAAACCATTTAGGTGTTTAAGAGGGAAAACATGCTCCTCTCCATCCTCCTAGATCTGAGGAGGAGCTGGTCTGAACCACCAGCCCAGCTGCTCCTGGCCCCTTACAGTGTCCTGGGTCAGAGGCACGTGCTGGGTGTGCTGCTCCAGGGACAAGCCCTCAACCCCCAGCCCAGTGCCAGGGCTCAGCTGCCCATAAAATAAGGAGAGTTAGTTTACAGAGAGTCATTTTGTTTGTTTAATTGTTATGAAAACAATTATTAAGAGCCAGCGGCTCTTTCCCAGTCCCGTGCTGACCGAAAAACATCCTGAAGCTGGCATTGATCTGGGGAGTGCAGAGCAGCCCGTGGTTGGTTTAGTGGGGCGGGGGATGTTGAAGGGAAGCAAAGCGGGGCTGACCCCTCAAAGCCAGCAGAGCATCACGCTCGAGCTGGCACCAGACGGGTGCCCAGGCTGGGGGGAATGGGCCAAAGCCCAGCAGACCGCGATGGCTCAGCCCCAGGGAGGCCGGGCTGGGGGCTGTGAGTCCTGGGCGGGGGGGGACTGGGGGCAGGGCTGCAGCCACTGCTCCCCAGCTCAGCACAGGAGGAGGAGGAGGATTGCCAAGCTCTCTAGATGGGCTTGAGAAATGCTGGGTTTAGGCTGTTGCCAAAGAGCAGCGGGGCTGGGAAGAGTTTGGAGCACCATGTCTATTTAGTGAGATCTTAGGAGCCGTTTATGTCTGGTGTTAGTGGAGAAGACACCCTTGGCATGTCCCAGCTCACCCAGAGCAAGGAGGAGGAGAGGGCAGCATCGATTACAATCTGTGTCCCCCCCCCCTTCTCCTGCTCAGTTTTTTCCCCATAGAAGATTAATGGGAACTCTTTGTCTTCTAACATGACTGTACCTTATGAATTCTCTGTCTTACCCTCATCCTTTAAATTATCCACATAATAAAATATGTATTCAGTGATTTCAGGTCATAATTTGATCTGCTTAGGGAAGAAAAGGAATGATAGAGAAGGGTTGCTGGCATGCTCAGCTCTCCTCCATTTATCTTTATTTATCATCTTTTTTTTTTCCTAACAACCTGTATGCAGCCAAGCAATCGAAATTCCAGTACCTGTGTGCTGGTTCCTTGCAGGGCAAGTGCCCCTCTCGGTCCCCCAGCTTGGCAGGACCTGCTGAGCTGCGCTGGCTGCCCCCAACCCCCATCTGTTGGCAAAGGTGGGTTTGGGGTGGTCAAAGGGCCATCTCTCTAATTCCTGTCTTGCCCTCATTACTTCTGGACTCAGTTTAATTCAGCTGTAAAATGGGCACAAATTTGCCTCCACGCATATGTGGCTCCTGCAGGAAAGTGGCTCTGCAGGGATAAAGCTGGGGTGGCACATGAAGCACCTGGCATATGCCCAACCTGCTGGCAAAGGCAGGATGGCATGGCCTTATCCTAAGGCAGAGACATGGGGTTAAGGTTCCTGGCTTTGTGGAGCTGCTGTACAGCGCTGGAGCTGCCAGAGTTTCATTTTAATACCAGATTTGAGGTCTGAACATGGGGTTTAATTATTTCACTACACATCTGTGACATCTAAAAAAGCCTTGTGCATGGCAATAGCAGCGCTAAAGGGCATTTTGCACTTCAGAAAAACCCAGGAACCTGTAATGTCCTCATGTCACTGAGAGATACAGCAATTCCCACTGGAGCTGGGAAGCTGCTTTTGCCTCATGGGGGGTGCGAGGAAGAGGAGGAAGGAGAGGGAGCCCAGCACTGTGGGGACATCCCCATCCCCAGAGCAGTGTGTTCCAGGCACAGGGCACCCCCAAGGCTCTAACATGGAGGAATAGGAAGCAATTTGGCAGGGGGGAGAGGTGGGTTTGGCATCTTCTGCACAGGGGGAAGGAGACCCTCCCTGCTTGTCTGCACCGAACGAGTGATGGTGCCAAGAGCACACGATGCTTGTTTGCACTAATAGTCAGGATTTAAAATCCTTGCATTTAGTTCGGTCCTTAGACTGATGTTGCCTGAGTGCCCATTTCCCCCATGGCTGTTTTCGTAGCTGTTTGCCTGTCTGTGAGACTGCAGAGCCTCTCCTGACAGGATGCAAAGCCACGGGTTTCTGTGGAATGGGCTGGGGGGGGATCAGCAGTGTTGCCTGTGAGTCAGGGATTTGGGGGAAAACTTCCAAAAGGAGGTTTTAGGGAGCTCCAGCACCACACATGCTCGGAGCCCCCAGAGGCTGTTTGTGTCTTGCCTGTGCTTTTAAGGGCTATTTATTCCAGCGATGGAGATGGTCTGCGTGGCTGGCACTGCTGACGGATGGGAAAGGAAGGGCTTCTCACAGTGATGATTCTTTAATGATGATGAAGTGTTACCATCAGCATTGCTTACCCCAGGCAGGTGGAGAGAGGGAGAAAAGCCAAATTGGTGTCACCTGCCCAGGGAAGGGACACAGCTGTGGGCATTCCCGAGCAGCAAAGTGTGGCCTTGCCGCTGCACTTTCTGCTGTGAGCAGTGGGACAGAGCAGCAGGGAAAAAAAAGTGGAAGCGACATCCCAAAGCACTTTGTGTGATTTACAAAGCTGGGAACTGTCGTGCTTTGCCAGGGTGTGAGAGGCTGGGCTTAGACAAACCCTCTTTTTGGGTTGGCCCTGGGAGCAGGGAGAGATTTCCAGCCTGCTTTGCAAGGAAGACCCTCAGCACACTAAAGGGGCCGGGTTGTGTTTTGCCAGGGGAGGGAGATGCTCTATCCAATGCCAGCTCTCAATCCCTGCCTGCCCAAATTCCCTGCTCCTGTCTGAGCCTGCCCCCTGTCCCTGTGCTGCAGCTGCCACTAGTTGCTTTCCAGCGTGTTTTGAGGCTGCAGGGTTTGGAGGGTTTATTGCTTTCTTGATTATAATCAAAGCTTTTTAATATCAATTCTGGTTTACAGTATGCTGCTCCCTCTTATTATCCACAGACATGGAGCCCTGTGCGTGCTGCAAGTCCCTGCTGTCAGCCCCACCCTGCCCCCCCCCACATTCCCCTGAGGTTCTGAGCATCCCCCAGGGCCTTGAGCATCCCATCCACAGCTCTGGGTATCTCCCCAGAGCACCCAGGAACTACATTATGTCCCCAGACATCCACCCTGGGACCCCAAGGATCCACCCAAGGCCTTAACAAGTGCGCCTCCATGGTTCTGAGCATCCACCCCAGGGCCCCAGGAATGCCCACATGGTGCTGAGCAGCTACCCTAATATCCCCCCACACCCCCCAGCATCCTTCCACAGCCTTGAGCATCCCCCCTCCATGAGGCTACAGTGCCTGGGATGTTCCCCTGCTCAGGATGAGCCCTGCAGGCTGGAGGCCTCTCCGGGGCTATTCAGCCTTCCTGGGGTATCTGTGTGGGGAAGGCAGCGCCTGCCCATGGCTATAATTGAAATAGATGGAATCAGGGCGGATCAACGTCTAATTCCTCGCCTGGGTGAATGGAGACATATGTTTAATTTTCTGGTAGCTCAGGCTGGGAGCCCCGGCTCGTTCCCGGCGCTCACGGAAGGATCACCACTGACAGGGGCGGCCGAGCTCCGTACACACAGCTCTGCCTAAGAGCTTCTCCCCGGGGCTGCTGTCCCCAGCGTCGGTGAGGGAAGGAGGAATAGGAGCCATTTCCCAAACTTCTTCTGCAGAATTCCCATCACCACATACCACCAGGGAAATAGCAAGGATGCTCAAAGCCCAGGGATGTGGGTAGGCTCTGGCTGTGTTTCCATCCGGATTTTTTTGAGGGCTGTGCTGGGAAAGGGAGCGGCAGGAGGGGAGGGATGGAAACACCAGCAGCTCACGGCTGGGTATCCCCCCAAATGGGACTAAGAGGGAAGGGATCCTAGGGGTTTCAGGCCAGTCCAGAAGGTCTCATTCACTGGAGAGCGCCTTTCCCTAAGATTGCAGGGATGGAAACCCCTGTGGTGTCCCTGAGAGTCAATTCCCACTGTCATCAGCAAGGGCAGGCTTGGGAAGCATGAGGGTGCCTGTGCTATGTGGGTGGTTGTGGCCCAAAGTCCCAAAGAGCAAAAACAGCACAGCAAAATAGAAGGAGAAAACAGCTTTGAAATTATCTCCCTAATGACTTTTTCTAAATTAAGGTCTCTAGTTCTTCCCAGCATAGCCCCCAGGGACGTTTTCAGACCATCCATGCCTCCTGTAAGCCACAGACTCTTCCCTCCAGAGGCATCCCTTGGAAAACTTCTTGTGTTGGCTACAAAACAAGTGAGTTTCCCATTTTGGGGTTGTTATTTTGCTCTGAGGTACATTTAAGAGCAAGGGATGTTGTGTGTCACTCCTCAGCATCACCATGGGTTTCATTAAGGACTTTCTCAGGCAGGGGTGTCAGCTTTGGGCTCTGCTTGACCCTGCTCTTCCCTTGCACCATCACTACATGGGAATTAAAACACACAGGTTTCACAACCAACTACCCTGCTCCCAGAGAGCCCTGGGTGAGAAACCTCCCCTTGGTGCATGGCCATGGTCAAAACACAGGAATTTCAGGGATGCTGCCCTTGTGATTGCAAGCCTGTCATCATGTCTGAAATATGAAGAAGGGCAGTGACTTCTTCTCCAGCTGGAGAAAGCCAGGTCAGCTATTTCAGTCTGTTGCTTGCATATGGCTTCCTGGGGTTTTATCCATCAGCAGGGTCCCAGAACATGATTTTTGTAATGCTGGTACATCTGTAAAGCCAAAGTTGAAATAATCTCATTTCCAACTCAGGCTTTTGCGTGATAGTGAGGAAAGTTACCTGCCACTTCACTGGTGGTACCTGTTGGGTGTGGGTCAACCGGGTTTAGTTCTCTCTGATGTCTGAGGCCATCCAAAAATCGCTGCCTGCTTCCTGGGAGCTGTGGGTTTCATTCCATGCAGATGTCTGCGCGTGTAGGTGGAGGTATAGGACTCCCTATACATCTAGGTGGGCACTTCGTTACAGAGCTGAACATCTCATCATTATTAATGGCCTTTACATCTCTCAGTGGGCTTTCATTTCGTGGAGGTAGGAGGTAGATTAGGCAATTTACCCAAAGCGATGTGGGGAAATTGGGAAATGAAATCATATCTTCAGAGTCACAGACAAGTTTAGGGCCACCTTGTTCCTGTGACTAAGGAAAGGTCTGTTTTAACATACCAGGATGGGAGTCTCGCAGCTGAGGGAGCAGCTTGCCAGGAGAATGTTGGAGCCACCTGTCTGAAGCTGCATGCAGAAATAGACAGAATTGCTCTTCTAAACTTCGGTTCACCAGCTCAGGTGGGAAAAAATATTTCCTACTGTCAACAAGGCTACTCAGTGTTAAGCAAAAACCTCTTGGAGCCTCATTACTTTGAATATTCAGGTAGACTCTGATGTTGAAAGGAATTAGAGTGCTCCAAATATGCTAAAATGCAACATTTCAGCCTCACCAGCATCTTTCCTGCATTATTTTGGCCGAGTGGTGGTAATACAGTGAATTTGTCATGAATTTAGAAATGGTTTCAATGGCTCTCAACCTGCAAGGAGAGAATTCCATTGAAAATCCCTCCCAGCTGTGTTTAAGGCAGTGACCCCTGGAGAGAGAGGCTCATTTCACATGTTCTTGGGTGAGGTTGGTCTCTGGCTATAGAGGAGGAGTGGGGAGTGCTTATTTCAGGTCTTTTTAACCAAGTTCAGTAAGGATGGCTGTAAAAATACCTGCTGCCAGCTCGGCCGTTTATCTTTCCACTTCCCCAAGGTCTGACAGCTGTTTAAAGGCAACATATAATGCCAGCATGGTTCTTTTCTGCACTCTGCTTGGAAGGGGAACTGCATGCGACCCTCAGCAGGAGAGTCCTCAGCCTTCCCAGTGACGCTGCAGCTGCTGCCCTCTCCTCCCCAAGGAGCTCCGTTCCCCTGCCCAGAAATGATGTACCCCTGAGACCCCAACCTCCCAGCTGAGTAAGAAATCCCCCCAGACCACTGACTGTTAATTAACCTTTCCAGAGGGTGTGGTCAGAAGCCAAACTTGTGAGTTCTGCCCATACTTCTTTTGTGGAGTTATACAAGAACGGCTTGGGTTGGAAGGGACCTTCAGAGATCACCCAGTCTAACCTCCCGTGGGCAGGGACAGCGTTGACTGGACCAGGTTGCTCCAAGTCCCATCCAGTCTGGCCTTGAACCCTTCCAGGGATGGGGCAGCCACAGCTTCTCTGCCCAATCTGTGCCAGGGCCTGCCCACCCTCACAGGGAAGAATTCCTTCCCAATATCCCACCTAATCCTGCCCTGTGGCAGTGCGAAGCTATTCCCCCTTGTCCTGTCACTCCATGCCCTTGTGCAAAGTCCGTCTCCAGCTCTCTCACAACCCCTTTATGGACTGGAAGGTGCTCTGTGGTCTCCCTGAAGCCTTCTCTTCTCCAGGATGAACACCCACATCTCTCCCACCCTTCCCTCATAACAGAGGGACTCCAACACTCTGACCATTTCTGTGCCCGCATATTTTGCGTCCAAAGCCCAGGAAGGCTGAGGCCGAACTCAGCTTGGCTCTCACTTTTTTTGGCACCCCATTTTACCCTCCTTCCCCGCTCCCCTTTCCCCCCTTCTCCTCCTCTCCCGCGGGCTCGCCCCCCCGGAGCCGGCGCGGGCGGTGCGTGTCGCGGCGGGGCAGCCGGGGGGCGGTGGGAGGCGATGCGGCGGTGCCGCCCGGGCTTGCGGGGTGGGATTTTCCTCCCGCCTCTGCCCACTAGGCGGCTGCGTGCGGGAGCGCCCGGAGCGGGGAGCGGAGAACAGGGGAGAGCAGGGGGGGAAAAAACAGGGAGGGAAAAAAGAAAAAAAAAAAAAAAAAAAGGAAGCTGCTGAAATTTAAGGAGAGGAGGGAGCGGCAGGGAGGCAGTCCCGGGGTCGCTCCTCTCGGCCGCAGCAGCCAGCGGGGCTGCCGGCGCCAGGCAGGGCGCCAGGCCGAGCCCGGGCACCCGCGGAGCGGGGCCGCCCCCACGAGCATCCCGGAGGCGGCAGGAGGAGCCGGCCCGGCCCGGCCCGGCCCGGTGAGTGTCCCTCAGCACCGCGGACAGCTCCGCGTTCCAGCCCCGCGCTTCGGTTCCGCGCTCCGAGCTGAGCGCTGTGCGCTCCGGACTCGCCGCTCTAAGATGCTGAGCTCCGGGCTCCATCTCTGAGCTCCGCGATCCTGAGCTCCGCGGCTCCGTCTCTGAGCTTCGCGCTCTAGGATGCTGAGCTCCGCGCTCCATCTCTGAGTTCCGCCGCTCCGTCCCTGAGCTCCGCGCTCCGCGCCGCTCTGCCCCGCTCCCCGCGCTCCGCTCCCCCGCGCATCCCAGCCCCGCGCCCCGGCCGCCCGTACTCTTCGCTGTGTGGTCCCCCCTACCCACTCCCGCGGAGCTGGGCAGGGACCCGCGGATCCCCCGCCGTGGTGCGGCGGTCCCCCCGGCCCCGCTGCGGGCGGCTGTGCGAGGGAAGGGGGGCTGAGTTGGTTATTTTGGGGGGGGGGGGTTGGTAAAGGCTGCCTCCACTTTTCTGCAAGTTCTTTTTGTGGCTGGATTGAGGTTAAAGAAATTTGGCTCTTGGCACCTGCGTCATAGGGAGACAGTTCGTGGAGGGAGGAGGCTCCTTGCTGCATCCTCGCAGGCAGCGCTGGGGGGGCTCATTCACACCCTCTCCCCGTCAAACCCAGGCTCCCTCTCTCCTTCTCACCCTGCTCCCTCCCTTCTTCCCAGAACTCCCACTCCCCGCAGAGAATAGCAGCATCCCCAACTCCGGGCGCCGGGAACAAGCCTGAGCAGGCTTTCCCTCCCTCCCGCACCGGCTGCCGCCTGCCCGTGGATGCTGTGACGGACGGGAAGCCCACCCAGGCTCTGCTGAGCCTTAACCCCGGCTTTCTGCTTCAATTCATCAAAGTTTCAACGCGGTATTTTGCCTCCTTTCGAGCAGCGACGGTGCCTCTCCGTAGGAGAGCTGACCCCTGGAAGGGGCCATCGGAGAGCGTTGGGCTGAAAGATGCTCCCTGAGCCTGCGCTGAGCTCCGACTTGCAAAGCTGGGGAGCGGAGCACTCGCTTGGCGAGGTCACCGCTGACGGGAGGGGTGGCCGAGCATCTGGAGGAAGGGACGGCGAGGGTGTGTCTGAGGAACACATTAATTAGGCGTGCTTCATTATAGCAGTTACCTGTTACGGCTTCTGGCACAATCCATCTATCCGGACAGGAGGAGAAGGCTGAGCCCAGCGTGGGGGAGATGAAGGGGTTCGCCGAGGGGCTGCAGAGCCCGGGGGAGAGAAGCATCCCCGTATCCTGCACTCCCGGCTGGAAGTGGGGAGCGCCTCGCCGCTGTAAGCGCCTTCCAGTGTGTCGGCTGGGCAACTGAGACCAGACATCCCTTTCTGCGGTAGCACTGGGGTCTCAAGGAAGGGTCAGATTTGGGGATTACTTTCTGCTGGCTGCCCCCTTCATCTCACCCTCGTGGGACGTGTCTGCCGGCAGGGAAACTGCGGCGCGGGGAACGGGCAGGAGGAGGAGGCTGGGCAGGCAGAGGGGTCAGAGGAGTTTTTCCCGCACCTTTGGTAGTGCATGAGCCCGGCTGTTTGTTTGACTCTCAGGTCTGTGCTCACAGTGACGGGATACTAATCGCCGGGACGGGATGCTGGACAGGCAGGCTCGGTGGGAGAGTGGGGCGACAGAGAAACCCCAGCAGGTCCTCCCCCCGGGTACCTGAGCAGCAAGAGGTGGTGACTCCTCGGGAGCTGAGGCTTTTACTGAGGCCACGGGGTAGAGCTGAGCTGAGCCCCGGGGTGGTATGGATCCATATGTAGAGTCATACTGCCAGGACTGGAAAAAAACAGTGCTGGTTGCTGGGGCTCATCATGCTGGTGCTGGAAAGGGATTTGAATGTAAATCCTGGCAAACCAAGGATGAAGAGGTTTGTTTCTGGGCTGAGGCTGGGGGCTCCTCTGGGCTCAGCTCCTGGCAAGTGAGGTGGCTTTGCAAGCAGGGGAAAACTGGGCTCCCCATGTTCATGAGGCTGCTTGTGGGCTACAGGGGTCTCAAGCCAGCCCCTTGGAGAACTCC
The DNA here is from genome assembly GCA_035583155.1 of Acropternis orthonyx. Lineage (NCBI taxonomy): Eukaryota > Metazoa > Chordata > Aves > Passeriformes > Rhinocryptidae > Acropternis > Acropternis orthonyx. Next base: position 27,043,718 of record JAWWEU010000005.1, on the reverse strand, counting down.
CTGCCCTGCCCTGCACCCCAAACCTGCTCAGAGGGACTCACCAGCAAGGTGAGGCTGCAGAGATGGTTCATCACTGTGGGGCAGCAGGTGTGGGGGGACACATGGGTCTCTTACTGTTTCCCAGGTCGTGATGCTCCAGGCTCCCCAGTCTTGCTAAAACAGCTCAAGAACTGTGTTCAGAAGCAGAAGCAAATCCTGGGGGATCCCTTCCCTGACACAGCTTCAGCTCTGACTGCCAACAGCTTCATCTGCAGCTCTTGGAGGGTAACAGGCACCCAAACCTGCTGGGCTGGGGTGGTGCAGCGTGTCTGTGGGGCTCCCAGCCCTCTCCCTGCTCATATTCATCTTGTCAGAGCCCGTAGCAAATGCAATAAATGCTGAGAAAAATGCTAATTAGCAAGTACAAGCATGCAGGGTGTAAAGTAGATGTTTAACCATATTATATAAACAAACATAAAGGAGCCATAAATTACACGGGGGAAGAAGTCGATTCATCGATGGAACTGCCCAGGCAGAAGAGATAAAGGCAGCGTGAGGCAGCTGAGAGACGGGGACACGATGTGGCTGGCGCCTGTAATCCTCTCTCCTTTTAATTGCGCCTGTAATGAGAAACAAAATGTCAATGTCGTTAGATGCTGCTTCCATCCGTGAGGTGGTCCCAGCCAGGGGAGCAGCATCCTACAGCCAGCGTTAAAATCTCAGTGCAGGTAAAATCCGGGGCTGCTCGGATCCTCTCAGCTCCTGGATACTCATCTATAAGCCCAGTTTGCTAGTTGGAATTACTGGGAGGTGGCTGCCAAACGTAACGATGGCATTAAATGCTTAAAGCTCAAGGTCTCTACGGGGCCTGTTCGACAGCACGGTTAGTTCCTGGTCTTCCACAACCCACCCTCGCTGTGTGAGAAATAAGGAATCAGATAGGAAACTATAAAACAAAATAGAAAATATGGGGCAGGTTTGGCGGGTGCCATTTGTCTGTCCCTTGCTCTGAGAGGAATTTTCCCCTCAGCACACTCTCACATCTCACAAGGCATGTCCAGCCTCCTTACCAATGTGCCTGAAATGAATCTTGGGATGCCCAGCACCATTTCAGCTGAGCTGTGGTTAAAGATTGTCCTGTCCCCCAGGGGAGCTGCTTCAGCTGGGTTCCATGGGGATTGAAGGAGCCTCTCCCCTCCATCTCTCCCTGCTATCTCCTGGCCAAAGGAGAGGGTCAGAGTGTGGGTTAGTGAGGTACTTCCCACTAGGGCAGCAGCATCTCTGTGCTGATTAACTGATGATGGTATTCCTTGGAATAGCCTGGAAGTTTGCAGTAGTTGGACTGATCCAGCCCAGGGATGGGCAGCTGGAGCTGGGAGCTGGCTCGGCACTGCCTGTTGAGACATCCCATTCCCACTCGCCACTCAGCCCCTGGATCTGCTTGGGGAGTTTTCCAACTGAATTAATGTTCAAAGGAACATCCTTCCTTGCCAAAATCCCAGCACCAAACCTCCCATCCACAGGCTGCCACTGGGTGCTAGGAGCCCCTCTCCTCCTGTGCCTTCCTATTTCCCCCAGCTTGTCCTCTTCATCTCAGAGCCTGATTTTATTTTCCCTTTATAATTACCCATCACAATTTGTCCCTGAAGCTCCTTGATGAGCCCCAGGTAATTGTTTGGTTCTTCCCCCTCCCCCCCTCCATTTTCCTTGATGCTTTGCAATGTCAAAGCCAGGTATTTCTATCATTTCCTCCCAGTAAAGCACGAGCCCTGACAAGGAGCAGGCAGGAGAGCTGGCAGCTGTCTTGTCTGTCTCCGTGCTTCCACCAGCTGCCTTTGGCTTTTAATAAGCCACCATGGCTTCTTACATCCTGCTGGCATGTAAGCATCCGAGTTGGCAGAGTTTTGGAAAAGGTGGGGCAGGTGGAGGTGTCACGGCTGTGGGGTGTCACACATCCCCTCTCCTCCTCCCCGTGGGTGTGGGATTTGGTACCCCATGGCTGTTTGATGCCAGATTTGCTGGTGGGGTGGAAATCCCAGGGACACTAAATTCTCTCCCCATGCTCCCTGAGGTGTCTGGGAGTAGGAGGAGGCCTGGGTCCCCCCAGGACCCGCAGCAAAAGGACAGCAGAGGTGGTGTGGGCTTGCTGAGGTCCTTGTCTCTAAGGGGTCTGGTGAGCAGAGATCTTGACCTGAACACTTTTCTTCTGAGCTGTTTTTGGGGGCAACTTGACCCCTAGGACATTCTAGAACCCATCCCAGATACCACCTCCCACACCTCCCTGCTCCTTTCTAGGATTTTTTCACCTAAATAAAGGCAGTTTCTTGAGGCATTTCTGCTCCCCATCTCTTTTCCTAGGGTGGGCAGAGCCTCAGAACTTGTCCTCCCCAGCAAGTCACCATGGGAGGAGGAGATTTGGAGCCTCCTGCTAGCATGTGGTAGAAATGAAGGCCTTGTAGCTACTCCAAATGTAGGAATGTCTTTTGGTAGTGGCTGTTCTCCAGGAAAGATGTCTGGTGGAGGTGAGGGGTTGCCTCTTTCCTGTCCCTGCACTCACGAAGGGCATCACAGGAAGGGAAGATTATTTCAGCTCTCTGTCCTTCATCCCCAGGGCAGCTCCCTCCTCTTCTTCTCACTCATTTGGAAAGAAGATCCCACTTGAGATCATGCAGGGCTGAGGGCTGGGGATGGGGCTGGAGAGAGTTGCCTGGGGAGCGGAGATGCTCCAGTGGGGGGTGCTGGCTCTCCTTCCGAAGTGCAAATATCCTCCTCCCCAGAGGAAGGAAAACAGCCTTGCCCTGCCTGCCCGGCATCATGGGATGTGTGGTAATGTCCCAAGGGAAAGCTGCTCTGTTAGCATTAGCTGGAGCACATGGCTGGCTGGTGTAATTACTCTTCCTTGGCCCGGCTGCCTGGGATTTGAAAATTGATTGCTGAGTCGATACCGATGTGTTTGGGCCACGCTGGGCTGCCAGCAGTGGGAGGCAGGCACTGGGGGACGGCTGCCCCCACCAACAGCCAGCATGAGAAAGGCTGGGCTTTGGCTTTCCCAGCTCGTGGGAAGGAGGGAAAGTGACCCCAGAGCTTTGCCTGCACCAAGCCCTGCCCACATCGTGCCTGGAGCGCCGGGTGGTGGGTGCAGGATGGATGAGCTTCAGGAGGAGCGAAGCCTGAGTCACACAGCCCCTCGTGGTCCCCACCCTTGGAGCTCAACGCCCACCAACTGTGTTCCTGGTGCATAATCTCCAACAGGGAAATGTTTCCTGCTGATGCTCTTGAGCTGTTTCTCTGATGGCTTCTTTCATTTTGGCTGAAATCGTGTTAGTCAGCAGAAATCACTGAAAATGTGGATTCCTAAAGTGCATTGTTTGTTTTCCTTATTTTTTGGGTGGATGAGTCCTCTAATCCCCGCGGGGGTTTGCAGCCTTGCCTGGTTGAGCACTAGAGATGGGAATAGGTCCTGTTGATGGAGCACATCCACGTCCCTGCTAAGTAATGTGGGCACAAGCAGGGAGCTCCACCGGAGGCGATTTCAGCTGCTCCCACCGCAGACGGCTCAGCTCCCCCATGGAGAGAGTGCAGCTGGTAATTAAAACGCAGATTGATTTGCTTCGATCTGGTCGTTATCCCTTGGGCAAGTGAGGGGGACACTGGCACTATCGGGACACGGTATTTATTGTGGGAGGTCAGTGCCCTGCCTGGTCCTGCCTGGCTCTGCCTGTCCTGCCCATGGCTCCTCATATCATGCCTGTGTTGCTTCTACTCGCAGGGAGACTTAAAAGAAAATCCTTCTGCAAAGCATCAGCATTAAAGTTGTCTTTAATTACACAGTTAATTTATTATGTAGCACTAGTAACAATGTAAACCAGGCAAACGGCGGCGAGATAGCACGCCGAGAATTGCCTCATTTGGTAAATAATTTCAACTTAAGTAATTATTTCCTGCAAGGGGGACGATGCGGAAGCACCCTGGGGACTGTTCTGGCCGCAGGAGGGATGAACCGGTCGTGTAATTCGTCATTAATTACTGCACGCTGTCGTTGCCTCTTCTCCACATCTGCCTGACACGCACCCCAGACAAACGATGGGCTCCCAGTGGGTGCTTTTTGGTGCTGCCCATGGATGCCGCTGGCTCCAGCCTGGCAGCATTCCTGGGCAGAGATTGGTTGGTTTTCCTTCGCAGTTTTTTTTTTGTGGGTTTTTTTTTTTTGTTTTTTTTTTTTTTTTTTTTTGGTTGGTTGGTTTTTGTTTGGTTTGGGGTTTTTTGTCTCCCCGATTTTAACCCATCTGCTTGTTATGTTATTAAGGCAGCTGCCCAGTTTTCAGTAGGAAACATGGTTTAGATGGAGCTCCTTCCTTTCTGTTTTCCCCGCTTGTCCTCCTCTCCAGTTTATCCCGTTTCCCCTCCTCCCCTGGCTCCGTCCCCATCTCTCCCACCCCTTCCCGACTTCGCCCACACGCTCTTCCCCACTCCGACCTTTTGTTTCCCCCCCGGGGCTTCATTTAAAGGCGCTATTGATGGCCTTAGGCGCTAATATGAAGAGAGTCTCTCTCCGGCTGCCCGCCGCAGATGGGGACCTCGGCTCAATCCACGTCCTGTTCTCCACCGGAGAATAACAATGAACTCGGGCGCCACAGAGAGACGGAGAAAGAGCCACTCTGTGCTCGGGGAGACAGCCCTGTCCCCGGGGCCAAAATAACTCCACTTGTTTTATTTATCAACTCCGGGGGCACGGGGAGTGAGTGGCATACAGATGTTGCCACAGCTGGCTCTGCCAGCCTGACGTGCCTGGGACCGGTCCCGCAGCGGGGTCCTTTGTGGAGTGGGGGGTTGCTGTGCAGTGTCTGAGCCTCAGCATCCCATACAGGGCTGGAAAAACCCCTGGGGGATGCTTTGAAACAAGCCAAGATTTGGGCTATGGGCATCCATTCAGCCAAGCCCCAAGGAGCCTCCAGCTGCCGTGAATTTAAACCCTCACCTGGGCGGGTTACTCCCATGAAGCTCACACAGAGCCGGGGACAGCTCAGCAGTTACCCAGCAGCTCCAGAGCTTGCAACAGCAAAGGAAAGTCCTTCCTCATCGTCTGAGCACACACACAAAACGAAATGAAGGGTGATACCAGCTGTGCTGATTTTTCCCCATGCCCTGCTCCCCCTCCCCTGCTTCCTCCTGCATGCACTCAAGCTCCCTCCCTCCTGCTCCTCACTCCCTGCGCTCCCACGAGTGAATTGGATTAGTCACCTTCTTAATTAACTGTGCTGGTGTGAGCTCTATTAGGTATTAAATGTTTGTCACAATCCAATTTAAAAAATCCATCCCAACAGGGCAGGGTTTGGGAGGCACTGGGGGGGGGGGGAGTTTGCAGCTCTCACAGGGAGGGCTTGGAGGTGTGAATCCAAGTGGGACTGGGGGGGCTGGTGGGGTGTAGCACCACCACCCCCCACCGCAATTCCTGGATACCCCAGAGGCCTGTTTTGCCTTTGGGAAAGGTCATCCTTGCCCTTTCAGCAAGGAAGGGGTAAACACAAAGCTGACACCCCAAGGAGAGGCAAGGTTGTCCGCAGGTCAGCCCCAAGCACTCCCTGAGCCAATGTGGGCTGAAAATCAGGATGGAGCTGGGTGAAAATCCATGACTGAGCTGTGGTATGCAGGCTGGGCCCAGCAGCAGGGGTGCCTGGAAGCATCAAGTAAGGCTGAGCTGGGTAAACCCAGCCTTTTGAGGGGGGTTAAAGGCTGCGTTGTTGATGTGCAGGCTGGATGCTGTCGGGAGGGAGATGCCATCAGCATCCTCAGCAGCGAAGGCAGCGTTTGTTTTGAATGAATGCCCACATTGGGAATGAATGAGGTTAAGCTTCTGCTTTAAAACCAACCCAGCTCCTGAGGATGGGCACGGAGCATCCTGCTGCAGCCCTCCTGTGGTCCAGCTCCCTCTCAGGTCCCGGTGCTCCGTGGGAGATGTCCCAGCTCCCCAGCCCACTGGGTGCCTTCATCACCCCTCAGCTCTTTCATCTTTTCCGCTGTCTTGTAGACCATTTCTGATCCATAGCAAACTTTCACCTCTCATCTTATTTCCCTTAATAGCCTCAGCAGAAGGAGTTTATTAAAGCCTTGTGGAAACTCTGAATTCATTACGACTCCTTATGCTCGGTCACACAGCGCTTTGCTGGCTCCCTTGGGTCAGGGGTTTGGTAGTTTATAAGGGCCCTATGGAGCACCTGGGCTTGTTTCTTCCTAGCCCAGATTATTGTTTATCATTTTTATGTCTTTGTTAATTATGTATCATTAATTATTTATTATTGTAATTGAATTTGTTTTCTCCCCGCACCCAATGGCGAAGCTCACTGGGCTCCCATCATCCTGTGTGTGTTTTCCTGTAAAGCAGGTGAACTGCTGACTGGACAGGTGGGCAGAGGATCACTTTGCACAGTAAATTCTATGTCATTCAGCATTTTTAGTCTAAAAAAAGGCTCTTGAGTGAACCCTGCAGGTACCAGCAGGGTCTTGGTATGTATCCATGGCCACACCCCTCACCCATCCCGATGCTTTCCAGGAGGGGAGACCCCAGTGGGGAGTATCATATTTGTGGCAGTGGCAAAGAGCTTAATCCCTTTAAATTTCTCTTTATCGATTGTGGCTTTACAGCTAAATCACTCACTGCAGCAGCACATGAGCTTCCCCATGGCGGGTGCATTAGTGGCCTTTGGGACTGCAGCCACCACACAGCAGCACCTCGCCTGCTGTCCCCATCCACGGCACTCTGGCAGGGCCCAAGCATCCTGAATTTCCAGCCTGGAATGAGAACTCTTGGGCAGGCCCAGGGCAGAGAACTGGAATGCAATGGATCCCAATTGCAGGTGCCAATGTACCGGGACACTTGCCTGGGAAAGCAGCTGGAGGGAGTTTGTCACCCATGGGTGCAGAATGGAAGGGGACAGGTGGATTTATAGGTGCCTTGTATCATGTATCTGCTTCAGGTATCACATCTTACATCCAGGAGGGAGGTCCCTCCTGCCTCCATGCTGAGAGGGTCCCCAAAACACATCCTCCTCACCAGGAGGGAGGGCTGTGGTAGGGGATAAGAGGGATTTTGGAGCTGCTATTGATTCCCAGAGCAGACAATCCACTGCTCTGGAGGGTATTTTCTTTCCAGCAATCAATGGAAATGTGTTTATCAGGAAACCGTGTTTGACCTGGACAAGTGTTTTACTGATGTAAACAAAGCTGGAGAGAGGGACAAGGGTCGGGGGAGGAGAAGATAAGGAAGGCTGGGAGAGGAGAGCCAGACATGGAAAGAACCAGGAGCAGATGAAAGGGGTTAAGATGAGGAGGGATCCTGCCTTTACCTGTTGAAGAAAGCAGGAATAGGGGTACACACCCACCCTGAGCTTTGCACAGCCCCCTCTTAGTGGTGCACACAGTCTGCCAGGTGCTGGTGGGCAGGAGGGGGACATCGCTGCCTGTCCTCGTGGGGTATCTCCAGGTGGGCAGGGGGACATCGCTGCCCGCCCCACTGGCATGTCTGCAGCCCATCCAGGGAATTCCTCAGGGAGCAGAAAGTTGGTTTCCTTAAATTAGCAGGAGTGCAGGCAGGGGAAGGAGCGAGGAGGGCAGGTTTCCATGGAAATGGGAGCTGGCAGGAGAGGTGGCGAAGGCAGAACAGGCAGCACGAGCCCTGGCAGGGGTGATGCTCTACCCTGCCCCTCACTCCCAAGGGAGGGCTGCGCCCTGCAGTTTTCAGGTATTAATTGGAGCAGAAATTAATATCTTTGTGATGGAGACTTGCTTATTCCTGATGCTTTGATAACAGATCTTTTCTTCTTCCTCTGTAGCATCATTTATGCAGTAAGTTCCTCAGGAATGACAAGAAGCAAATGCCCAGCCTCGAAATGTTGGGTTTGGGAATGAGAGTAGGCAGCAGGTTTGGAAAAAAAGAGCAGTTTCAAATGTCAGGGGAATTGGTGTGATGAGGATGTGGTTAGCAGAGGGCGGCCAGGCCAGCAGGTTAATGTGCCTACCCTTTGCAGAATGAACTGGGGGACATTTAATGACTCTAAATAGTGAGGGCTTGGGTTTTACATCTGGTCTTAAAAATGCCTGTCAAATCCCAGGTGATCTCTCACTCATCCGTATCTCAGCCTCAGTCCTTGTTTCAGCTCCCAGGTAGGGGTAGTGCTGTCTTTCAGTCCTGCCCTTGCATATCCCCTTTGTATCCAAGTGTATCTAGAGGAGAAATCCTCATGTGGGATCCCACAAGGGCAGAGCAAGAACCAGCTGATCTCTAACATGAGCCAGGTGGTGTGCACGTGGGTCCTGTGCAAGCAGCAGGATGAGCATCCCAGTAAGCATCACTTGGGGGCTGGGAGAGAACCTTTTCTCCTCTGCCCCAGGCTGGGTAGAGCAGTGCAGAGATGGAGCTGGTCATGCCACAGAGAAGAATAAGGCATTATCCTGGGCTTCCATACAGCTGGAGGAGGGGACGTGTGTGCTGTCGCTGCATCCCACACGTGTGGCGTGGTGCTGCTGGCAGGAGCACTCATACCCAGGTCCTGTGCAGCCTGGCTGGGTGTGGGGGGAATTCAGGAGCCCGCTCAGCAGCCCATGGATGAGGATCCCTGCATTTGCAAACCCTGATCAAGCACCACTGCCATGGCCCTTCTCCCAGATTCAGCGGGATTTGGGGCAGGGTGGTGATGCCACCATGATGTGCAGTCAGGGACCACGTTGCAGAGCAGTGGAAGACCTGCCCTCCTCCCCAAAGAGCTGATCCGTACCCCACAGTGCTGATTTGTAGCCATCCAGCCCCATGTGAACATCCAAGTGCCACCATCCCAGGGGAGGATCCCACCCACACCAGCAGTGGGATAGAAGGGACTCCCCAAACCACATGCAGATGGTGCTGGCCCACACATCCCTCCTGTGCTGTGGCAAACAGTCCATATCAGGCTGGCCCTGATGGCTTTTTAACAAGCCACTGCCTGAGGCCGCTGAGCACAGTGCGTTGGCAACAACAGCTTTTATTTCCAAGCCTCCAGGAGTTCCACTGTGCCCAGAGCAGACAGACCTCTCATTGAGTTTGGCCACATGGTCCAACCCATCCTACCGGTGGGACAGCCCTCTGTTGGCTGGGACAAGGGGGAGGGGCCCCAAATTGGCCCCCAGAGGCAGAGGGAGCTGGGGCAGGCAGCACATCGCTCTGCTCATGTCTGGGCTGCTCCTGCTCCTGCTCCTGCTGCCAGGGGAGATTTGTGCGTGGCACCTGCAGAGCTGGCACAGAGGGGAGCTGCTGAGAGTCAGGGCAGCATGGGCTCCCTTCCTCCTAAAATAAGTGTATTTGGGGAGTGCCCTGCTGCGGAAACCAGTGGGATCCATCATTACCTGCTCAGTACCAATGCTGAGATCATATTAAACAGGACACCAAGGGAATTAGAACAGATCTAAATCTCCAGGGTACAAATTGACCCATTACCGATGTCAGGCTGGGGATGCTTTCTTCAAACTTACTTTGGCTTTCAAGTACTTTTTGCACGTGAAGCTCCACAGCTCTCTACTCAAACTGGGGGGAAATGTCACTCTAGGGAAAGGCACTGGCTGCGACCACCCCAGTTTGTCTGTGTGCCGGGCTCCCGCAGCATCCTGCCCACAGCCATAAACCACCTTCCTGGAGGGAATCTACCTTCCTGACCCCAGGCAATTAGTATGTGCCTCTCACCCCGATGCACTGGGGTCTTTTATCCCCTCTAAGCTTTTATCCTCTCTTGTTATCCCCTTTGGTGTCTAATCCTCCCTCAAATCCCACTAAGCCGCTGACGTGGCTGTGCCCAGACTGTCAGCCATCCAGGGATAAGTCCTGCATCCGAGGGTGGGATGTTTGGGATGCTATGGACTATAACCAGAGCAGACTCAGGAGGGTGCACCAGCCATCCTTATTAGGCTAAAAATTAAATTGGGGTGAAAAATCAGCTTTTTTGGGTGTTTCCTCCCAAGCCCTGCAGACACCTACAGCAATACATTCCCCACCGCTTGACCTTGATAAAAGTACTCACTCCAGCTGAGACCAGAGGCGCCAATGCAGTTCATTGCTGGCTTGGGCTCCGCTGCGAGTTGTGGGGTTCCCTAGGGCTCGGTGGGTGATGGGACAAGGGGCACCCCAAGGGGTCTTCTGGCCTTGCTGCATCTCCTCCAGGGCTTTGCAGAGGGCAAAGCTCTCGGCTCTTTGCCCTCCCCGGGAGCTGTGGCTGCCCCAGCCCTGCGCTCAGCCTGGCAGAGCCACTGCAAACTTGTGACACTTCTGGGTACCTCTAGCTCCCTTCTGCTCTGTTCCTTTTTTCCTCCTGGTCACTTGGAAATAATTGTTCTAATGCAAAGAAGGAGGAAAAACAACCCAAAATCTTCCATTTATGATGTATTTATGGTGTATTTGATACTAAAAAATGCCCCATGGTGTCCCACACCCACGGCTGCAAGTGCCACCCAGCTGCATCACAGGCCAGCAGTGTTCATCACCCCTCGTTACTTGGCAATTACCCACTAATTACTGTATTCTCATTCCCCAGCCTTCCTCCCTGCATCCCGCAGCCTCAGCCCTGTTAGGGGCAATTTGAGATTATCCCTAATGATGGTGATGCAGCTGAATGCCAAAATCCCCATTTCCCCGTAATTTTGCACCGCGGCAGAGCAGCCGGAGCTAAAGCCACCCTGAGTTTGTGGCGGTGGGGCTCGTTACTCGCTAATTATCCAGGATGGCAGGAGAGAGGGGAGATGTCCTCGGGGATGGCCACGGGGGACACAGAGCTGTGCCCCAGGGCAGCTCAGTGGGGTTTTTCCATCCTGGGTGGAGTGTGCAGGCAGGGGAAGAGGCAGCGTTTGCAGGCAGGAGCACCCCGGTGTGGCTTGAGACCTTCCAAACTCATCCCGCCTCAGGAGGGAGCCCTGACTGTGTGGGTGCGCCCCGGAGCATTCCCCACCCAGGAAGGAGAAATCCCAAAGTGAAGAATTTAATTTAAAGCTTCTTTAGGAAATTCCTTAGTCAGTTTATTCCTCGTCCCGCTTAGGGAAACTGAAGTGCAGACACCGAGCCACGGGCTTTGACTGCAGGGATGTGCCACTGCCACCATCCCAGGGCAAGGCAGGAATGGGATGCATCCTGCTTTCCCTGCCCACGAGTGGGAGTCTGCCCTCGTCCCCATCCTGTGAGGAACCAGGTGCCCAGCAGTCATTCCTCCCTGATAAGGACTTGGAGAGACACCCCTCAGATGCCAGCAGGGCCCTTGCCTGAGCTGAGCCGGTGGTGGCACTCCTGAGCTGTTCACAAGGGCATCCCTTTGCCGAGTGGGTATTTCTTGGAATTGCTTGGATTGCTTGGAATTCCCAGGCATTGGATGGTCCTGCTATACCCCGCTGGTGAGAAGCAGGATTACTGCTAGGCAAGGGGTTGGCAAGGATGCTGAAATTCATGGGGTTTGGGAAGGAGGTGGCCTGTGTGGGAGGATGCTTCCTGAGCCTTTTCAGGAGCGAAAAAATAAAAGATAGCTCCCAGAATAGAAAATAAATGGAAAAGCCCATTGAAAGTGCCTGTCGCGGTAAGAGATGCTGGGCAAGAGACCCTTCCACAGGAGATGGATCTATCCGGGGCATGGATGGAGGGAGGGGGGTGGGAACAAACAGAGGGAAGGGGGAAATCCCCAGCAATTACTATCTCAAGGAGAAGCCAGCAGAGGTATACACCCAATCCAGCTGCTGAACACCCCAAAAAGGTGTCTGGGGGCGGATCTGGATGCTCTCCTTTGCCAAAACTCTTCCAGGGCTGCAAGTGGCTCCAGCCCACCAGGGATGCAGGTGATGCCCATGGGCCCTCGACCCTTTCGTGCCGCTTTAATGGCTCAGATGGAAGAAGAGCCAGAGGATTTTTATACTGAAAGCATCTTTTTTTGGAGCTGGAAGTTTGCCATTCCCAGCATGGGAACTCAGTTGGGAGCACAGGGCTGGGATTAGGGCAGTGGGGAGAAAATGAACCCCTGAAATTTCCCTTGACTGACCCCAACAGTGGGAGAAGTTTGGGTTTGCTCAGCACAGGTGCAGGTTTTTGGCTGAGTTGGCAGCACGTGGCTGGCAGAGGGCCAGTCCCCGAAGCAGCAGCTCAGGGCTTTAGCCTTTCCCTGGGGTGAGCGCAGCAGCATCAGCGCTAAAAAAAAAATGTGATGTGACAGAGGCGTGAATCAGCAAGAGGAAAATTCCCACCATTTGGGGAGGGAGAGGAGTCGGAAAAATTACAGGCTGGACTCTGTGAGGCAACTTTATGGGATGCAGTGATGGGGTGGGAAGAGGGAGAGCAAGGAAAGGCCCGGAGCTGTGGTGTCGGAGCAGCCAGTAGGGTGGAGTGATGTTTTGAGGATGGTCAGCTGGTGATCCTCCAGGGTTGAATCTGAGCTGCCGAGAAGTTTGGGGAAGCTGCCCTGGGGACCAACCTCAGGGCACCAGTGAAATGTGAGCTTTGTCCCCAGACCCACTGTCTTTTTGCAGGGTGCTCAAGTGTTGAGCACCCCCAGGTGAAAGGATGCAGGAGGTTGGATACCCCATGCATGTTTTTTTCCCTGCAGGTTTCTTGATGCTCGTGTACAGGGCAAAGCCTACTCCCAGAAATGGGGCAAAAAATGTGTCAGGGAGGAGATGCATCCTTGGGGTGGGATACTGAGCTCCTGCACCTCATGGTCCTCTGAGACAAGGTCTTCATCCACCATGTCTTGGGGTGTGGAGAAGCCAGAGCTGAGGATGGCTTAGGAGAGAGGGCAGAGAGATGGGGAGGCATTAGCTCACAGGTGAGGCATGGTGGAGACCATAAAGGAGACTGATGTGTGGCTTAAAGAGGCAGAGGAAAGAGAGGCAAAGGTTAAGCATATAAATAGGTAAGGCTCTAACCAGGAGCAAAAGGCAGAGGCTGGGCAGGAGAGACAGTGAATAAAGCAAGGACTGAGTGGCCAGACGGCTGGATAAATGTGCAAGGGATGGGGGAATCGAGGCAAAAGCCAGGCAGATAAATAAGAAGCAGTGCCTGGGAACTTAGAGAGAGCTGGGGGTGTGGGGTGGAGGGATGAGAACGTGGTAGCTGCTGTGTCAGGGCACTCGGCATCTCTGGAGGGGAAGGAAATACAGTAAAACCCTGGCATCTCCCAAATGCTACTCAATTCCCCTGACAAGCACCAAGTTGCTTTATATGGCTTCCTATTTTCCCAGCTATCTGCTCAGACATTAATTTTACGACCCGAGTCGAAAGAGCTCTTTGAAACAAAGCGAGTGGCACCTCGGTGCTAATTCCTGGCTTCAGCCAGGCACCAACCCAGCTGCTTTCCCTGACCCTTAATGAGCCCCTGACAGGGCTGTGCTACTAATTGCATGGCTTTGCACCCCAAAAGGGTGCTCCAGAATATATATGCATGCATGCACAGCATGCACAGTGCTCCTGTCAACACTGATAGGGGGCATTCTGCTGGTTTGAGGGTGCCACGCTGTGGGGAAGGTGCAGGGATGTCCTGGCATTGGAAAGCTGGAGGGGGGCAGAGCAAAAAGCAGAAAATCTCCCTTATCCATAGGAGCATTTTTGACATCTCATGGAGGAGCAAGCCCTTGCCAAGCCCAGCTTTGCTCCTGGCTCACTCCCCTCTCTGTCACTGGCAAGGGGATTAAATGCTCTTTTTACAGCATGGCTGGGGTGGGGGAAAAGCCCATCCTGGTGATGCTTTGCTCTCCCCAACAGCTGTTTGGGTTCCTGTGCATCCCAATGGGGTCAGATGCTGATGGGGATGGGGCGCAATCACCTCATCCCAGGGATGGGACCCTGCAGGAACACTCATGTCCCAAGGCACCTGGCAGCAGTCGTGCTCCCCTCATCACTGGAGACAAGTTTTACAACTGCTTGGACAGAGAGTAGTTTTTACAGCAGTTTTTACAACTTCTAGAACCACTGAGTTGCAGTTCTGGTGTCCCAAAATAGGCTGTCGTTAAAGTGTCAGGATGGCAAGTCCCTTTGGTTGTCAATTACTCTTCTTTATTATATCAAAGACACTCAGTGAAAGCCAAAAAAATAAAATCACCTGGGTGATATACTCCTCTTAGCAATGAGAGTTAGTAATTAGACTGTCTTTCACAATGGGCTGGGTTTGTGTCCGAGCATTGGCCATGTGGATGTTGCCAGGAGCCCTACCCGAAACATGACACTGTCTGGCTCTTTTGGGGGACCATGGGGACATTGCAGCAGCGTCACCAACACAACTTCAGAGGAGGATGCACCCCTCACTCCCCAAATTTTGGGATTTTTCTCCTTCATTGCACCATTTTAGGATGATTCTTATTCAATCCCAAGACAGGAATGACCTTGGAGCACCTGCTGGGTGCTGATGGAACCCAACAATTTCTACACAGTTTTTGAGAAAATTACTGAGAATTTGGGAATGACTAAAAAATAAGTAGAAGAAGGAATATCTGAGGCCTCCTTTTCCTGGGAGTGCTGTGGCAGGGTACCAAACACACAGTTTGCCCACTGTTTTCCCTCTCCTCAGTGCTTACCAGTGATGCTGCTGGGAATGTTTTCTCTAGAAACACACTGGGATGGGATTTTGCTCCACAAAAGAGCATCTTCTGTTGGTTTTCAGTGCTGGAGATGTTCCTGTTGGGATGGACTTATGCGGCTGACACTTGAGATTTGTGACTTTGCACTTTCCTTTGGATATGTTGACCCCAAGGATCTGCTGGGATTTCTAAAAATAAAACAAAAATAAGAGAGATGTTAAAAAAGTCACTCTAGCTGACTCCAAGCCTCTTTAAAAAGGGGTATTTTCAAGAGGCAAAGGACTGGGTGGCTCACTAGGGTTATTTTAATTAATCCTTATCAGCATCCCCTTTTTTCCTTATATCCCTTACACCTGGTCCTGACACCTCTGTGTGGAGTGACCACGGCCCGATTCCTCCCCCACTCCACCCCACCCCATCCAGTTCCCCATCACCTGCTTCATCCTCAGGCTGGGGTGACTTAGTGCTGTGTGGAGTGTTTAGGGTTTATTGCTATTTTTGTTTTGCCCCTGAATTGGAAAGGAGAGGGGATGTTTTGGGAATTGTTTTCCGTTCGGTTTAATTCATTTTTAATCGGCTGACGGTAATGATTTGATACAGACAATCTTCCCCAACTGAGGTTAATCAGGACAGAGCGAGCCTCTCACTCGGCGTTATTTAGAGAGGCATTTTACAGAAATACTGTTAGAGGGGTTATTTAACCATGTATTTGTTTTCATTGTGTACACAGCTTTTTCATGGGCTTCCCGGCATTTAATGCTGAGAGATTTTATTTATTTTTGTCATTTGGAGGAAATTCAGGCCTGCCAAAGTGCCCAGGATGGATAGCCCAGGAGGCTACAGTAATCTGTTCAGACCATCTGGGCTCCAGCTCCCAGAGCAGCCCTTGGGGGGATGGAAAGCTTTAACAAGCCCCAGCCACATGAGCCTGGAAAGCTGGGATTTTTTTTGGAGGTATGGTGGTGGAGAGATACCCTGATGGGGAGGTGCTGACTCCTCTTTGTCCTTGCAATGCAATGCTGCTCCCAGTTTCTTGTCTTCCAGAGGTTTAGTCCCTGAGGTGGGTGCTGAGGTTTGCTCTGGTGGTTTAGGGGCAAAATTAGACCAGGAGGTGGTGCCAGCCCCACAAAACTTGGAATTTAAACCATGAAACAACTGAATGGCACAGCAGCCAAGCTTTCCAGCTGGCGGGGACCAGCGAGCATCCATCCCACCTCAAAAAAACCTCCTCCTTGGGGCAGCAGGGAGCAAACCCAACCGCTACATAGCAGCTGAGCAAATACTAATTTACTCCTAGAGGCAGGGCTTTGCATGGTTAATCCTAGGCCAGGCACACATGGAAAACCACTTGTCAGCAAAGCCCCTGGGGGGCTGATGCTTTGCAAGGAAAGAGCAGCAGCTCTTGACCCGTCGGAGATGCTTGGGGACCGCAGAGTCCCCAGCGCGGGCGGCGCCTGCGTGGGGCTTTGCTGGCGTTTGGTTTTGTCTCGTTGCAAGGAGTAAAGCATCTGTCTGGAGACAGTAAATTATCCCCTCGGCTGGTGTATCGCTAATGTAATTGATCTGCAGTTAAAGACTCCCCAAGGCACTCCCTTCTCTGCCGGGCAGGTTGCAGAGCGTGCTCGCTCCGAATGGCAGCCCAGCACATCCCTCTTGGGTTCTCCAGCTCCTCTTTGCAACTGGTTTGCAGTGAGGGGGTGATCAAAGCCATTCTGGTCCAGGTACCAGCCAGGAGGTGATGGATTATTTGCAGTTCACAGTTGCCGGTGCAGGCTGCCGAGCAGCAGGATCAGCCCCTCATAAGGGACTCTGGAAAACCGTGCTACGTCACTTCAACCCCAGAATTATTTACTGGCCTCACCAAAGATTTCCATCTCCTTGAAGCTTGTAAGAACCTCCGTGCTCTACTGCCCCTCGTAACTCTGTGTTTTACAGCAAGGAAACCTGTGTTTTCTTTTAATTTATTAAAGCTCCCAGATGTGCAGTGAGCAGCCTGGGCAGCACAAACACACTAGCCAGGGCTTACTGAGGGCATTATTTCACTCCCAAAGGTGTTTTCCACCACACTGCCTGCTTCCTGCCAGCTCCTTGCTTTTATTTACTATAAAACCCAAAGTACAGGTGGCAGGTCGGGGCAGAGGAGCAGCACTGTCTGCTCTCAGGCAATCCAAGCTGTTTCTTTTTAAGAGGAAACTTGTGGCTACAGATTAAACCCAAAAGCCAGAAGAACCAGTCTCTATCCTGGTCCTGCTTCTCAATTCTTCAATCAAGTCCTTTCCCTTGACTCCAAAAGAGCGTAAAGTTCCTGCCACCCTGAGTTATATTCAGCCTTCCCCAGGCCCTCTTCAAGGTGTGGAGAGAGCAGCAGTGAGTGTTTAAATGCTCTCCCTAAAGGCCCGTGGGAGTGGCAGAGCAAGAAGAGTGCCAGCTACCCCTGTGTCCCTCAGGGAGGGCACTGCCCCGTGGTTTGCAGCAATCTCAGCTCCCTCAGGTGCCCTGCAAGCAGCAAAGCAAAGAAATAATAGGAGAGAGATGCGAAGTGCTTCATCTCCCTTTCCTTGGTCGCGTTTAACCAAGCCAGAATTCGGAAAAGCTCCCCCAAATTCTGCAGGGGGGTCGCAGTGTGGTGCTGGGACCTGTTCTCTGCCCCTGCATGGCAGCTCACCCCCCTTCATTAGTAGCCTTTAATCAGCCTTCCCCTCCCAGTGCTCCCCAGTGGCATCTGTGGAGGGGCTGCACAGCTCCGTGCCTGTGCCTGTGCCAGGGCCACCCCGCACACCCCCGTGCTCATTTATAGCTTCTGTTTTTCCCTCTGAGCCGTATTCCCTCTTAGCGTTGCTAAGCGGAACGAGTACAAAATCTGATAAGCGCAAGGTAGCGGGTTTTCCCCCTGAGGGATGCATTATTTACGAAGCTTATCGATTGTGGGAAATAACCCAGGGGCGTTCCAACAAGAGCTACATCCCCTCTTACACCAGAGCTGTTAATTACCTGCAAGCTGCCACCAGCTCCTCTGCCCACAGACTGATAAGGTTCAGGGATGTAAGGGATATCACACCCCCTCGCAGTCTCCTGGAGATGGGCATCGCTCTCACTTAAACCCCACATGCTGCCTCAGTCATCCAAATTTGCCTGCCCCAGTTCCCAGCCATCGCTCCCGCGCTGCCTCTCCCCGCCGTAAAGGGCTCTTTAGTACCTTCTTTAGTATTTCCCTGCCTTGACAGTTCTTACGGGAACCCATGAAGTCACCTCTCAATCTTTGTGATAAACTAAGCAGACCGAGCTCCATAGAGCTGGCAGTTTCCCCATCCTTGGGGAGTTTTGTGACTCTCTCTGTAACCACTCCAATCCCTCACTGTCCTCTCGAGGAGCGTGGGCACCGCACCCGCTGGCAGGGCGCTTGTCCCCGCCTGCATCAGTGCTGTACAGGGGGATAGCACAGTACCCTACTCCTCCATGGCACCCTAAAGGGTGCAACCCACCCTCTGCCAGCCAAACAGCCTTTTCCCTCCTCTTAACTGCCCATCAAAAAGCTTCCAAGGGCTGCTCCTGAGTTCCCGGGGTGGCTTCTGGAAGATGACCGGTGGCGTGGAGGCAGCACAGACGGGTCTGGCAGAGCCTGGGATGGGCACACAGCTGAAACGGGGTCACAGAATGGTTTGGGTTAGAAGGGAGCACTGGGGGTCAGCTAGTCCAACCTCCCAGCTCAAGCAGGGTCTCCTGGAGCACATTACTCACAATGTGTCCAGATGTCTTTTGAATATCCCCAGGGAAGGAGACCACAACCTCTCTGGGATGCAGCGCTCAGGGCTGTGCCGTGAGAATTTATGAATCTTTGCAACAAAAGCATTTCTACTAATACCACACAGATACTCTCTTCATTTAAAAGAATAAAAGGTCCCTAGAGCCACTGCTTAGCTCTAGGTATGGAAAATCAAAGGGTCAGGGATGCTCCTCCACCCAGGGAGGGGGAGGAGAGGCACCACCGGCTGGAGGAGGTGATCATGCCCATCAGGGAAGCTGCAGCAGAGATGAGATGAAGGATAGCGGAAAGATAAGGTCAGTAATTAGGGCTGCAGTGAAGATTAAGTGCTGGAATTGCAAAGGAGGACAGGGATGGGGTGTAAGTACCTGCTCAGGGCTGGTGCGTCTCTCTGACCTGAGTCTCAGCTCCCACCCCTGTACCCATTCCAACTGTGATACTTCAGGGAGAGAACGGCTGATAAAGGAAGCAATAACAGCAAAAGACTATAAAACCATAATGAAAAATAATTAGAATAGAACCATTGGTATGGGGATAGTTATGAATGCAGGGAAGGTGGATGAAGGCAATGAGGAACACTGAGCAAGAGAGGCTGGTGATGGGGCTTGATGGAGGCACCGACTTGTCTGGATGGAGATGCAGATCTCAAAATTGTAATGGGAATAATTATGACTGTAATGGAGTGGTAATAAAGATAATGGAATCGTAATTGAGGAGGGGATGGCTGTAAAGGAGGAGGTGCAAATAACAGCCCTGTAAAGGAGATGATAAGAAAGATAATGGATAGTAATAGGGTTGTTGCTAAAGGTAATGGAGTTATAATGAGGCGACGACTGCAGCAGGTAGAAGGGGATGGTCGGTTTAACGAGGACTGTGATGGCAGAGAGAGAATTCTGTTTCTGATTCATCATGACAGGCAGTGTTGGAGGTGACCATGAGGCTAATCATAACTGAAGGGTCAATCCTTAAGACAAATGCAGCCACGCCAGGAGCGCGGCAGGACCGCAGTCCCTGGAGATGCAAGGTGGAGGAGGATCCTGGGGAGGGAAAAGGCTGTGCTGCTGCATGAGGTGCAAGGCAGAGGAGACAATAAAAAGCACAGTGACAAATGACCTGGCCAAGTCCTGTGAGGCTGGCTTTTAGGGCAGGGCTGCCTTTCAGAGTCTTGAACCTAGGAGACAGGGATGGCGTGGGAGAGAGCAGCAGCTAGTGGTGGCCACATGCCCCCAGTGAGGGCAGCCCATCACAGGGCTGAGGCTGAGGAGCCACTGCAGGAGAGATGATGGTCATCAGGACAGGCTGATGACCAGAAGGAGGAATTGCAAGGGGCAGAGTTGGTCCTTGCAGAATGGGGACACACATGCAAGCGAGCACATCAATGTGCTGCGACACAGGCATTGCCATAGGGGTGTAATTCATAAAGCAGTTGATGAGGTCATGCATTGAGGCTTTTGTTTTAACTCCTGTGTGATGCAGCAGCTCTTCACCTCCCCCTGAAGATCAGCCCAATGTCCCCAACCCTTTCTGCAGAGCAGGTTACCCTGCCAAGGCCGTTTGCCACACTTCAGCAGCCAGGCCCCATCCCATCTATCAGTGCTTCCCTATCCATGCACCCAGTTATCCTGTCAGAGGCAAAAATTACATGAATTTCACTTGACAAACCCATGTCAGTTGCCACTTTCTAACCTCATTATGCTCCAGATTCTTACAAATTGATTGCTTAATAACATCTTCTTGCATTGCCCCCTGTTTTAAAGCTTCTAACTCTTGGGGTTGCCCCGTTGCAGATCCCAGTCTGCCCTGGGTTCCTGCAGTGTTGGGAAACCCCTGAACCCTTCCAAGGTTGAGTGAGCTCTGGAAGTATGCCCAAGGGGTTTTCAGCAGGTCCTGCCAACACTAGCACACCTGACTGCTCTAAATACCCTGGAAGGTCTTCTCTCCCCTGCTCAAGTGGAGCTCCTGCCCAGTTTAATCATCTTGTCCTCATTAGCTGGGTGTGAGGAAAGGCTGAAGCAAAGTCCACGATTAATCCCTTAGTTCTCCTCCTTTATTTAAGTAAGATGCTGGGGCTTTCCTTAGCTCTCCTCCTTCCTATGCATTTACAAAAGGGTTCTGCCCAGTCTTAAATTGGACAACCCACTGGAGCTTGTTCCACATCGCTGTAGCGGTGCAGCTCCAGTGTCCCTGTTTCCAAGTCTCTGGCATCAGATCCCCTTTCCTACAGCACTTCTTTGTGTCCGAGGTCCAACAGGTCTCTGTGCCACCTGCCTCTTTTTCCTCTGCATCTGGATAGGTTGTTGTGGTGCCCCTAATGCAGTCACTTCAAGTAATTGCCAACTTCCCCGTGCTCCTTAAGCCCTTGGATTACTTTCCCTGGAGATGTTATCTACTGATTCCCTGAGATTTTTGAAGCCCGTTATCCTTGTTCTGCTGTTCTCACTCCCTTTCTCGTGCCATTCTGGGTTCCAGTATCTCATGACTTACTTCCTGAAATTACCTTCCATGCTTTTCAGCCAGTTCTGCTCTATTAGCCCAAATCAAGGTCAAAATAGCAGCTTTTCCAGGAGCTCCCATCACCATCAGAAAGAGGATGTTGCACTAACACACCCGGGGAACTGAACAGCTCTATCCTGCTGTATCACTCGATGACAGAGTTTAAGATGTCATTTACCACGAAACTGGAGGTACTCTGGGTTTTAAGAATCACTCACACCCACCCACCAACTCCTTCCAACTCACATGAGGTTTGTCCCACCAGTTCCACCCCTTTTAAGTTGCCCCCAGTGAAGTTGCCTGTCCCCAGCCCTTTCTTACCAACAGGGCAAGTGCGCCACATTCTTGATACACTCCTTTCCTCCATCCCTCGCTTGCTCCCCACAACAAGTCCTGTTGTGAGGAATAAAAATCCGGTTTCATTACGAGAAGGTGAAAGATGGACAGACAGGACACCTGGGGGCCATTCCGTGTGCGGGGCTGCCCCGGGGGGTGCTGGGGGTATAAAACAGGCGGGACGCAAAGCACGGGGGGCAAAGGGGCCCGTCTCTCCTGCCCCGAGGCAGCCAAGGGGAGTTGGGCATTCACAGCCTTTCCCTGCAGGGAAGGAAAGTTCCAGCAAAGCCAGAACGGCTTTTCCCGCCCCAAAGTGACCCAGGAGGGCTCAGCACCCAAATCTCCTCCTTCCAAGGAGCGATGTGGGCGGGCTCGGGCAGGATTTGCCTCCAGGAAAGGGCACACTCCCCAGAGAGGAGGGGCCTGCCCTGCCCAGCCGATAACATCCAATTATCCACAGGAATTCTCACCTTTGAAGGGAAGGCAGCGAAGGCCGACCTGGGAGGGGTTTGGCTTCCCAGAGGGGGTGGCCGTGCAATGTCAGAGACCGTGCCAGGTGTGACCCCCAACCCTCGGGGTGCTCACACCCTCCCACAGGCTGAGGCGCCCCCCAGGGGCTGGTAATGAAGTTCTTTGCTGCACAGGTTTTGGCCACCTCTGAAATTTCCATCAAGAGATAGGTCTCATAATTTCTCTCATTAGGGGTGAAGAATACTACGCCTTGCTCAGTGCTTGTCTTAAGGCTTCCCCAAAAGTGCTTTGCCAAATGGACCCAGAGTGTGGAAAGCCGAGAGCTGCTCCCAGCACTTCCACTCAGTCCACCATCCAACTCCTTTAAGCTCCAAAAACACAGGACACATCAGCAGAGCGGGAAGCCTCTCGTGCACACTCTTTAACATTCAGAGCTAGAGGTAAACCAGCAGCAGGCACTTTTTAACTGCTGCTTTTTTACTGACAGCCTGATTTTTGAAATAAAAATACATGCGGTTCTCTTGAAGGGCCCCAAGGCTTTAACTCAAAAAGTTTAACTAATGTTGAAACACATGCTGCTTTGTTTAGAGTCCTGGAAAATGCGGGCTGAAAGAATATTACACAAAAAACGTGAAGCAAGAGATCTTAATCCAAACAAAGCCCCTCGTTTGCTAAGATGCAAGCAGTTCAGTAATATCTTGACACATTACCACGACAACTACAATTTTGAAGGCAGCTGAGGAATCAGCTCCTTGAAATATCCCATTTTTGTTCCTCCAAGGGAATACACAGAGTATAAAAGCCTTCTGCACGGAGACTGAGAAAGAATAATACCTTTGGCATCATCGGAGCCTGAAGCCAATAGCTTTGGGTCCATCAAGTTAAAGTCAACACTCCAGCACCTTTTCTCATGCTCCTGTTCAGAGAAACAAGAAAAATATTGCAAGATAGTGAGTTGTAATATGATAAAACACACACTTGCTGTTTGGTATAAAATGCCAGTGGAGTCCTGAACAGAGACTTATTGTTTTTAGCAACGTCTCAAAAAATATCTTTTCTCCCAATCATACCAAACATTTCAGTATCTGAGACATGCCAGGAAAGCAAAAAATAGTAGAATGGCTTTTTTTAAAACTAAAACTGATTTATTTTGTACTTGAAAGAAAAAAAATATTCCAGGAGATACACATGGAAAACCAGTTTTTGCATCACAATTTGTAATTTACAAGTATCTCCAAACACTAATAAGATGCCCCATTTGAAACACCTCGTCTCTGAAAGTCCAGGAAATCCTCACCTTCCTGTTGATCTATTCAACAAATCTTCTGGTGTCTAATCCTCTGTTTTTCCACTCAAACAAATATTCTCAAAAGACTGCACACTCTTCCCCAAAACACAGAAGCACTGTAATTGCTCTGCTGGCACATCCCACATGGAAGCTGAAGGCTGCGTTGAATAAAACCTGAAATTCAGTCAAACTCTTTGTTTACAGACTTCACACGGGCTTGCAAGACTCAGAGCTTGCCAGGATGAAGTCACTAAAGGATTTCAATACTAGCAAAGCAGATGTCAGCATGCAACCTCTATGCAAATCCAAATAAAAAATTCAAGTAATCTGATAGGAAGCAAAATGAGTTTGTTTTAATGTAAGCAACAGCTGGTTCTCTCTAGGTTCATTATTCAGCCTCAAAGAAATGCAAAATGTATTTGAGAGGAAAACAGACATGATTTATTTTGTCCAGCATAATTTCTTTTTTACTGAGATATGCAAAGGACTAGTGAAAACAAGCATTATACAATCGCTAAAACACAATGGAAAAGTAAATAGAGGTTTAAACAGGAACTCAAACTTATGTTGAACTGTCAAGGAGGGGGAACTAAAGGCCAGTCTGCAATTCATTCACTATCCCTGACCAGTTTCAATGGACCATGCCACCTACACAACAGGCTGCAGCACTTCCAGCCTCTCCCCAAATGCAACAACCCTCTTCCAACCTCCATTGTTCTGATCACAAGACTCTCAGGAGCCTTTAACAGAGAAACACAGCGTTCGAGTTCCACGAAGAGACAAAGCGCCAGAAACTTCTCCTGAGGCAGGTCTCTGTGGAGCTCAGCCTGCCTGTGTGCCGAGCGATGGATGGGGAAGGAAGGGTCCTGCCTACGCTCCCTTCTCCCAGCCTCACCACTTAAGTCTGCATTTTGCACTTCTGCTGTAGGAGCACCTGCATCAGCAACCACTGCGGGGCTTTACAAAAGGCTTTTGACAGAGAATGAAGTGAAACAGGTACGGAGAGACAGAGGTTTCTAAAGAAAGGCGAGACAGCTTCCAGAAACTCTTTTCTCCCTGTGAAGATTCCCTGGCTGAAAGCAACAGTGAGAAAACATCAACTGCCTCATGCCTGTGACAGGAAGACAGAGCTGCCTCCCCAGGAGGAATACAGCTCAATAAAGCTGCATGGATGAGACATTTACCAAACAGGGAAGAGCATCCATTTCACCCCGTGGAATGGAGCAGCCTGTTGCTGGCCCAGGAGCAGAGCCTCTGAATGCTGCTCCCCCGGCACACGTGGGGCACAGTGCAGAAACGTTGCTCATTGATTGTGTGTTACCTGGTAGACCTTGGATCTTTGCCCCGTGAATCCATCCCAAAGGATGACGGTGCCTTCATAGTCGCTGCTGGCAAGCAGGTTCTTGTGGTAACTACTCCAGCTGATACAGCTGAAAAAGAAAGAGCCCTGGTCAGTCTCACAGTGAATCATAACTTACAACCCAAAAATCACTCCCGCAATACATCAGACAGTAAGTATCTTTGCAAAGCACATGGTGCTTGATCAAAGCATCCCACTGAAACACACAGGACAGGAAAACACAAAACCCACCAAAAATAAAACAAACCTTCCTCCACAAACTGAAAGAACAGCTTTACTGGCTGAAGAGACATTGTCCCCTCTGTGTGAAGTGCTAGGGTTTAGGATTTTTTAAAAGTGCGTTTACCTCTAACACTGTGATTGTTTTGCTACTTGAATTCCACACAAATTCTCAAGGAGCTCAAGGTTTGACTCCCTAACCTCTCACCAACAGCTACCACTATTATTATTACCATGAACTACTATTATTACCGTAAAGAGAACTACTTACCTAACAGCAGCTATACATGTACAACACAGCAGCAGGGATGGTAAATCAACCTCTCCCCCGGCACATATCTAATGTTTATATATGCACCTATTGCAAATGAATGTTTGCCTTCTGAGAAACTACTTCCAGCTTTCTGTAAATGCCAAAAAAGACCCTTCCTAGCCAGAAGGAAACAGCAGTTTGTTTGCTGTGAGTATTTTAGGAAATGTTTCTGATCAAGAACTGCAAAATATATCACATAGATTTATATTTTAAGCCGAATTAAGTGGCTGTGCAAAATTAAATAATGATTCCACTGACAAACTCTAACCCTCAGCAGAGAAAATAAGAGCAGTGACACTGCCAAGTAACACTCGTGGCATTCTGGCACTGTGCCTCCATTCTGACTCCCAAAAAATCTGACAGAGGTAAGAAAATTTGTAATACTTGTTCACCAATTTTTGGACCATCTGGCAAAGAAGTGAGCCAGTTGCTATCAACTGTGGTGCACATAGTGGAAGCTGAACTGACAGATCCAATTCGTGCCTGTCCTCAAACAGCTCTGACACAGATAACTAGATTACAGTAGCCTTGGGGCCAAGTTTTAACCAACAATATAAACTAGAAGTCCGTGCTTCTCTACCTTAGTACTGCTTTGATCAGTGCAGCTACACACTGAAATATGATGCAAGTACATGGATACTGATTTAGGAGTATTATACCTTGACAAATTCTTGGTTCCACTATACACTTGTATCATGTTTTCCTTAGTAATTTACACACAGAAGGGGAAAATACTTTTCCTTTCCTAAGGTAAAGTATAAACATTTGTTTTCCAATTATTGAAATAACACCAAGGAGCATTGTTGTTCTGCTCCTGACTGAACACCATCCCTTGGTTTTAAAACTTTGCATTCAGAAACTTAAAATTTTTATTTACCCGATATAAATCATCATCTTTAACCACCAGCTGCTAAGAGGATGGCTGAGGTGATACAGCTCAGGCAGGGCTTTGCCTGGCTTCACCTCTTCCATGATATGTCATTAATAAGAAAATGTGAGTGTGCCCAGCCCTTGAAAGGCACAAGGAGGGCTGTCCACAGATGTATCACCAAGGGGCTATCATGACTCCAGCTCTACTGCCATTAGGTACCCACACAGAGAAGCAGGTCTTGACAGCCTATGATTTACTGGAAGCCTCATTCCAGGAGGCTTAAGTGGGTCCCTGAGGACCAAATGAAGCTGGCAGGCACCGCCCACCAGAGCTGTGAGGTGAAGGTTGCAGCAGCCCAGAGATAACCACATCTGACATCTGGAGTCCTGTTTCCAGGTGGAGCGGTCCCTGATGGAAGCAAAAACAGCTCAGAGCCCTGGAGCTACAACAGTGAGCCCTGGGCTGGGAGCAGACTCCAGCTAATGGCAGGGGGGAGACACTGCACTAGACCTTTATCAGTTCAAACCCGCTCCCTACCAGCTTATCTCCTCTCGAGTCAGGGCTTCAAGGAGCTTAAGGAAAAAAGGAAATAATCTGTAAGTGTAGCCATAACACAAAAGCAGGAAGAATATAGCCCAGAGCCAGATCTTAGAAGGCATTCTGGATGGCTTTGACAGTACATGAAGCAGCATCAGCAAGTGGAGAGGGTCCTAGAAAAGAGCTGGTGTGCTGGTGACACCTTGGCTGGTCAGAGGATGGATGTTCTATGCTAGTGGAGCACAAGATCCACATCTGATTGGCAGAGGAGAGCTGCGTATTGCAAGCTGAAGTATAAAGAGGATAATCACAAAGCCACATCTTGTCAAAAAAGAAGTCACCCCAGACAATGAAAATTAGGAATTACTGAGTAGGTAGAAAGATACAAAGGACAGAGTTTAACAGTTCTGTTGAAGATGTGCTAGATTTAATAAGTGTCAGATTTGTAGGGACAGGTAATACTTTACTGGCTCAGTCAATACAGATGGAGAAAAATGAAGGGTTTCTGTGTGCAAAAGCATGTCCATTTGGTCTGGCACAGCAAAGATCCCACTACAGCCTGATGGTGTTAACAAGGGGTTAACACTCATTTGGAAAGAATTTGTAGGTAGACTGAGGGGGGAAAACAGGAACTGACAGGTGAAAAACTTTTAGGGATTTGCAGCCACTAAGTGGTTCAATTAACACCTTTTAAGTCACACAGACCATAAATCTTTCATTTTTAAGTAATATGATTAAGGGATCACAAAACCAACTCTGTTCCAGCTCTCTGCCTTAATTCCCCCCTCATCACCATCCAACTCTCTTTACCGAGTCTGAAACTAGAGCTTCCTTCCTAACATTGGAATACCTGAACTTAAATTCTTCAAAGTAACTTTTCTAGAGCACAATTTAGGGTCAGATCAGGGGGAGAGGAACTCCACCTTCTGGTAAAGGATGCTTTTTACCAAGGGCTGACTGTCCTTTCATAGAAATCACAGAGTGTTTTGGGGTGGAAGGAACTCTAAAGCTCATCTCATTCCAATCCCCTGCCATGGGCAGGGACACCTCCCACCAGCCCAGGTTGCTCCAAGCCCTGTCCAACCTGCCCTTGGACACTCCCAGGGATGGGGCAGCCACAGCTTCTGAGGGCAACCTGTGCCAGGGCCTGCCCACCCTCTGAGTAAAGAGCTTCCTAACATCTAACCTAAATCTCTCCTCTTTTAGCTTAAAACTGTTCCCCCTTGTCCTTATCACTATCTGTGCCTCTAAAAAGTCACTCTGTAAAAAGCCCTTTGGTTGTATCCCCTGGCAGCTGTGACAATACACACCTGGAAGAAGGCTGTCCTAGAACCAGAACATTGTGATGTTTCTCTTCCACGTGGCTTCTCAGGAACCTACAAAGGGTTGAGGACCTGCTGCCATGTGCCCTTCAAGGAAAGCACTGATCTTTCTTCCACACCCAACACAGGTAATTTTGTTGAAACTTCAAAGACATCTATTTTTTCTTTTGGGTTCCCCTGAGGTGTTACCATGGGTAACAATTTGAATTACAGCCTCAAAAAAAAGGCATGGGGGACACAAGCTGGAGAAGGGGAAAGGAGAGGGCAAAGGTGAGATGAACCAAAAATGCAGCTTACACAGTCCTCAAACAGGTTAACCATCAAACCCTCAGCAGTTCATAAAAATAACCTTTTGTAGACAATCTTTAGATGGCCTGCAGACACATCGAGGGAGAAATTGAAGTGTGGAGGCTCTGAGATATGATATAAAAATAACTACCTAGGGCTGAGAGAATGTATAATTCAGCGCTGGATTAAAAGGAGTTCTGGGATGCAATCTTTTATTTTAAATACAGCAGCTTTATTTTTTTCAGTTTTTGCTTTGTTCTTTAATCCAGAAACAGGGTGACAGTTACACCCCAGAGGTTTATCTTATCAGAAGTTATGATAGCTTTCCTTCCTAGGGGATTAAGATGGAGAAACTCTAGTTGAAAGCTGATCACCAACCTCTGAAACACTCTCCTACCCTCAGCATCTGATCCAGCCACACAGAAATCCTGACCCCATAAAGATTTATGTGCATCCCTTCATTTTATTCGGAGACACAAGTGGGCCAGCTTGGTTAACGTTGTCAGTTATGCTGATGTTTATTTCATGAGCCAGAATTTCTATGGCTGAAATGCCTCAAATCCAGGATCAAGCTACCCTATGTCAACTGCCCCCTTGGAAGTGAGAGTTAAATGAATTTAAAGTGATTAATAAGGCACAAACTGCAGTGGTCTGACCTGCTTCCAAGCACCAAGTGCTTCAGATCCAGTCTATTACCATGAGTCAACCAGTGACCCGTAGTTTCCAAGACTGAAATGTTTTTAAGGGCATGATCTCTTACTGCAAAACATCCTCGTGAATAACAATGCTAAGCAAATACTTCAGAGACATGTGGAATTCCATTACTACTATGGATGTTTAAAAAAAACCTCAACAACACCCTTTTTCTCTAATCAATTCAAAGAAAACCCTTCTAGAGGTTAAGAGACAGCTACTTACAAAGAAAAACATCTTGCAAAGTGAAGCAGTTATTCTAAAAACTGGAATTAATGCAAGTGGAGGGTATACGTCCTTATAAACTGTTTAATGTCAAACACGCTTTGCACTGGAAATACAGGCATACAGCAATACAACACAACCAGCATTTTCAGCTCATACCTCTCCAAATAGCAGAGACTTTAAGATGAAAAACACCATCTGACAAGTTTTTGCTTAATTTAAACTTAATAGTGAGAACTGGCTGCCATTTTCAAAGTGACAGCAATACGCCCATGAACTGCTATTAGGATAGAGCAATCCCACATTTGATTTATTGACACCAAAAAATGAAAACAGCAAAATATTAGCAGCCTCCTGAAAAAGAAAGGCTACTGAAGCTTTGCTTTTCTTGCAGTTGACTAAAGAGATGCAGCTGATTTTGGAGGTTTGTGTTAACATCTATCACTGAAGTACAGATGCTGCAAACACACGGTGGCGAGCACGCAGAATACTAAACGCGGATTTCAAAAGCATGTTTACCCAACCACACTCACACATCACCTATTGTAGATTAACGAGGCCTAAAGCCAATTTTTTACCTGAATGCTAGATCTCCTTATTTTTCTCCCTCCCTGTGACCTATGGCAAAACAACAAATCTGCCTCTTGAATAAATCAGAGCAGAGCTGTGGCTCTCTGCTGGCCAGTCCTCTTACTTTCCCAGCTCCCACATGGAGGGAGCTGCAGATTAGTGCCTGCCATAGCTAGGGACACAGCAAGTCATAATTAGCTCACAGAGTGCTGTTTATAGCTACTACACAATGCCAGGATTTGTTTCTTGTACTGAAGCTATGAATCTGTAAATGAGATTTTTATGAGGATTTATGTGTCATCTTGTGTTTTTCCTGGAAGCTTATGCCACTGTTGTTCCCGGGGGATGCGATGCACATTTACCAGAAACCCGACACACCGACTTCCTCCCCGTTCTTAAAAATAGGGATGAGAAGGCTTAGCAGATGATGAAAAAAGAATGTATTTAAGAAGCAGGTGGGTGTAAAAAAGGGGGCTGGAAAAGAGGAAGAGACTCAGCTACAGCTGGTACCAGGGATCTGCTCCAGGAAAGCCTACAATCAATTACTGCTGGCACAAAGCTCAACCTTTCAGCAGGCACCCAGCTGGCACACGGCAGAGCAGGGCTGGGCTGGCGCCAGCCCCGGCCAGGCATGGGCTTCCCTTCCCGCAGCTGCTCCGGGCCAGACTCGCTCTTGGCCAGACACGAGCCCTCACAAATGCTGTCACCTGTCTGCTTTCATAAAAGCCCATCAGAGCTGCTGCTCCCCAGAAAGCTGAGTCACCAACATCGCCACTAATGATTCATGTTCCGGCATCCTCGCGCTGAACAAGGTTAACCAGGATCAATTTAACCAGGACAGACACGGTACCAAATCTCATCTGCAGGCAGACCCCTGCAACTCTGCTGGGAAGAGAAATACCACCCGTGTGCCAGAGCAGAAATATGTTTCTCTCTGATACCAGAAAGGGCCCTCGCAGGTAGAGTAAAGCCTCTTGAAGAGGTTGCACCTCCACCCAAATTAAGATCAACAGCTTTAAGCTGAGGCTTTTTACACAGAGCAGGCTCCACTTGTTTAGATTTTTCTATTATAATACAGGCACATTTTCAGCACACTGCAATATTCCATAATGAAATTACAGCCTTCATATATAACTTCTCCCTCAAGCGACGCCACTTCAGAAGAGCAAGTTATTATGCTGCTCGACTCTGCGCCGGCGAGCCCGGCACCGGTGACTGGCAGCACAGCTAATGGATATAGCAAGGATGCGTTTGACTGACAGACCAACTTTATTTGTCAAAACCACAAGCACCTACATGCCAAAGGAAGCCTGATATAATGCGGAGGAGGCTGATGGGGAAAAAAACCCGCCTAACGTGTTTCTTCAAAGGAATGAGAGAAACTAGAGCAAGGAAATGAAAGAAGAGGACCCTGTCCTCCTCTGCTGAGGCATAGTGTCAGAGGACAACACATTTAGCACTGTCATATATACATAAAGTGTATATATGCATGAATTTGGAGAATAAGTCTTGAATGCGAGCAGTGTCTTGTCTGGAGCACAAAGCTGACATGAGTAACACCACTAAAGGCACCAACGTGGCTCTCTCCAGCAGCTGTGGGAGAAGGGAGAACTGACAACTTTCTGATGCCTGGCAGGATTGTCGGGGTAGATCCCTGTCAAATTTGAAGCAGCAAGTTTGGAAATTGTTTCAGGTGGACTGAGAAATACCAAAAACACACTGCTTTTCCCCTTCTAATTCAGGCAAAAGGTATTGATTGACTGCTGGATGGTTCTCCTCTTATCCTGCTCTTCTCTCCCGAAAAATGAAGCTGAACAGTGTGAACTCTGCTATGACTCAGGCAAAAATGCTGAACATTTCACCAGCCCAGCAAAACACAAGCTTTGTACTCAGTATGGCTTATCAATACAAATCCCTCTCAGGCTGTTTTTACCCGTCTTGAAAGCCAGTCCCAGGGTCAGCTGCATTTACATCTTTCCCTTCATAAAATGGTGTTATGCAATTCCTGGGAATAATGAGCACGAGCGACACAGGAATGACTGATCTATCTTTAGAAATGTGTCAGCTACAAAACGAAGCGTGACTTTTACGCTCTAAAGTAGGCTCGCAAACAGCATTAATCTTGTTGCACAACCCTGTTTGCACGGAAAACTGACTGTTGTATAAATTCATTACTTACACTTTTGTGGGTGCTTTACTGCTTTTAAAATGTAGAGTACCAAATAAAACCAAATGAGTTCAACAGAGATGCTGGAGAGTTGTATTATAATACTGAATGGGTTTGATTGCCTGCATTATTTACTTTTGAGCTTTAACAGAATTTTTGAATTAGGGTTTTAAGGTTATTTAGCTGGATTCTTTCAACTGAAGTTCTGACGCAGTGGTCTATATTTCATTGGTTTAAGATATCCAAAAGGATAAATCAATGGGTTGATAGTAATGACAGAAGTACAGAATCAAAAAATGAAGCAAGGTCTTTTCCCAAGAGTTTGATAATATGAGCCCCAGCGGAACAGCACTTCAAGCAGACAAAAACTCCCAGGCAGAAGATGCCAGTGAGGCCCATTTCTTGAGAACTAGCAGCCTCTCAGCAGAATGGATAGGATCTGATCCATAAAGAAAAGAGAGCACATAATCATAGAATGTTGGGGGGTTGGAATCAACCTTAAAGATCATCCAGTCCCAGTCCCCCTGCCATGGGCAGGGACACCACTTGCTAGACCAGGTTGGTCCAGGGCTTATCCAACCTAGCTTTGAACCCAACAGCCAGGATTGGAGCATCCACAACCCTTTCCAGCATCTCACCACTCTCACAGTAAAAAAGCATGAAGGCATAAGCAGCTCTTAAGAAGAATAGGGTACAGAGGTTACCTTGAGACAAGCTAAGACTTCACCTGGAACGTATGCAGTATTTGAGCAGGTAATCAATGGCATTGGCAAGGAACATACTAGCAAGTTCACTACCCTATATCCCTTTCTCCTTCAAATGTGAGCCTGTGATTACATTGGATGAGCTCAGCATACACAAGTAACAGTGCTTGTGCCACCCAATCTCCACTGGCTCCTGCTTTCCTCATTTCCCATTCCATTCCCACAATGGATAAAGAAAGCAAAACAGTTACTGCACATAAACAAGCAAATAGAAAAGGCCCTCTGAGTTCAAATCCAAATCAGTGCCTACCTGATTTTGGAATTACAGGTCATTTCATTCTCAGGGTAGTGAATATCCACCGCATCCTGAATGACTGTACCATACTCATAGACTTTAATCTTCTTTGTCACCCCGGCGATGGCAAAGTAGTCACAGTCTCGGTCGAACTCAATACTGAGGAACAAAAGCATAGGTTGAGAACTGTGTAAAACACCTCATGTACTTACTAGGAGGGTATTTTATCACTTAAACACCTCAGTATGGCAGAGTTGAGAAAAACAATTTGCAGTTTGCAAACAGCCCATTCAGAACACTCTGGTCAGGTCTGGCACAAACACCAACAGCGTAGAGTTCTTGCTCTCAGGCACCATTTTCTAATCCAATCCCTGCCAATACACCCACATCTCCAACTTTTTGGTAGCACAATCACCCTCCTGCAACCAGGATCTTTGTTCAGGTGCGCTGGAGGTTTTCCAGTTCAGCTACACCATCTACACTGCATGGGACCCAAACGTCAAAGCTGATAGCTTGCCCTGAAAACCATCAACATGCCACAGCATGACTGTCCATTGATTTCTCCTATGTACAGCAGCTTGGTGAACTTCTTAAGTGTTGATGCAAATCGAGCCAGTATTTGTGAAAAAAACCTTCTAAATTCCCTGAGTAACAACAGGGGGTTGAAACACAGATCATCAGTACTGTAAAAACTGTGCATGTTGACTTCCATTTAGGGTTGCTCGTGGAAACAGAGGCACCTTCTTTCTTGACCTGCAGGGGAAGTTTGTAATAGGTATCAATGAAGTTGGAAGTAAAAGCAGTCACCTTATAACAAAGTTAAGCTGCAAATGAGACAAGCCTGAGGTTGTCCATGAAATACATCTGAGAAAAAGGCAGGTAGCACATTATAAACAGCTGATGTCATTGCTACCTTCGTAACTAAGAAGGGCTTGAGAGAAATCTCTTAGGCACCTAGCAGTCAGGGAAGTAATCCTGCTTCCTAGGAGCTCCCACCTCCCTGCAGCTCATGGCACTGCAGGCAGGGCAGGGTGGATGTGCTGGACACCTCCCAGAAAGGGTTTGGGGGCAGCCTTTGCCCTCAGTCTTCAGCTTTCCAAAATCAGTAACCAGCTCTCCTCAAGTCTCCTGACTAAGCAATCAATCTACTGCTTTGAGAGGTCTCTTTCGGGGTTCTTACACTCAGTAATTCATTACAATCTCTGCTACCCCCATCACTTTTTTCCCCTCCAAGAATCCAGAGCCTTTATGAACCACGCAGGAAGTTCTTAATAGCAGCAGGGAAAACTGGGTTTACGCTGATTTCATATTCACAATCCTGAGAGCAGGGGTATTTAAGGTACCTTTCTACAATTAGAAAGCATTAAGTAAGTCACAAGAAGAGAGAGGGCTCTTCAGGCTGCCCCCATAGCTGTAAAAGCAAGAGTTTTCTACTCCTCAACACAGCTGAGAAGTCGAAGGCACTGCAGTGCTTCCAAGGGAAGATAAATTTAAATGCCAACAGAATTTTCAAGTCCTTGTAAAGGAGATATCATCAGGTTATTTTTAAGCTATGGAGAGGAAAGATTGTTGATACGCAGTCTGATGGTATGAAATAATTCAACAAAGCAGCTTGAAATGTGGCCATTTAACTCAAGCACCTAAACTTCTTCCAGGCAGTGGCAGGAGAAGGTCCCACTCATGATGGCTTGCTAGAGAAGCTTGTCAGGTCCAGCCTGTAAAATCATGAGTCTCCAAAACGCATGAAGGAACATGATTCTGGCTGGGGAATTTAGCAAGCATGCAGGCAGCTATTTAAATAAAATGGGAAAGCCATCTAAGCAGCCAGGCTGCTCTCCCCACTCCCCAGATCGACACTAGTCTAAAACACTTTTTATACGAACAGGATGGAAACACCATTCAGGCCTGTCTTGTCAGCTCACCCTGTCCTGTGGAAGAATTTTATAATCGAAAGCTTCTGTAACAATACAACGGATTTACTTGTACCACAATCTTAATTGAACTGCTGTCTCTGCTCCTGCTCCCTGCCCTGTGGATTCAGGTAAAGCACAACTAAACTGATGGCAGCGATTCATCTACCCGGATTCAATTTATACCCTCAGCCTTCTGCTGAAGAAAAAAAATAATGTATTACAACGTCTGGTAATAAGCCAAGTTATTAGAACAGAATAGAACCTTTCTCACCTGGGGTGGGTTTGCTTCTCTAGCATTAATTCAATTTTTTTTTTTTTGTAAATAAAGACATGCTGTAGACATAACAAATTAGTATTTCAGTATGTCCATATACGTTAACACATCATTAAAGAAATAATAAAAAGCATTAAGCAATGGAATTGATTGTCAGACCTGTGACCTTCAAACAGCATCATCTAAGACACTGCAGAGAGAAAAAGGATGCAGAAGGAAACCAGCACTGGTACAGATGTTCATTATGGCAAGAGAGGAAGGTAGACCCAACACACATCTGCATCTTGGCCTCCATCACCTGTGCACAGTCCTGGTACAAGTGTTCTCACTGTCTGCTAGTGATTTACACAGAAAAATAGGAACCATCCAAGTATGCCATTACATACCATATAGAACTACTCCTAATATTTGCAAAGCTCTGCTTCCACCTGGACTAATCAGCAATAGGACAAACAGCCCACCTGCACACCAACAGATATTTTTATGGTTTTTCCTGCAAGTGTTTTAGATACATTTAGTATCAAGGAAGGCCTATTTGTATTTAACTAGCTCAGTGGTATTCCAGTCATGTGCTGCTTCAAGTCTTTGTGTCAATGTAAGCACTTGCTTATACACAAGATTATCTATACAAAAATTCACCAGAGAACTTAGTTTTGTTTTGCCAAAAGTCACAAGAGGGCCAGCTCAGAATGACAACACTGCTTTGCAGGTGATACATTCTTACAGTCCAAGTGAATTCATCATCAGCACAATGATAACATGCAACACAATAATAGGAAATTACCTTTTGGAGCAGCAGTGGTCCTTGCTCCTCAAAGGTGTGCTTGTTAAAAACAATTAGCAATTGTTCCTTTTTTTTTTTTTTAAACTTACTTTCAAACTCCACATTTCTGACCAACAAAGACTAGCTGAATTTCTATAAAGAATCTTCTGGGGACACAAGAACTCCTGGATATTTGAAAGAGCTTTATAAATGTGCAGCCAAATTACTTATAGAAATCAAATTCAAAGGATCTGATTGTTTTGTTCTAGTGAAAATCAAAGAGACATCTCCCTTTCCCAAATCACTGTTTGTTTTTTTTATAAGAAGTTGATGACCAACATCCCATGGAAATACCACTAAGAGCTGCTAGAGAGTAAAAACATCCTCAAGGGTTCTGGTTTCTCTGCTGCTTATCTTTATTCCCAATCTGTGAGATTACAAATAAATTGCTTTATTTTAATGCTAAATCCTGTGACCTTGGAGAGCACTCATAGCTAACAAATGGAATTACAAAATAAATTGCTTCTGAAACATGCTTGGAAGCTTGGCTTGGTGTTGAGGGCAGAGCAGCAGGGGAAGAGTAAAGAATGAGCATTTAGCAGTTCTGCCATTGTGTAAAGCCTTGCCACATTCACATCCTGACGGTGTGTGCAGTTGTTCTCCACATCCCAGGAGGATGAGCTGGAGTTAGGGAATGCATACAGATGGGCAACTAAACTGATTAAAGGAATGGAGCAGCTGCCTCACCATAAGGGTTATGAACAAGGCAACAGCAAGACTAGTGTTCAACAAGTTACACTAGAACTAGGAGGCAATCACCAGAAGATTGATTGGGGACAGATGAGGGTTTCCTCCCTCCCAGTTACACCTTAAAAACCACACACACATTCCTGGGGGTGACTCCTGCAGGACAGGATGCGGCAGAGAGAACCCGACAAACACTAATCCATGCACAGCTGGTCCATACCAGATATTTACAGGTATGTGCTGTATCTGCTGCTTCAAATGAGGAGACTGGGGGGCTGCATCTACTGCATTTGCCTTCAACTGCATCCCTAGTTACAACTAAAGGTCTGCAGCCAACTGCTCCTCTCCCTTTTCCATACACGCAGTCTACAATTGCTACTATAATCTTAAATGCCTCAGTCCTGACTTGGTAACAAGATCTGTGACCGTAGGAGTTGCTGTTTCCACAAAGCAGATGACTCAGTCCTCTCATGGAACTATATATATATATGCACACACAGAGACATATGTATTTTCCTCCCTGAATATACCAAAACCTTTCAATTCTACTTCTGCCCAACATGGTGCTGTTTCTATTTCTGTGTCTCTAACCTCAACTCATATCTTGCCACGGTCACATATTCAACTGCAACCCAGATATATTGTTCTCAGTTTTGGCAGACTTAATTACTGAGAGGAAAGAGAGATGCCAACAGCAGCTTTTGCTCTTCACTTACATTTCCTTGAAGTCTTTCTCACTCTCTTCTTTCACTCCCTCCAAGGAATACACTGTTAATTCTAAGAATCCCAAGTCCCCCATTTTATAGCCTGGCTACCTCTTTCCAATGCTCATTTTGAGGCACTGAAACCAAAGGTTAGAAATTCAGGTTACAATCCAACACCCTGGGAACCAGTGTAGATTGCTCAGCACCTGGGACCAACATAGAAATTGGCATTATTATCACACACCTGAGAGACCATTTTTACAGCAGACTGGTATTTTAAAGCAAAGTAATTAGTGTCACTAAGCATGCATGAGAATACTAATTTGTGGTTTTTAAAAACAAAGCTATATTCAGGCATAGGAAGCACCATTAAAGCCCTCAAATTTTGTGTTCTATCAGCTCAAAGTCTAAATTTTGTCACACAAATACAAAAGCTACTGAGACAAAGCATATGAAGTTTCAGTATCAAAAGACTGTTTTGCTATAAAGCTGTGAGTGACCAAAGTAAAATGTGGTGGGGTTTCTTTTAGTTTTAATAAAGCAACAGTTACATTAGTTACTCCTTACTCTGGAGCACCACCTAAATGAGGTCACTGCTCTGTTTCAGAGTCCTTAACCTGTGCACAGGGACATGGACAGACCACTACTGTACAATGTATTCCCTCACACTCCCATGCTGCCCAATATTTTCCAAAATACAAACTGAGCAAGCATATCACGATCCCAGAGAGGTTATTGCAATCTCTGGTCAGAAAGGACCACTTAAAGAAAACACTGATTCTCTGGACGGTTGTATGGATAGGTAAGTTAAACGTATAAATGAGATTATGCCTCAAAGTCACTGTCAGAGAGCAAACACCTTCATCCTTAAAAAATCACATTAATTTGGCTTTGATGTAACCCCCAGGTTCCCAGAAAATCTCCAGATTGGTCCTCTCATCAAGGTAAAGTTGCCTTGGCTACTCTCAGATCAGATTCAAGCCTAATGGCTGTCTAAGGAAAACTGTGGGATAGAGGATTGCAAGCTACTGCAGCCTGATTCCATTCCTTGAAGTTGTTTGGGATATTCCAGCCCCAGCAGCACCAGCTGCTGTTGAATGCACCCTGGGTACCCTACCCTGCCACTGTGCCTCCTCCAGGCTCCAAACACCTGGTAAGAATTCACTGCCCCATAGCAAACCTCTATTTGAAGCATAAAAATAAGACACCAGAAAGTCAGCTCTGTGTGTTGATTATCTTTTTTACCCCCACATCTGGGAAACAGACAGGGAAGGGTGTTATAGCAGCCCATCAAAGCCTGCACTGCAAGGGAAGGACAGTCCTCAGCTCCAGGCTCCCTTGGGAAGACATTACTGCACCAGGCATGCTGCAGTCACACCTTTCAGGATCTTTCTTACAGCCACAGTAGCCTGGAGGTCTGTTCTGCTCCGTTTGAAGAAAGGCATAAAAAGGTATTGCATTAACAAAGTAATGTCATTAGACCTACTTCCAGGCCCACTCCATGCTTACAAAAACCCTTTTGAGTGTAATGAAATGCCATCAGTTCTAACAGAGACCACTTCGCAGTCCGCCCGTTCCATAAAGAGCTTGTTTAAAGGAGAATATTAAACCTGAATCGAGGAGGTTTGGTGGGCTTAGATCCATCTCACAGCTCAGAAATCAAAACCAACACTGTTACTTTCATGCTTTGTCATCACTAGATAAAACAGTCATTCTTTTTTTAAATCCAATGAGAGCATATACTCTGCTATGAGATTAATTGGGGTCCTTGCAATAGCTCCATTTTCAGAACTATGGTCCTCTCTACTTTGCAGGGAAGATACCATGAACCTAATATGCTCTAAATACAACCCAAAATCTCCCAGAAAGCCCTAGCAGACTCCCAGCCTTGGCTATAAGGCTGTAGCTAGAGACATCCTCTTCTACTGCATAAGGTTTTTTTCCATACATACATTCAGGGGAAACTTGGCTTAATTAGCACTAATGATGAGAAAACCTATAGGGAGCTGCTGAATTCTGCAAGCAGCCAAACAAAGTGTATTGATAAAAAGCCACTTTACTGCGAGGCGATGCTCTTCTGCATGCTGAAGAGAAGATGACGACAATCCCAGGCTTTCTATGCCAGATCCACAGAAGTACAGTGAGCCAAAGCCCCTACAAACAACTACCATGCAAGTTAATGAGGATTAGATGCAGTTTTTCCACAAACACTGTTTTAAATAAGATGGAGTAGGGAAATGTTAACTAAAAATGCCAATGGTTAAATGCAGAGTGTTTCTTATGACGCTATTTGAAATTCAAGCCAAATGATCAGTTTGCCTACTGCAGTATTTTGGGTAACCTACGCCTATATTTGAAATCCAGGATCTGCCATTTCGCCCAGCTGGGCTTATAGACAGCACTGACAGCAGCCAGAGCACAGACCCAGCACTACCAAATAAAAAGGTGGAGGAGGTCACAAGTATCCAAACATACTCAGCTGCCTTCAGGCTTGGGAGACATTTCCAGAACAGAATTACTGAATGGTTAAGGTTGGAAGGGATCACACTGGGTCATCTGGTCCTATCTCACTGCTTAAGCAGGGTCATCCCAGAGCACACGGCACAGGATTGCATCCAGACCATTCTGGAGTATCTCCAGTGAGGGAGACACCACAGCCCCGCTGGGCAACCTCTAGTGCTTGGTCACTGCACAGGAAAGAAGTTCTTCCTCGTGTTCAGGTGGAACAGAAGACAGCAGCCTCTGCCCAAGCTGTCCAAGGAGGTGGTTTGAGGGAGGAAACCCTGCTCCACAACAACCTGTAAGGCTGGCTGAACAGCAGTACCATCTCATCAGGATTACACCACTAAGTAGGAAGGCACTCCATCAGTTGTGATAGATACTGAAGCACACTCTACATTTAAGACTATTCAAAAGCTTGCATCCTTGTTTCTAAGCCACCACATTTATTACTACAACAAAGATTTTGTTTCTTGAAGACTGAGCAAGGCAGTCACCAACAGAGCTGAAGAGGCAGGGGAACAAACAGATCTGAGAGAGGGACCTCCATCAATACTGGAACTGTAAACAATAAACAGTCAGTCCATAAGCTTCAATTCATGATTCCTCCATGATTTCACAACAGCAACTGAAGGCATTTGTCTCCAGCTGACCACACTGCCAGAGGCCCCATTTCACAGGACAAATCACCACCCCAAGCCTCCAAATTCACTTGACACCACCATCAACTTTCCTGCCAGACACCCTGCAGAGCATCAGGAGGGACAGCTGGAGATGGCAACCTCTTTAGACCCCTCGTCTGAATCCAACAGGCACTGCAAGTCAGCTTTCCTAAATATCCAGTCCATATGCTCCAGATGAGCCTTTCCAAGGAGCCAAAGGATGGACTGGGCCAATGAACTGGGATGGTCCTGCTTGCCTGGTAATGATGGAACGAGGTTAAAACATCATTTGAAGCATTTTTCATCCAACTGACAAATCTGTTCCAGCAGATTTGTTTTGTTGGTATTTTGAACCTTATTTCATCAGTATTTAGAATGCTATCTGTAAGCACCTTTATTTTTTCTAAAGAATAGCTTATGTATAGCCTTAATTTCAGCCTCATCTGGAGAAACTTGATCTGCTTTCCATCTTCACTTGCACAAATGTATGCACATACTTGCATATAATCCTGTGACACCATGAGCACCACTTCATAATTTATTCTATGTTATTTATTGCCTTATTCTACAGAACAACTATGCAGCACATAAATCCCAAACAAGACTTAGAGACTGTATTTATTAATACAAATGATATTATATTAATAATCATGAGCTCAAGCCTCTTCTCCAGGCTGAGCTGCTTGTAAGGTTTATTCTCAGAAGCATTTAAGCCCACATCATACATCTTTGCATGTTTTAACACACTACCTTATTATATTTTTTTAACTACCTACCATTTAGCAGACTAGCTTCTCTAGTTAGCACAGAAGGAACAAGCAAAAAAATCCAAAGGCATGCTAATGCTTTTCAGATCATTAGCTCCTAGCACATTCAGGCTTTTCCAACAAATACAGCTAGAAAATTAAAAGAATACTGTAATAAGCTACAGAAATCCATTTTCTATTAATAACAAGCTTGTGTCTTCAAGCATAAACAAGAATTCACTACATCAACCCTCAATGTCAAATGAAAACTATAAAACTGGGGGGGGGGGGGGGGATTAAGAGGAAGGCATCTCTGCCTTTTACAGCCACTGCTGGCATGGGGATTCTGTGCAGAAGGGGCTGTGAGCCCACAGCTTTCAGGGCTTGCAGTTCCTGGGGCCAAGGCACAGCACTGCTGCCTGGTGACAGCCATTACCACACGGACATCAGGAGAGCCAGAGGGCAGCTGCCTGCAGCCTCACTGGGAAGATTTT
This sequence comes from Acropternis orthonyx, assembly GCA_035583155.1. Lineage (NCBI taxonomy): Eukaryota > Metazoa > Chordata > Aves > Passeriformes > Rhinocryptidae > Acropternis > Acropternis orthonyx. The sequence continues at coordinate 27,002,460 of JAWWEU010000005.1, read as the reverse complement.
CATCCTCCCAGCCAAGAAGGGGTGGATGCAACAATGCAATGCAATTTCCACATGGTACCATCCTCCTACCCTGACTATTAATCTCTCAGAGGACATTACTGATGCCACAGCATCCATTTTGAGTCCCTGCACTTTCATAAAGCTTCTTTTCAAAAAAGACCAGTCTTAAACCTAATAAATACAATCCTGTGGAAATTGTATGCAGGGATCCCTAAGTTTGTAGGAAGTGAAATTCCCTTTGCACTGTCAAAGCTGCATAAGGAGTTTCTCCTTAAATTCCTCCTCCTTTTAAAACCTAAGGCCAGAGGAAGGTGCTCAGCAGAAAATGAGGACAAAGTGTCAAATTTCTAACAATCTGATCATGCACCTCTATCACAAGCAGAGTCCTCAAGACTTTGAGGCCTCTAGTCCAATATCCTGCTCAGAGCAGGGGCAGCTCTTTGGTCACAGCAGGTTGCTCAGCGCTTTCTCCAACCTGTTCTTGAATAATTCTGAGGATGTAGCTTGCAGCACCTCTTTGGGAAGGCCACTCCAAAGCTGGACTGCCCCAGGCTGCAGCCAGGAACTGCCACAAGACACTTGACAAGGAATGAAAACTGTTTAGGTAAACTGCACAGAGTGTCTTCAAGATGGATAAAAATTTAAAACCCTGAAGTGCAATCACTATTTAAAACATTGTTTAAAAGCCAATTCCCAAATTCATCAAAAGACTGCTCAATACTTTTAACAGACCACTTATAAAAATTCATAAAATTGAAATCCAGCTAAAAACTCTCATCTAATTATCTACAGATGGAGACAGGCTTGAAGTACTAATAGAGTTTAATGGGCAAAAGATTCTTCCTACTACCAGATAGTCTGAAATTAGTATAGGAAAAAAGAGGTCCCACTGGTGGCCATGCAACTTCCATTCATTAACTTCCCAATTTCAAGTTATTTAAGTTTTAGTGCTTAGGTTGATGGATGAATAAACTTCTCTCTGCACCATCACCATGGTCACCAGAAGGTTTACTTTTTTGGTCAAGAGCAAATATGCTCTTTTCTGGTGTCAGAGGCCCTTTTGGTACCAGCAGCCCGTGCTGGGGACTTGGAGGGCTCCGTTACAGGGCTGAGTGTCCCTGAACTCTGAATGTGGAGAGCGGAACTGACACCTGTATAACCCTTCTGCTGTGTATGAGTCACATTGACCTTCTGCTCAAGGGACCCAGACCACAATTGTGTAGCACTAGGAAACGTATCGGTTCTGTACTCCAGAGAAAAAGATGGGAAAGGGAGGGAAAGGCTCTGCATTTCGCTCAGCTCTAATTAAACAAAAATCCCATTTCAGCCTCAGACAATCTCTGGTCTACAAGCCAAAACCTCAGATGAAGTAAGGTAAGAGAACCACAGGAGAAGCACAAACTTCAAGTAGGTTCAGGGAATTACGTTTCAAGTTTCCTTGGCCATTCTGCAGCTTTAAGTCTCTTTATCCAAGCATTCCTCTCCTCCTTCTACTTGTGTGAACAGTTCAAGTAAGACAGATCCATCCAGTTTTGAGCTGCCACTTGTAAATAAGAGTCCATTTAAAAAATGATTTATTTAACAGGCTATAAGAAAAATCCAGCCCTCCTCATTTCTCATGGAGCAGCATCTACTGCACTCCTGAGACATAATCCTGTGAAGGATAAACCCACTTCCATTTCATTCATTCATCTTTACCACCAAGATAGAAGCACTGCTGGTCACAAACTTAATAAAATGGCTCATCTAATCCTAGACAGCCCAAGCACTGAAAAAAATAAATAAAAAGGAAAAAGGGGGCTTTTTATGGTGGACACAGAACTAAAAGGTACCTTGTTAAAGTCTGGATCTGAGAATTTATATGGACAAGTAATTGTAGTCCAAAGCAAAAAGGGGAACAGCAAAACAGAATGGTTCAATGAATACACGAAAAACTCACTCCTAATGGATTTTTTTCTTTTAAGCTCACCTTTGAAGAAAGGATTTCAGGTCATGTTACTGAAAGGGTCAACACAAACAAAAATGCAATCTTGAAACAGACTTAATTGCACTGTTTGGATGCTAAGAGAAACCTCTTCACATCTTGTTCATTACCTAGAAGCAATGCAATAATCAGCAAGCAATGAAATAAACAGAATAAGGGACACCAAAGGTAAAAATCCAGCTTTTGAGCAGCGTCAGGATTCATCAGATGAGCTGAGTAAGGTGTTAGCAGCCAAAAACATGAGTTGTTTGCATTCCTCTCTGAAAAATCACTGTGCCTTTAGATAAATACATTTAGTGTTGGCTATCCAACCCCTTTGGATGTCATTTTAAGATCTTTCAGAGAAATGGTAAGCTAACCCAGAAGGATTTAAAATAAAGACATAGTCATGTTCCCACCAGAGCTGGAAACCACGGAGCAGGGAGAACCAGCTCCCTGACACCAGGTTTCCAAGAGACATCTTGCTGTAGTGTATTTCTCTCTTTTTTCTGTTCCATTTTTTCCGAATATGAAGGACTGCCACATTATTCTCTGAAGGCCTCTGACAGTGGTAAAGCAATTTTCTCCATAAATCATTGTAATGCTAACGCAGCAGTTTACAGACTCATCTTTAAAAGAAAGCCTTTACATTTAGTGCCACTGCCAGCAGAGAGGAGGAAAGCTAAGCTCTGACAACTGCTCTGTCTGGGGGCATAATAAATGGAAAATTTATTGCTTGGCCCAATTCTAACAAAACTTAACATACTTGGGAAAACTGTGTAAATACTTTTTCCTTAATAGAACCGAGTGTATGAAAAAGTCATTTAGCACATTGAGGTACATGTTCACATTGCAAACATGCTGGAAGGCCCCTTGCTGGTACAGCAAAACTGAGCCACCTGCGGTCACAAAGCCCTGAACATGTTTTCCCTGAGCATCCTTCTCTGATAATCTGTTGTTCTTGATGACATTTTATTCTGGGAGCATGTTTCTAAGCAAGGTTAGGCTCTCCCCTCACTGGGCTTACAATATCAGCCTGCACACCCCTCTAAACAAGGCCTTAAGCCCGTGGTGGAAGATGCACAGCTTGGGCACCAGCCTTGCACTGGGTCCCTCAGGACCAAGCTGCCTGCCAGGCTGGGGAAACCTGGAACTGGAGAGCAGAGATTGGCTTGTCCCCTCATCCCAAAAGGCAACTGAAGCTTTCCTAAACATTTCATCAGAACTTTTATAAGGAACACAGCATAGGCAGTATTATGAAGTCCAGATACTCATGTGCAAGGAGCTCAGGAGAGAGCTGTTACAGGGCTTTTTCAACATGTCTTTCGTTACAATTTTCACCCTGTTACCACAACCCCGGTTTTATTTCCCTTCTAAACTTCAAGGTTTTGAAGATCAGGAACATTTCCATCTTCCTCCTTCATGACCTTAAAGCTAATACATCTTAAAAAGCTCTTAAAGCCAGCAGATCTTTTAGAGTGCAGAGCAAACCTCATGTATGGTTAAAGCAATCAAACACAACACTCTTGTATTCTGCCCATGTGTAACAGCAGCTTGTTTAAAAAAAAGTGCAAGGAAGTTTAACTTCCAGTCAATCCTACTTCTGTTCATAAGTATGCTTAAAATATGCCTTTAAAATAGCTCCTAAAAGAATCAGCAAGATTTCTTACATTGTAGCCTTGTATTTATTCTGTATTTAAACCCATTTGTCTCAACAGCAACAGCTAAGCACAGCAAGACTTCTTTTCTGTCATTTCCTCAGTGTTCCCTACTGCACACCCAGGAACACCTTTAAAAGGCAGTGCAGGAGAATAAATAAAACTTCTCAGAGCACTTTAAATGCATATTTTCACTTTTTCAGTGCCTTAATTAATTTGGCTCATTTGGGAGTACCTAAAAGCTGCTCTTACTATCTTAAGCTGCCTTCACTAAGACACACACCTCATTTAGTGTCACTGACTCTCTGAACTTGAGACTATTAATTTGGATGAAGAACAATGGTGAGCACAGGACCGTCTTGGTCAACACATACTAAGTGTAAACTCTTAAGTGCCAGATTATGACTTTAAAGAAACAGTTTGTCTAGCCAGAAGCCAACAAGAGTTACTGCAGCAGCACACATTCAGCAGTGCTGCTTTACCAAAGGACTTGAGGACACGCTCAGATGTGAACAGTCCTACTCAGTCCACATGCTAAAACCCCTAAAAATTTCTCAAATGCTTTGATAAATAAAACCCATGAGCAAGGGAGAACGCTGAGTGGGAAACTAAGTTATTTTTCAGTGAAATGCATTTAACTACCAATTCTAGGGCTAGCTGGGAGGGAGGCCTCACAGTATCTTCATTTTAAGAGGCACACACATACTTTTCAAACATATTTCATCCAAGAATTAGAATGCCTTCGAAACAGGAGCATGATTTAGTGCCCTTCCAGCATTTTCTAACCAAATACCACAAAAATGCTTCTCTTGCAGAATGTCAAGGAGAAGAAAGGGCAAAGGAGCAAAATCCAATCCGTGCTGAAGTTGGGAGCTGAGGAAGTTTGTCTAGGTTGCAGTGAGATTCCCATCTGCATTTCATTGCAGAAAGTGTGAACCCAATCAGTGCAGGTTAAATATACGTCAGATCCCTGATTATTGTGCTCTGACCTCTGTGGCTAAGTCGGACATTATACATTCCTGCTACATATTGCAGTAGTTAAGGAATCGATGCTGCTTTAAACAAAATATGTGTTCTATGCTGTACATGCCTCCATTTCTTCATGTAGCACAAATTTCTTGGGGTCTTTCAACAGATATTCCAGTTGTTCTGTCACTATCCAAATGGCCCCTAGATCAAGGCTGAGAAAACCCAAGTTAAATTTACCTTTTCAATGTAATGTTTCGTTCAAGACCTCAGGTATGGTCTCTTTGGATCTCCTGCTCCCCACGTATAAAACAAGGATACTACTTCTCTCTCCCAAACATTGCTGTGAACAACCACGAATTAGTGAAAGATGCCTTTAAGAAGCTGACAGGTCCTGCATATATGCCATGCAAAAGAGATTTCCCAGTTAACACGTTCCATCATTTTTTCCACCACAAGGAGCTCCAAAACAAGCTACCACAGACTAAGCAAATCCCCCAGGGTAAGGGGAAACCAGTTCAAAGTTAGGGCTGTTGGCAAGAGAGAGCCTCTCCATGTGCTCTCTTCAGCCTAATCCCTAAGGGGGGTGGTTCATGAGCTGAACTAGAAGAAACTAATTCTGTTGGAAAGACAGTCAACAGCATTTCACCAGTTAAGTGTCCAAACCGGTCCACAGGAGGCTCAGAGGAGCTTCAGCAGCAGCACACAGGACACAAACACTCCACACTGCTGGGGATAGAGAGCTGTTGTTGGCAAGAACAGTTCTGTTGCATTGGCTTTACCACAACCACCCCCTCACCAGTGTTTAACACTGTAAACAGAGCTTCCAATGCCCAAAACTTCCAGCAATTGCAGTTAAAAACAACTCAGCTTTTTATTATTTGCCATAATGACTGGATCTACCCAATAAAACGCAAACCTCCCACAGATTCTTAAAATTACCAAGCAAGACTGATGGTTTTTAAAATGCTGCATCATTTATAACACAACTAAACTAACATGAAGAGGACTGAGCCTACAGCAGGCTTTGTACAACAGCTACTGATACTCACTGGCAGCTCAAGACCTGGATTTGGTCTTGACCAACACCAACAGGAATAAAAGGTACCACTGAGGTACCCGAGCGCCTTCACAGATCAGTGATAATCACACAATTATCACCCATAATCACACATTCACAAAACCGTTTTGGGGAAGCAACTGCAAAGTGTGGCATATGTACACATCATAACTGGTTTAATGTGAGTTATTAACTTCCAGCAGCCTGTATCCATAGGAGATATGTCATCAGCACCACAGTGTGCCTTACCTGGAAACTATGCTGGAGCCATTGTAGAGGTCACTAGCGTAGGACAGCGTTGCCAGGGGGCGGACAGAATTGTAGCGTGTGAACTTGGATAGACACTCCTGAAATTCATCCAGCTGGCTTGTGGTTCTGCTGTCATCTAGGGAGAGGCAGCAGCATTGGAGAGGGCAGAAACAGAGTAATAAGATCAACTCAACAGTAATAAAAAATAAAAAAATTTAAAAAATCAAGATATATGTCTTCACATGACACTACCTCTGCTTGTTATTTGGGGAGGATTCTTGGTCAAAACCAGGCTCTCGCTCACCCCTAGCACTCCCTGAAGGCAGTATGATTTTTCAGAGCACAGATCAAGTCTTTCCACTGCAATGCTGGGTGAACCTACTGTGCTGAGAATCTGCCTAAAAATCAAATAGAACTTTCCTGGTAAGCTCATTTATTTTATTCACATTCAGAGCCCATGGGCCATAGATTATTAACAGAAAACCTTTAAGCATATCAAAAAGCACTGTAAAGGACGCATCCAGCTCTCTGTGGAGGTGAAAGTATATTCCTCTCCCTGTACTGTTACAATATGTCTGCATTTGGTGTCAATTACACTCAAAATACTTTTAGTAAAAAATACTTGTCTTGTTATTCCAAAAGCAACTGAGCTAAGGGAGGACTGTTTCAGGGCTGGAGAAGGAAGACAAGCATGAAACTAGAAGGCTCCTGTACTAGAAGCTTTGTAAAAATTATGACCTTCAGCCTACAAGATGAAACTGAGCCAGATTGAATAATGATGATAAATATTCTGTGGGAAATGGAACGGCTTACTACAAAACTTAAAAGTAAATTGCAGTGTAGATAGTTGAAATTCATTCCCTGAATTCTCAGAAGTCCCAACTTGTCTTGGTAGGAACGTAATTTTATTTAAACAATTTTGAATTTTAGTATTTTGTGAACAAGGAAAAGTTCCTAATTTATAGTGATGCTGCATGGGCAAGACTGAGCCCCCAACACAATCATGGATTTGCAGTCAAACATTAGGTAGAGCCCTCAGGCCTTGTAATAACCCCGCAAATTTGCAGCAATTCTCCTCCACCTCCTCTAATGCTCCTACCTTCACTAGATGTTTTAGCACCAGTGCATTTTAGGGGAACTACAGCTGCTGGTTTGCAGGTACTGCACACCTTGTCTCCTGTTCCACCACAGCATCCACTGCAGCAGCACAGAAACCACACACACACAGAGCTGAGATCAGATTCCCCCCACCAGCTAAGCTGTCCTTATCAGCAGCGTAAGGAAATGACAAGATCCACTTATTAGAAAGGTTTGAAAACACTGGAGGGGAAAAAAGGAAGAGGTTGATCTATAAAAGCAAAACCCAGCTGTGATTTCTTGTGGCAAAACACAGAGAGAATAATCAGTTTCTGCACCCTGGTAATTCCTTGCCATCAGAAATTATTATCTCTACACTTGCAAGGCATTTTAAAATGTCCCTTATATGCTGTTTAATGTTTGATGATATAAAGGAACATTGAAGGCTAGTAATTAGCATGTTTAAGGGTACTAGCATATACATTACCCATGTCAGATGGATCAAAAGGGGCAAAACGAACAAAGTGCTGCTCCAAATTAAAATCATCAGCACCTGACCACTACAGGAAACAGCTTGAGAAGCAGCACATAAACATCAGTCAGTGTTTTTCAAAGACTGTTGTCTCATTCAACACCATGATAGGGACATAGCTGCTACCCTTCCATTTCCCTCATTTAGAGATGAAGCACACAGCCCTCCTATAATTTATTCTCTATCTCTGCCTGGAAAACCGAATGTTATTTCTCAAGACATTTTCCCCGTCAAAGTACAAGGCCATTTGATAATTACAGTTATATTATGTCCCCGCTCCTACTCCAATGTCAAAGGCACTGCTTGCAAAAAGCTTTAAATCCACATTAAATCCTATTTAAAATGTGTCAAAACGCAGGAATGATTTAAGAGAGGAAAACTTAATCAAGTATCATAGGTTATCCCTTATTTAGGGGAAAACCTGCACTTGCAAATCCTCTGCTCTTGATGCAGCTGACACATATGAATACAAAAAACCAGTTTCACCGCATTCATATTTATAGCTCCAATTATGAAGAAAGATGTCCTCTACAAGGGAATGCTGGGAAGAGTCTCATTTGTTATCCCGGGTTAATAAGTATTATTTTTACATAAACACAGTTATGCATCACCAAGATAGCACTGCATGAAAACATCTCAGTGTGATCTGTGAAGAACTGCATTCTGCAAAGCACCTGCTGCCACTTCACAGGGAGCTGCCTGGACACATACAGTGGGCTTCTCCAATATTCCAGCTACTGAGGCAACCTCTCAGGGTGCTGCATTCCCTGTTAAAATCATTTTGCTGTGCACGATGACAACAGAGTCGCTGCTCTGAAGAATGCAGAAGATGTAGACAATTCTAAGAGTGAGCTCCCCTAAGACACACTGCAGCCTTTAAACAAAGCCATTTATGAACTCATTTTTAAAAATATTTTCTATTTATTTACTTTAACAGGACTAAAGCATAAACTAAATTCACGGAGAAGAGAAAAACAGGAGTTTCTACCGCAGCTCTCCTGCCGATCTGTGCCCCGAGAGGTTGGTCCTTGCCTTCCAAGGTCACACACAAAGATACCTTGCTGCAGCAACCTCTGCCTGGGTCCCTCTTGTTCCTAAGAGGTTTCTCACACCCCCTGCTGAGGGCTGGCTGCTCTCCTTGCAGTCTGTCACACTTGATATGGGCTGCAGCTCACAGCTTGGTGCTGCAAATCTCTTCCCTGCCACAGTCCATTGCCTGAAACTTTTTTCCCCAAGCTGGTTTCTTCCCCAGAGGGGCTGCAGAACAACCCTCCTCGCCCTCAAGACATATTCATTTGACCCTCTCGTTTCTTAAAATCTTCAAAATCTTGCCATGTAATTAAGAACCATCCATCCACTAGGTAACAATTACTCTTGCTGCTGTCACACTGCTACTCAATTATGAATGAGGCAATCTCGGCAATTTTGAAAACAGCTGCTAATTCTACAAAACAAGCCTTAAATCTAAGGTGTGCCCCATGGGACAACAGCACTGCTACACACTCAGATTCTATATTTCAAGCCATTTGTTAACCAAGACTCAATCTAGACAACATAAGGGATAACCTCCAAGTGTCCTATTGCATGCTAAATAGAGGAGAATTTATCACTTTATGTTTGTATCACTGTAGCATTTCAAAAGTGATGTTTTTAACTACCGGGTTTATACCACATCTGGTAGAAAGACAACCCAACCACTGCTTTCAGACATTTGCATCTTAGAACAAGCACCAGAGAAGTTATTTATTGTGGGTTTTGCCCTTCACAGTACAGGATTGCAAAGCAATACACGTGCCCCTCCAAAGCAACAGGATTAAGTTTTCCAAATTTAGCAACTTCAAAGATTGGTCAAGAATAGCAAAATGGGATGATCTGACTAACACATAAATATGTACAGCCACACTCCCATGCAAGGAAATGAAAGCTGTTCTCTCAAAAGCAAGGCTCTTCTGAGGACTGGGCACTGCAGGGGTAACCTGATGTCAGAAGTGGGACACCATGCAGGAGGAACTCACCTGAGACACGAGTCATCCTGGTGGAAAAATAGCACTGCTCCAGGTCCTCAAAATGAGCTGTGAGGCGCTTGCGTCGCGAGGCGAGCGTGCTGTTATACCACGGCTGCTTTTTGGTCTGAGTGGAGAAGGGAGAACACTTCAGAAAGGGAGAGCCAGGCCTGGGTTCCATTGCAACAGATTTTACCCAATTCTAAACGATTATACAATATATGCAACAGGTTAGAAGTTTAAAATGACAACAAATGAAGAATCTTGCCGCTGTCAGAAGGTATTCTAAGGCTCCTATGATACACCCTTTAACTTAACCAAAAAAGCTGCTTTTCGACAGTTTTTGTTTCCTGAACCTTAGCAAAATTTCACCTCACACACAGGACAGGCAGCCCCAACCCCTGAGGAGTCCTGTCTTGTGTTTCTACAGATAGACAGCAGAGGCCATCTTCCAGCTTCACAAGTCAAACAGACTGTACAACAAATACTCCCCAGATCCCTGGCAGACAGCTCATTAAGGGAGAAGGTGTTTATTTTAATGAGTTAGTTACTGAATTATTTCTTTTGAAGCAACTCAGTAACTCTCTGTAAAGCTAAGCAAATAAAGAGAGAAGGAGAAGACAGCACGAAGTTCAAAAGTTAATTGAAAAGAAGCCAATGAAACTCATCATTAAGCCATTTCCCAACCTACCCAAGCAGTAATAGCGAGAGGCAGGATTTAAACTACATAAGCAAACTTTCCTCCTGAAGTAAAAACTGAAAAGCCAGTACCTGCCACTTTAATCACAAGTAAGGAAAAGGAGTGAATTTCTCCACTACATGAGAAGCACAAAGAGCCCCTTCGTTTCTGTTTAAGAAGCCTGACATGTCGCATCCTCAAAGCTAAATTTTAAAAGATTTAAGAACCACTAAGCTCCCTAATGAACAAGATCCCTGAGCACATACAAGGCCCATAATGCCACTCAATGGCAGTAAAATCCACTCCATGTACAACTCCCCCTCAAACCACACTGGAGAACGAGCTGTCCTCATTACAGCCATCCAGAAAACTAAGTTTACAGCCCACTCACATTTTCTCTTGTACCTGTATGAACAGCAATCTAACACTTCAGGGAAAAAGCAAACCCCAAGCAGTGCAACCTCCTGACACCACACACTCTCATCGTGACTCCCTGTGACAGCACCCATGGTCTGCACAGCTTGTTTCATCTCAAAAGCAACTCCAACCTCGGCACACAACACCAGGAAGTGCTCCTACATCAATACCTTTTAAGTACAATTTTCTAAAATTTCACAGCTTAAAGAAATGCTTAATAGAACAGTTTTTTTAGCCTCTTCCTGCAATTTTTGTGCACCAGCCTGCAGTGGGGTCCAACCTCTCTCAGCACAACAGGAGTGATTTGGGCTCAAGGCAACTTTCAGCAAAGAACAATCACTTCAGTCTCAAGTGAATATAAGCTGCCCGTGCCACGGTGAGCGACATAACCCAAGCCCAAGGCTGATCTGCCAGATAAGCCCAGTCCACATCAAGATGGGATCAGCCATGGTAAGTGTTTGTCTGCTGTGCCATTACCTGCTGGGTCTCCAAAGATGCCCCTTGGAGCAGGTCTCAGGTTGGCACACAGTGACCCAGCTGTGCTGGGAATCAATCAGTCTGCATTAACCCACTGTCATCAGACCATCCCCAGCTAAGCATTTCAATCTGCTCCTATTTTAACAAAAAAAACATATTCAGTTTTTATCAAGCCTGCTCCCTGGCTACTTGTTAAGCAATGGTGGGCAACAGAGGAGAAAGGAGCGAAGAGAGAAAAGATTCCCAAGCAACTTCTATTCAATGACTAAAACTACTATGATTGGCCTAGTGGAGGACTATAGTTTGGATTGCTCTGTTATCAGGAGTGATTTTACTGTCTGAACTCCACCAGGTGCTCTAAAGAGTCCTCTAACTGTGAAAAAGCTTCATAGCTACACACAAGCTCCTTATTTCTAGCAGAAAAAAGGCACTGCCATTAAATACTGCCTGCAGAATTCCCCGGAGCCTATGTGACTTTTCCACTATCTACTTCTGAAGCTCAGCTTCTGAAAGAAAACTGTCCTGGAGCTTTGTAGTATATAAATTCTTCCCTAACAACATGTTTGTGAGAAAGGCACAAAGTAATTATACTGAGAAAGAAAGCTGTGCTGTCCATTTTAGATAGTTCTTACTGCCAGCAGTGCCCAATCTATGATTTTTACCATAACTGACAATTAGGGGAAAAAAGCACAATTTAATTTATATTCTTAAAACTATTTTTTACGGTAAAGTCTTGGTGAAATTAGACTACCTTTGAAGGAAGTGTTTAACTTCAAGAGGTCTCTTTCAACTCCCCATCCAAACATATATTAAAGTTTAATTTGAAAATTTGTACTAGAGAGTACAGATCTTGCACTCTTGAGGGCAAGAAATTGCATTTGAGGACAGAAAAGATTATTCTCACACAAATAAGGCTGTCATACAGAATGACTAGAAAGTCTAGGTTGTTTGTTTTGGGAGCTCACCAGCAGGATAGCTATGCTATTAATTTTGTCTTTGAAATAGGAAGTACTGAGACAAGTACTGTCAGTAGAGAACAAATACACTGTAGCACATCAGAGTCCTGAACATAAAATCCACATTTCATGTGCCCTCTCAAGTGAGGTAGAACTACAACTCTTTGTTCAAGCAAAATCCTCCCAAGACCACAGCAGCAGAAGCAACAAGCATTTTCCCCCAGACTGATAGATGGGATTTTCCAATTACCGATTATAGAGCTGCAAACAAAAACCTGCATGGACATCTATATCATCAGCAGCCCAAAATTCAGGTGTTTTTTTCTTTGCAACAAGTAAGATCCAACAGCACCTCTACTTGCTAATTTACCAGTGTGATGCTGGTGTGTTCCAGGGATCCACCACCACCACCAGAGAGCACCCAAGGCACAGCTGGAATGTGACCAACACTCCATCTGTCCAAATCACAGCTGTTTAACCTTTCCAGAACTCTGAGCTGGGTATCAGTGTCACCTTCCCAGCCCAGCTGAATCCCTCTGAGCTGCAGGACTACAGCAGTGCTGCTTGGAATTCGGCAGGCCCTGCAGATCAGACAGTTTTGGAGGCTGCCTGCCAAACAGCTCCATTGTATATGCAACTTTTCACCCTTTATATGAATTTATAATATAGTCTGTAAGGGCCTGGTAAGGACAAACTACAAAACAGCTGCATGTTTGGAGTGATTCTTGTTTTGAAAGCCAAGCTTGATCCACAGCTATTTAAGCCAATGCAAAGGATAAGGGATTTACTTTCCTTCCCAAATGCTGGCCATTTGGGAGGTGAAGAGCAAAGCACACCCTTTCCCATGGAAGAGTCAGCTTTAGGATGTCTAAATATGTTACACAGATCTCTCTCACAATCATTGCCACAGCTGCAGCTGCCTGTACAACCAGTCGAAGCGTTTCCAAGCCTGAAGCTGACCAGCACCCTGGAGAGGGAGGAAGGTGCACCTCAGCTGCCCAACCTCCACATTCACTCTCCTGTCCCCCCCGTGCACAGACACCTGGATTATCTTACCTGAGAACTGCCACTGAAGCCTGGAGGCTGGCTGTACTCCGTGGAGTCAATAATACTACTGCAAAAATAAAAGAAATAGTCTGTTTAAATCGCTGTATAGCCATCCTTTATCATTTTTAACCTGTTTGCTATTCCCTCCTTGACACTCTGCAGCATACTTGCCTTTGAAATCCATTTTACAGACAGGGAACACAAGGTTATATTTTGTTTGGGGGTTTGGGAGAGATTTTTATATTTTTATTTTTGCTTTAATAAAGAGTTCTCCTAGAGCAGGATGCTGTCACACACAATTACGTGCAGTGCAATTGAATAATTTCTAATTAGAATGCAAAAATGTATCTTTTGTATGAAATATGCAGGACAAGACATTCTGCAAATAACATGTTACCATTGGTTTTCAGTTCCTTTAAAAAAAATAAGAGAAGTTTAATGCCATGGCATTTGAATAGCACTGTGAAGGGAAAAGCTGAAGAAATCAGCATAAGACAGAGACCAGTAAACCAGACAACTTTAAAGACACACAAAACAGAGGAAAGCAATGAAAAACAGAAATAAACTAAAAAAAAAAAAAACCAAAACAAAACGAAAAACACTGACAGCCAGGATTAATGTTATTAGAAAATGCTACACCATATATAGCTACCTAACACCTATAATGACACAACATACCTTAAATCATTGTTTTCAAAACGGCACATGAAAACACAATGAAATTTAACTTTCAAAACTGCAAAGGATCTACTGATGCAAGAAAAAGGTGATTGTGTTCTTACACGTACAGGCAAAACACTCAGCTCCCACAGTAAGACACCAGAGCCAGATTAAAGCACCTTTACCACTCAATTTCAAACACTTTCAGGACAAGGAAAAGTTAGTACACAAGAACACCATTCTATTATTTATGCAGAATACTTTATGAACATCACCATGATTTCTTTCTAAAAAAACCCAAACAAACAAAAAAACCAACCAACCAAAAAACAAAAAAAAAACCTTTGCAACTTATTTCTGCTCTGTTTTCTTTTCTGTCCAAGCCAAATATCTTGGTTGGTTATTCTGAGTCTTTCCTACGAGCTAACCTTAGATTTTAGTACTGCCTGGAAAGGCTGAAGGTCTCTTTAAAGCGCTGTTAGATCACTGCTGTAAGTCCTGGTTTTGTCCAAGATGACTGTACCTACAGATGATTATGTGACAGCTGCCAGAATTGATCCACAGACCTGAGATTCTTGGTCATAAACCACGTGGGTTTTGTTGAAATATCAGTTGGGCCACGTATAAGTCCAGAAGGATCAAACAGTGGTACTAATGCTTAAATATTTCTCAGAATGTTTTCAAGCTCTCCTGAAAGTGGAAGGAAATACAAAGAGAAGATGAGAGATAACCACTAATGAGACTTGGCAGATGAGATTGAGTGGAATTCTGTTCCAGGCAAGACAGAAGCTGCAAAACAAGACAATCTAAGGGATTAAAAAAAAAAAAATCATTATTTGCTGCAAGCTGCTGCAAGGGAGAAAACAGCAAAGCTGTTTCAGGCATGGCTGGGGACAATGAACTTTAAATTAGAATGTGGCCACAAGAAACAATGAAACATATACAGCGGATCCTGCCAGGAACAGCAGGAATAACACACTCGTCTGGAAAGTGAGGAAAAAAAGTACCTCACTCCCAGACAGGTACAGTGGCAATTAGCAGCAAAACACACAGACTTTGAGCGTCTGGTCTCGTTTTGCTGCAGGTTGTCTGGTGATGTAAAGCCTTCAGGAGTGCAGACGTCATCTCCCTAACCAGAATACAAATTCAGAGTCATTTCTGTGTGGTGCCTGTAGCTGAGCTAACCGGGATACGCTTGAATGTTTTTTTCCTTTCAAAAAACAGGAAGCAAGTAATCAGAAAATTACAGAAGTGCCCTCTCAGTTCTCTTTTAAAAGCTGTAACATTAGGTTCAGTTAAGTAATTCAGCTACACCAACACGGCATTTAAAACCCTGGAACAACAGCAACAAAAGCATGGGAACCTGCAGACTGCAAACCCCATTACAGGGGTGGGAGGGGGGTATTTAGAACAAATGGAAGGGATGGAGGATCAGGACTTCAATAACTGAATCAGAGTTACCAAGCAACTCATTTCTAGATCAGAATCCTCCCACTGAAACTCCTATTAGTGATAGTTTGTTATTGCTATTACTCCTGAATAGCAGTCTCAGAGAAATCGCTTATTCCTATCTCCTGTTTGCACCATTTACTGGGAGCAAAAATAGCACGAGTGCCTGTTCAGAAAAACCCTCCACAGAACTATTTGTTCTCTTGCCTTATTCTTCCCCGCCTTGTTCTCTATTAGTATACAAACCCAGCAATCTGCAGCGCTGTAAACAAGCGCCGTGCTATTACCCAATTTAATATTTCATCATACCCTGTGTAGGCACAAGAGAAAACACGTGTTCCTCGCAGCCCAGGATGTACTGAACAATCATAGCTGGGCTTGGCTTTCTGCTAAAGAACTTCTGAAGGAAGCTGGGGGCAGGCATAGTAATTTCACATTTTGAAGATGTTAATAACATGGAGGAAAAAAGCTACAAACAATGAAAAGAAACAGAAAATTAATGAAGCGAGCCTGTGATTTAGAGGAAGTAGATGAATAAGGGCAAGTCACTAGAGACCAGATAAAACTGAATTCCAAAGAACTCTATTTTCTTGAACTTTAAATTCAAAGGCTAAAGAAATTTTCTTCATCTCAGCACCAGTCTGTGATAACCTTGTCCTATTTATAAGACACATTAGTAGTGTTATACAATTATATTTCATTAGCAGGGTGTTAAGCATGTTAACAAGTTATATTTCAATTTAAATACACCATTTTAATTCACTGATAAGTTAAAAAGTCTCTGCAAGTTTAATATCATTTTAACATGGAAGCGAAACCATCTCAAACTGTGTTTGTATTTCATTCTTAGTGGTTCAAGGCATCTCTAACATGCACTTTTGAGATTAAATATTTCAGTTAACAGAGCTGAAAAAAATCAGCACAGTTTAAAGCTCCTATTAGCTGTTCTGCAGCAATTTTTCCAAGGAGCAAAGTCCAAGATATTCTTCAAAACTTATATTTCATGTTGAAAAGAAAATTAATTTCAAGTGGTAGGCTTTTCTGGAATCTGAGTTATGGTAATTGACACCAATTCTATTACTTGAATTACACAAAATGGTCGAGATAGAGCAGGGACAGAAGTTACAGGAGTCTGGCAACAACTGATACATCTTCAGACACTTCCCTCATATACTGATTTCTCTTCAGCCACTCAAGGTTGCTTCTTAATGCAGGGACATCACTGAGAAACAGCTAAGGGGTCTTCTCAAGGTGAGAGAAAAAGACAACCCCATATGCCCTAGAAAACCCCTAAATATCCTGTTACATCACACCCCTGGTGTGTTGTAGCAGAGGGAAAACCCAAAAGTTCAAGACACAGCCAAGATGGAACCAGAAAGGTATGAAAATGTTGGCCAAGAAGAGCCTGTGGTCTCTCCTCCCACCCCGGGTCTAACCCACTGCCATCTCCCAGCAGAGCCCAGGTGGGGCACATCAATCCAAAAATCACTAAAATATTTTGGATCACTGAAATAGTCACTAAATCTCTTGGGCTTAAAATGTTATTCCAGACTTCGACAGATAAAAGAGTTCTTTGGGAGCTTGTTACTCAGCCTGGCTCAAGTAATAGAGATACATTTCTGTTCATAAGTACAATCTCCTGTTTAAAAAAAAAAAAAAAAAAAAGAAGAAGAAAGGTTTTTAAGCCTGAAGGCATTCAGCATGTAACAAACTGAGCCCAGTCAGAGCTCAGGTTTTCCTCAAGCATCAGTACACCACGGAGAAAAACCAATCTATTTGATAGCCAATAACCAGAAAACTAGTAGAACCTGACAAGAATCTCATTGGCTTCATGAAAGTGCTTCTTGGCAAAACAGCAATAACCCATGTCAGAAACACACCTGGACCCAAAAAGAATTAAAGAAGCAGTGATGAGCTGAATTAGAAATGCTATTCCCATCCAACCTGGCCATACTCCTGTCCCTTCCCTCAGGGCCAGCCAGAGCTTCATAGAAATATGAGAAATTCTGGTCTCTGTGTCCAGGAATTGCATCTTGATAGGAAGTCCCAGCCAATATTGCTGGGTTCCTCATCAGAGCACCTTATCTAAGTCTCTGTAGGTATGGATATCTGATCATTTTTCCCTTACTTCTGGGCTATTAGGTTTAGAGCTGCTAATAGCAAAAAAAAACTACCAGTACAATTTTATAACAGAAGTTGACAGTTTAGAGAACTCCACTTTTAAGAGATAGGAGAGATGATCACTTCATAACATAACTTGGTCCTGTAAAATCAGACCTTTCTTACTACCAAAAGACACGTCTATAAAGTAGAGCACTTCAAACCCTGGCACATGCAGCAACTTGGACAAAAGAAGCATCTGCAAATTTTATCATCAATAAACCAGACTATGCAATATTCCAGACAAAAAATGCACATTGAAACTATGTTATTAGAAAGGCATTTCATTAAATCAAAACAGACAGCAGATAAACAGAATCAATAGGCTGTGTATTTTAAATTTTTATCCCTAGCCCATACCTTTATCTATTCACACCAAGCGGGGAAGCCAGAGGACGTTAATATCATAAAAAATTAAGACCTTTCATATGCCAGGCAGAACTGCATAACATTCAGAAAAGGCAGCATGTAAATAACAGTAATATTCCATACCATAGCAAAGGCTTATGACTCAAGTTTACTAATCCACACGGCATTTAAAGCCATCAGCTTTCCACTGCATCTGGTTTAGAGCAGGTTTTTCATCCAACTGCAGACTCAGATGGCTTTTTCTTCACTTCTTTGTTCACATAAAGTTTATACCAACCAGAAACAGAACAATACTGTGTGACACTCACAAATGAGTTTTCTTTGTGTTCTGGGCATGGCACGGGGAGGACCAGCAAGTACAGTGCAATATGTACAGCTTGAAATCCAAGTTGAGTTGCAAGCTCCATACCTGTGTGAAGGTGAGGGAGCCTCAAACTGTGGCACCGTGCTGTCCTCACTGACTGGGGAGTACAAGCCGCTCATCTCCTGAAACAGAAAGCCATGTTACAGCAAAGCTGCAGAACTTGGAGTATGTCTAATGCATGGGGTTCACACAGTATTTTTGCTTTTCCAAGCAGCTAACCAACTGTGTCTACATTTATCCAACTCTTACATAAAAATCTTTACCGCACCCAACAAAACATTAATTTTCTTTTATCGTTCCCATTCAGTTTCAAAAATCCTACTGGCCCAAGAGGCGCAGTTCTGGGGTATTTACTCCAAAAAACCAATATATTTGGTTATCATTCAATTGCTTCTAACCCAGCATGTCCCTTAAACACGGCAGAGCGAGCAAGCTTTAAGTGCATTTTTGAGATTATGGTGCAAACTTATTAAAAATCACAACTGGAAAGTACAGCTGAAAATGGGTCATGGCACAAACAGCCAGAAGGCAACAGGGCAAAGGTGGTGCCCCAGACTTAAAAGAGGATCTATCAGTCTTCTGTGGGACAACTGCACAAGAGAGAAACTTTGCACATAAACTTGGCCTTGTCCCTGCCAACCTCAGTCTCTGCTGTGTACCCAGTATGAGACTGTCTTTCATCTCTTTGGGAAATGGAGCTATGCAGGATGCAGCAGCTCATTAGTTTGGGGAGCAAAGAGTGCCCAGGACAATATTAGTTGTGCTTTCAAATTCCCACTAGGTGCCCATTAGTTGTTAGGCAGAAAGCAGGATATTTGTGAGAAGAGAGATCCCAGGCTTTCGAGGTCAGAGCCAAGGTCACCACCACGCACCAGGAATGTACCCCAGCTGCAGCCCACTGAAATGCCTGATTAAAGAGCAGAGGAACAGGCAGCTGGATATCCTTTAAGGGATCCCACAGCTTTTGGGAATAGCTTCTCCTAGATAGAAAGATGTCTCAAGAAAACACACTAAGATATAGTTATTTCCCCAAAGCTGAGAAACGTTTAGGGAAAGAGGTCTGAAAAAAAAAATCCAATTAGCTATTAAAGGGAAGTTCCTACAATTGTATTTGTGTTTTGTTAATTCATCATCATCACACATATAAATTATGTGAAGAAACCTAAAAGGCTTTTGGGCAGTGGTTGGAAGCTCGTGCTCGCTGCTCAAGACGAGCAAGAGAGAAGCAGACCTGCAAACTGATTGCCAAGAAGCTTTAAGGGAATGCTATTTTGAGAGGTGGCAGTCTGATGTACTCCTGAAACATCAGCTTCCTACTCTAAGATTAAACACTAGCATGATTAGAGGAAAGGACCAAAGAGGAAGTTAAGGACTCAATAAGGACAAAAGGATTGCACTGATGGGTTTACAAATACTTGGAGAAGAACTCTGAGGAAAAAAAACCTCAAGAGATCCCTATCATTAAGAAATTAATTTAATTATATCAGGAGGTAGCAGGTATCTGTTCTGATGTGCAGCAGGAACTGGCTCTGCTCCTACCCAGTCTCTGCATTACAACTCTTGTGTACCCCTCAAACCCCTCTCCATATTGAGGGTGGCATGCTAAGATATAAACAACCTGTGCAGACAGCCAGAACACTGCAATGTACAAAAATCATAGGTTCTGATCAATGCACTGCCTGTTGATTTCTAGCAACTACTCTAAAACACTTACTACCAACACAAGGAAATAGAAAGAAATGATTATGTAAGAGCTACCAACCTGCAGACTGCACACATCAACTAAATGAACAAATTAAAGAAAGAGCATCATCTGTTCATTTTCCCATTACTGACTCAAATGCCATAAATTTAACCCAGCAGCCCCACAGCAAGGCAGACAGCTTGATGAAAATGAAAAATTGCCAGAGTCGGAACAATGTCTGGGCACCTCACCTCTACTCGTTTAATATCTTCTTCCAGAACACTTAGCTCCTTCTGGATCTGCTCCAATTGCTGTGGATAAGAGAATGGGAGAAGTCTAAATCAATCTGCACTGCACCACCAGCAAGATAAATTGCCTTCTTTTCAGAGAGGAACCTGAACTATCTTAACTGGCAGGGTACACGATTTAAAAGTCACTAGGCAGGAGGCTCAAATGCCCAGATGAACATAAGTGTGCACACAAACCACATTCAAGACAAAGCTGTTATTTTTAAAACAATGCAGAACAAGACCATGAGATACTTTGATATCAATCACAAAGAGACTTGCATTATTCAAAGTAATACTATTATGCTCCTCTAACATCTTTCATGCAAGGTATAAAACTGGCTCACAAACCCCAAGTAGAGAATCCTAGAATAATCTGGGTTGGAAGAGACCTTAAAGTTCATCATGTTCCAAAACCATGCCAGGAGCAGGGACACCTTCCACTAGACCAGGTTTCTCAGAACCCCATCCAACCTGGCCTTGAACCCTTCCAGGGCTGGGGAAGCCACAGCTTCTCTGGCAACTTGTGTCAGGGTCTCAGCACCCTCACAGGGAAGAATTTGTTCCTAATATCTTATCTAAACCCACTCTCATTCTATTTAAAATCATTCCCCCTTGTCCTGTCACAATTAGGAAAAAAAATCACCATGAAAGACAGTTATCATTTCACCCTTCAACAAAATGTAAAATGTTTTGCTAAAAGATTTAAAGAGTATAATTCATGCTAGCAGTTAACCTGTCTTTGCCAATTTAAAATTAATGACAGAATTTTTGGATGGGGAAAAAAAAACCTATTGCGACCAGAGCAAGATTTGCTCCTGACAACAAGCAAGGACCACCTGGCATTTCTTTCAAAAGTGTGATACTTACCTTGGATTACACTGTAAACCCCAGTCAACCTGAGGGCTCTCTGAAAGGGTCAGAAGGAGACTTCCCCTCTCAACAGCCAACACCCCCTTTCCCTTCTCCGTGTCACATGTAATATTCTCCAGGTTTTTCAATTACTTTTCAGTCAGTCAGCAACCTGGCCTCACTCACCTCTAACAAGTGTGAAGCCACAGACTTGACAATGGTTAACACCTAAGCAAGGACACCATCCACTTTCCAGCTCCAGTTCCCACCCTCATGCAGCAGACAGTCCCACCCAAACACCCTCAGAGCCCACATTCTGCCTCGCAAGGCCCAAATACACGTATACTTCTCTCAGAGAGAGCTCCAAGTCTGGACATAAACAGACAAAACTCTGCTCCAGCGCAAGTGTGGTAAACTTAGATGCACAAGTCAAATAAACACACGGAGCACTGGAAGGCCACCTGACTCAGCTCCCAGTAAAAATTTAGCAGCCAGCAATGTGGCCTGTGAGCAGAAGCTGTTGTCGCAGTTGGAAAGTCCGCTGAGAGCTTAAGCACAACACGTTCTCCAAAGGCAAAACATATTTTTGTCATTTCAGCCTCACTAGGGAATATCATAATGCCCAAATCCAGTTACCAGTATAGCAAGACACATTACTCTTAGTATGACATATTCCCAAGAACATCTGGCAAGCTACTCCCAAAGACTTATTCACTCAAGTGCTTAACCTTAATCCTTTAAGTGTAGGAAGGTTTTGCTTAAACAAAAACCACAACTTAAACCCTCTTATTGCACAGCATTCCAAAGATCTGTATGCTGTGCATTAGATAACCCACCATTTTAATATTCCTTTTAAACACTAACCAAAACCTCTGTCTGTCCCTGAAGACAGGACAAGAAAGGACTGCTGGGCCCACGTCTATTTCTACCAAGGCTTCTTACTTCCTCGGAATGAGATTACACTATAAATGTATCCTAATCTCTCTACTCTGAAGGCTTCAGTTTATATTTAATTTGAGGCACAGACAGCAGAAGTTTAATGGTTTAGAACTACACTGCCACAGATAATTTACAAACCACTACACCATAACAGATAATTCCATTTTCACTTGTGAAACCTACAGCAAGAATAGCAGGTGGTGCTACAGCTCCAATATTAGTGGGAAAGTTAAGTGACACTTGCACAGCACCGGTCCTGCCTGAACTCAGCTCTAGCAAATACCATTAGTCCCCCACTTCCATAAATCCCATTAAAAAAGAAGTTACAAAACCACAAGTTCCAAAATTACACTGAGGAAATCAGCTATTCTACAGTGTACTGGCTCGCAGCCAAACTGGACATCTGAAAAATAATTGATGCTTGTTGCCATCACATGAACAGGAGGCTTTTTATAGAAACGAAAGCAGAGACCTTTTATTGGCCAGCTTTTATTAACTATTGCACACAGCCAAAAGTATGAGATCTGGAACTTTATTTATCAATTTCTCCTTCTAGTTACAACCTGTTGTAAATTTATCTGACAGTAGCAAGTCTGAAAAGCAGGCAAGTGTGTTTCATGCTTATTGTAGGAGAAGTCTTCTCATGCCTTCAGCATCAAATGAGTTAATGCCCACACTGGGACCTTCCTTTCTTTGGTGTGCTGGCTCAAGCATTTTAATCTACCAAAGACCTTAAATCAGTCCACATTCATTCCAATTAAACTTTGAAAAATGAGACTACTGATTTATAATTGCCAGCCTTTGAGGGACATTTAAGGAAAGCTAAATGAATTACAGTCCTTGCAGGATATCCAGATTTAAGGGCTCTTAATTTGATTTTCACTATGCTGGGCACAGAAAGCAAGCCAAGTCCTGTCCCAACGATGGGCAGATTCACACCTGTCAAACTTTGGATTAAGTCAGCAAAAGCACTTAGAATGAACACTGAAATGAATGCTAAAAGAGAAGCACATACTATAAACTCTCTTCTCAGCCACAGATGCTTTCCCAGAACTGAAAATGACCATGTGGACAAGGAGAAGGCTTCAATTCAGTGGTTAAGCCTCGTAATTTCGGCTCCACTTAGTGAACTAAAATAAGCAGGTGTATAACACTCTGGTCTTAGGTTACACACAAGCACATAAATACAAAAGAAAAGCTATGACCTCAGAATAGCCTCTATTTCTTATAATCTCTGGAAAAGGGTTTCCAAATGTGTAAGTCAAGAAGCCACCAAGAACTTCCACAATGTTAAACACCGGGTCACACTGAATTTGTTTTTGGCTGGCTATCTACTAACAAGCATAGCTGGGCACAGAGCTGAGGTTTCATCCTTGAGCTTCCTGTTTTTCCTGGAGCAAGGGGCCCTTGGGAGGCAGAGACTTCCTCCTTTGTGTTTGCACAGCACAGACAACAAGCAGCCTTCACTGGGTCTGCTGGTGCCAGTTCTGTGTTTGCAGAAAACTTAGAGCTCAGCAGAGCCTCCCAGTGCCCCAGAGGCAGGCTAGAAAAACATACAAGGAAAGGAGGCACAGACTCTGGACCAACTGTCTCTGCAATTCTGGGCTCCCCATGCAGTCATCAAAACATATACCACAGATCCAAGCAGAGGAGACTATTACCAGAGGAAGCATCATTTTCCCAGACACACAAAGCCACTGCACCAACCAGGACAGGATAAAAGTATTATCTGTCCACCTGAGGAGAATAAACCAGCCTTTTCAGATAAACCTTTCATCCTCTCCTGGAGCTTCATCCATCCAACACTGGACACTGTCTAATACTTGTTCTTCCACCAACTACTGCTCTAACAAACATGAGTGTCAACTTCAGCATCAACAGCTGAACTTCTCCTAAAGGAACCCAGTGAAATTGATTTCTACCTGTAGAATTTAATACCTCAATGACAACTGTGTAGTAAGATCATGTTCTCTCTCTGTTAAGTCTTGTCTGTTTTCTTTCCACCATTGCTTTGGATACAAAACCTGTTATACATGGCACAGAGGCAATTTTCAGGTTTTAGAGAAATTTTAGCTTTTAAATTTAATTGCAAATCTCCTTTATTTTGACCTCACTGTTACACAGTCTTTACACACGTCAAAAGAGGTGCAAGGTTTCTCTTGGTATGAAGACAAGAACACCTGAGGCTCCAAAAGTTACTTTCATTAGTAAAATGTGGCATCCAAGCCTCTTAGACACATGCACAGTTCATCTTTAAGACATTTATCTGGAGAGGACATTTCTTTTCTGTGATCAATACCTCCTCAAAGGGTAAATGTTTCCTCATAACTTGGGAAGAGCTAACAGAAAGCCTCGAGAACAACATCTTAGTTGAGTTGTTTAACACACAGATTTCCCAAGGATCCCAAGGGTAGGAGGAAGGAATTGCCTGGCTGATAAAATATATGTTTCACATCTTGAATTTTCCTCTCCCTCATTTAAATCCCACAGTTTGAAGGAATTATGCTTTCAGGGCTTAGTGATAGGGTCTGATAGCCAAGTGCCACGAGAGAAAGACAGCTGGGGCAAGGAACAAAGCTGCCTAAACAATTTGATTAATTGCCTTAGAGTCTAATACATCACTGTAGGTGCTACTTAGCTCCTACTTCTGGGTTGCCCCTTCTTCTTTGCAAGACCCCTCCACTGCAGCAAGGAGAATCAGCTATTATATGCTGATATCAATATGATAATCTCCAGCTTGCTGCTCATACACTCACTGTATCCTTGGGCTTATTATCTCTGCAGCCAGAGCTCACGTCTCTCATTCAGTAGCTTAGAAATGCAAATAGATTTAAAATACCAGTTATTTAAGTGCAGTGGATAGCAAAGAGATTACTATAGCTATAAATTCTCCTCAGCAGTCCTGGAATGTAATCAAGACTATATGACAACATAAGAGCATGACTGATTTCTGTTTCTGTCACCTCCTCTTGCTTACTCATTAGTTCATCCATGTGTGTATGTGCAGAACACAAGGCTTGACAGGTGAAGTGATTAACACAAGGTAATGACATCCCTGGAGAATTCATGCTTATAATGCCCCGCAATTATCCCACAATAACTAATAACTCCTCTTATTTTTAGTATTTAACATGCTCACAATATGGATTAAGTGAAGACAGCTGGAGATACACATGCATTTGTGGCTCAAAGGTACAAGGACGATTCTGAAATGCTGAGTAGGCACGCAGTGGAACCAACCTGAGACATTTCAGGATTATTTCTCTGTCCCAGGATGTTTACCAGCTGAAAAACCCATCCCCATGCATTAGCAGACATGAAAGAGGTCTTGTTTGTTAGACATGAGAGACTTAATGTCACATTATTAGGAAGAAAATGCCCACAGAACATAAAAATGAAGTGACAGCTGCCAAGAGAAACACAAATGCACCCAGGGAATAGCACCTGTATGCTGCAGAACTTGATTTGTGATCCTGATCATTAAACTCAGTATTCTCCTTCAGTAAGCAATGGTGCCACTTGACAGAAACACCATCAGGTAGCTGAGCTAACAATGGTTTAGGACAAACTGTCTATATGATATATATGGTGGTGTCTAACTCCATTTGGTAACATTCAAATCCTGACAGGACAATTAGTAAGGGCTCTTTGTAAAGTGATGAATATAAAACTGGGGAGAATTAACTGATATAATCAGCGCTCTCACAAAGTGTTCAAGATGAAAGAACATGCGAACATTTAAAATTAACAAAGTTAAATCTGCAAAAGCATTTATGCAACACAGTTAAAACTCTGCCATGAAAATATTAATTTTAAAAACTCACAGGTTGTTTCATTTGGTTTCTCTGGAAAACAGGAATAAAAAACCCCCAAAAGTCAATATTTCATTATTAAACTTGACCTTCCAGACATTTTGGATCCTTGATTTCAACAGAAGAGAGTGCCGAGTCCAAAAAAATAGAGGAATGTGCATTCAATTAACTGTGTACACATATGGAAAGGCACTCAGCCATGCTAAGTTTGCCTTAGAGACAACCAACTGTTATGGATGATCAATACATTTCTCCTCTCCAAAATTATCTGTTATTTTGTTGAAAAAGTATTTTCAAGCATTAGTCATTTGTTTTCAATCTTTTTCAAAGTACAACTTTTTTTTTTTTTCCTATTACTATTGCCAAGGATTGGGGGGGTTTTGCCACATTGCCCCGGGTGAAAACAAAATATATAAACTTAAAAAGGACTTGCAAACACCTTTGTGCAAAAAAACCATGCAGTAAATTTCAGCTTGAAAGATCAATGTTTTGGAAAGTTATGAACAGTTCAAAACAGGATTTCTAAT
Organism: Acropternis orthonyx; assembly: GCA_035583155.1. Taxonomy (NCBI): domain Eukaryota; kingdom Metazoa; phylum Chordata; class Aves; order Passeriformes; family Rhinocryptidae; genus Acropternis; species Acropternis orthonyx. The sequence goes on along the minus strand of JAWWEU010000005.1, from coordinate 26,976,273 downwards.
AGAAACTCCTGCAGGTGCTGAATCTCACATTTATCTTCTAGAGAAATTATGAAAGTGTGACAAAGATGCGTTTGTCAAAATACTTGACTACACCTGTATTCTGAATCCTGAAGTACAAGTCCATAAAGATAGTTTTCTCCTAGATATAACTCTCCTCCAACATGCTCAGAAGTCACCAGGCCATGAATGTAGGAATAAAAAAATATATAAGTTATGAGTCAAGTAAGCAAGAAGGGTTACAGGTGGTTTATCATCTGCTCTGAATATGCTGTGATATATTACACAGGTACACCAACTCTAAGCCAATATCTGTATTAACTTACAAAGTACCTAAGTCCCTATGTAAGAACTTGCAGTATGTAGTAAATAAAACCTGTTACAATTTTGCAAGAAATAATATTCCAAGAGGCATATTAGGAAGCAAAGTTACCGAAGGTCCTTTAAACATTTCAGCCACAAATTAGAAACGAGCACTGTCATACTTAAAAGAATCTTTTTTATTTATTAAGAAGTTATTACAGCCATGGCTTACTGAGTGAAACTGCAATTACCCTGAAGGCATCTTTACTAAAACCAGGCTTGAGTTGGGAAAGGAAAAAGGTCATGTTCCTCCTCATAATAAAGCCTGCTCCTAAGACTCACAATGATGTGCAACACATTGAAGTGTTCCAGGGTCCCCACATGCTCCTTGAGTTCCATCTTTATTTCTTAAACTCACCTCTCACAGCATCAAAACAAACCACAGTGAACTTAGAGGCTTTGATAACCTCTCTCTGCTTTACTGCATTAATAAGGCCACTTAACCCACATGTCTCACCTTCCAAACTACCATCTCAGGCTTTCTGTGGTCTGGATACATCACCCCTGGTATAACCCGAATAGCAATTCCTCTATTACCCTCACAAAACTCCCTCCAGAAAGGAGGGACCTACAAGGAGAACCTTGGGACTTACCAAAAAGGAAGCATCAACTGGCTTAATTTACTCTATGGGTAAAATGACTGCCCAAGACAGATTTTGGTATGTACAACTATCCTACTGACAGGTCTGTGTTTTCCATGCATCTTCCCGTTGGTTTTTATCTTTCTTATCCTTATCAAGTGAAAAGAAAGGCTGCAAGCAGCAAATCTGGCCAGTCTCCATTTCCCTCAAAATAAATGGCAAGGCCAGGCACTAAGCACTACGGCAAGGACAGAACTGACAGGCCTGCACAGGGGTCTTTCGAGATGTGACAGTCTGCATTTCATGTTGGAATATAAACGGGGGTAAGAAACAACATCAGAGAAAGTCTTAGCAACCGGGGGAACACATAAGCAGGGACAGACAGGATCTGAAACGAGCTATATATCCCAGTTGGTTTCAGGATGTTCCCAAGGCCGTATTCAGAAGATCTGCAGCCAAAATTAAGTTTCTTCAGTCTTAAAAGGAGACATTAGCGTTGCACGTTATTACTAAAGCCGAGGGCAGATGCAAATAATATGGGAAAGGTTTCCCAGGTGCTCAAAGTCACAGCATCGAGGTTGAGAGAGACCTTCAAGATCATCCAGTCCAACCACCCACCTAGCACCACCACAATCACCCCTAAACCATACCCCTCCAAGTGCCACATCCAGACAACTCTTGAACACTTCCAGAGACCCTCAATCCATTCTGGACAAGGTTTCTTACACCCATCACCTTTATATGGTTTCAAATCTGACCTTAAAACAGTCACACTGTTGGGTCTTATGTTCTTCACATCTTTATTAGAAACCACGGCCTTCAAGAGAGCTTGCCCTTCTGCTGTTTTCATGATCATTTTTCTAGGTTTCTGGGATATTTCTGGTATTATAGTTTACACACCGCATGACATTATAAAAGATAAGTCCCAAACCATGAAAGACTGTCTATGTGATTATAGAACCCTCCCATATTCCTTGAGACACTCGTTTTAGAACAAATGAGGAAAAAGCACAGAATATTCATTCTTTTATGTCACCACATTAGTCACGGCATTTGATACACTAAAGGAAAAAACTTGACAACAATTTCACTCCTTCCCTACCTTACCATTTTCCCAGAAAGAAAAAAGAAAAAACTAAAAATCTTGTTTCAAGAACTTGACATAAATTTACACCAAGGAATCACTATCTTCCCACATGCTTCACCAGTGTGAGACAAAAAGGCAAGTGATTAAAAATTGAAGCTGTCACACGTAAAGAGATTAATTTTCCTTCCAACCCATGTGTCCTCTGCCTGAGAATTCCCCAAACAAGCCTTGAGGTTTTTCTTTGCAGAGATAATGCCAGGCTAACACATCACTTCAATAGAAATGCACTGGGAGAGAGCAGCAGACACCACCTCACCCACTGAGGCACAAAGCAAGTTACCTCTCGTTTGTTTCTCCTGGCAACTTTGAGAAATTCCATAAGGATCTGCAATTGGGCAGCATGGGATTCCTGTAACACAGTAAATAGGGAAGAGAAACAAACACTCATCATTTTATACATAGAAATCCACACTTAGCACTTAAACAGCTTCCATTTAGACCCTGAAAAGAGAAAAATAGCTTAAGGCAGTTTAAAAAAAATGGTAGTTTTACTTTGCCTTACAAGTTTTAAGGTTTTGTTTGGCTCACTACAATCTTTTACTTGAAAGCAGAAGTCATAACAGTTCTTATTTGTGCATGACTAATGACTTACTAGTAAGTCAAAACGCTTTTCTTTTTCTTTGGCTACTGCACCTGAAATTGATTTTGGAATAGTTTCCTCACAGACTCATCATCTACCCTGGAAGATCATTAGCATCCACTTCATGATTAACATGCTAAGGCATAAAGTACTTATATAAAAAAACCCCACCTGCTTCAAAATCAACATCTGTGTTTATGGAGATATCACTACTGAAGATTTCTCCAGAGGGGAAGACAACAATGAAATCACAGATAAAGCTAAAACATCCCTTTCCAATTTTTCCATAACAGGTCATTTAACTCAACCATCAGTTTAATATTTTCACCCAAATAGACTAAAAACTGAACATGGCAAGACAAGATAAGCACAAAAGGAAAAAAAACCCCAAACCTATATTCCAGCATTAATATAGCCTTAATCCTATCCCAGCATTCTGAGACTTATTTTCACAACCTGCCAAAATATTTATTAATTATAGGACTGTGAAAATAGCACTCAAAAAAAGATCAAGGCATACAAGCACACAGAATCCATTAAAGGCAGAGGACACAGGACAAGTAAAGAGATTAGGCTGTCAGACTACTACTGTTCTGGGATTATGTTCTTCCTCCCCATCCCTTTGACAGGAGTGAGTGAAGTCAGCAAAACTAGTCAGAAAAAGTATTTTTAAATTGTTCTCTAAGTGTCAGATTTGGGTTTTTTTGGTTTTTTTTATTTTTTTATGTTTAGTATCCTTAAAAGATATTTATGCTCAGAAGCACCTGTACACTCAGTCCTGTGCCTCCTTTGTTTCAGATTTGTCACAAATGACAAAAAGACTTGAGAGGAAAAAAAAAAAAGCAAAGAAAAAAAAATCAGGTTTAATTCTCTTTTTCCTCATCATACCTTCAAGTGAACCACAACAAAAAACTTATGTACAAGTCCCCATGCAATAAGGGAACATAACAGTTCTGCTACTAGTCAGTAAATATATTTTAGGTTACCTTCCATCAGAACCACAAATTGTGTAAATATTGATTCTGAAAGAGTGAATAAATTAAGCTATTCCAAATATAACTTTCCTTTACCTGTTTTAAAGCACCATCAAAATCTACTCTCCTACTCAAGGTTCACTGAGCCAAATTCTCTAATAATCCCATTTCATTTAGAAGGTCTGGCTCTCATAACTGGAAAAGGGTCACTTGAAACCAAAAGCATGGAATGGCCAAATATATGAGAACTGCCCTAACCAACTACATTCCAGTTAAATCATAGGAACAGCTTGCTTCATACTGTATAAACCTTCAAACCAGCCTAATAAACAAAACATCTAAACCTTTCTTTCAAGCAAAAAATGCTAAAAGTGTCTTCAGATTCCATCAGTTCCAGCAGGAACTAAAAGGTGTGATCTTTTTTACATGCTCATTTTGTTTATTCCTTAATCTACATTCTGGACTTCTTCATGCTTATTGCTAAGAAAGATCTGACATTTACTTGTGCAACATTCAATTAGTAAATCTCTTCATGTGCAGTTCTCTCTTCTATGAGCCACTTTCTCTTCTCCTTTCCCATTTTCCCTGCTTGTTTACATAACCCTGCCAGCAACATCATAAGCATGTTTTGGGCATCACAGCTCAAATGTTAGTTCACTACAAAGGTCAGCAAAACAGCCAACTTTTAAATACCAAAGCACAAGAGAAAATGCTGAGCAATTAATTCAGCAGTAGAACCTTACTTCAAGAGAAGGGTATGAAAAGACTTCTAAATAGAGTGTTCATTTAAATAAGAGAAACTTCTTACTGCTTCCAACTGCTTCTTCTTTTGCACCAGCAGCTCCAGCATCAGGTTGACATTGGCCAAGTCAAGATTGTCTTGATCCGTCCCCAACAAATCTTGAATTATCTGCCACCTGTGGCCATTCTACAACGAGAACAAGAGATGCTGGAGAGATGGTGAGTCCAGGCCATCCAGGACTATATCCAGCAGCAGATATTAAAAGCAACACTGCAATATTTCAACGCTTTGCAAGACTGCAAAGCAGTTTTCAGGTATCTGAATCCTCAATTCCCCCATGTGTACAGGATACAGCTCCTCTGTCCTACTGTGGAAACCCTTATCTTATTTGGAATATATTTGTGCTTTATGACAGCATAGCTACTGCTACTGGGAAAAGATTATTTCACAGCCATAGTTTTATCTGATTTGTGCCCCAGTTTCTCAGAACAGGTTTCTATAGGGAGAAAGAAAAAACTCCACAGTTATCCAAGCTTAGCTGGATTACATCTGAAATACTCCAAGTGGCAATGGCCTTTAATCACTTTTTTTTAACCTAATAGGTAAAACCATCATGCTAAATTCAAACCAAAGAAGGTCGTATCAGATTACTTTCTGCACTCTCACCTCCCACAAAAGTACTCTTAGGAGTATTTTCATGGGAAAGGTGAAAGCTGGGTAGAAGATAGAGACGATCACCCTCATCAGGGTGATCTTCTCATTTAAACTGTTAGAGCTGAGGACAATTTGTCAGAGACCCAAAATATTACCATGCAGCCCGTTCTACCCTGCAGGCTGTTTTCTCTTCTTGGCAATAAAAAAGTAAAAAGGTTTTCCTGTAGCACACAAAACCCTGAATAATAGGTTAATGCTAATACAGCCTTACATCAGAAAGCCTAAGGAACCAACAGGAGGATCTGAAAGGTCTTCAGACCTTCAGAAACAAAGCTGGATTAGAAAATCCTGTCCTGTAAAAGCTATGACTCTAAATCAAGATACGTAATTTCGCAAAAACTGGAAATGGCATCCAGTCTAAATCAGCTATTTTCTTAGAGGCTGTAGCATATTTGTATTGACTAAATTAAGAAAAAGAAAACATGTAAAAAGTTGTATGTTTTATAAGGACATTACATAACTCTCAACAGAACCTCTGGAAACTACTCGGGCAAAAAACTCAATTTCAATCAAGAACAGCTGGCAAAAACCCCAGGATTTTTAAGCAAGTGAACAAGATTTGAGACAAATTTTAACAAAGTAATGCACTAGTTAATTGTACTACTGCGAAACTACTCGGAAAAGCTTCAAAGATGCCTTAACAAGAACTCCTAATGAGACCCAACCAAGGAACGGTGCATTTGCTAAAATATGTCTTGGATGACTTTTCTTAATACCAGAAGTAATACAACAAGCAGGTACAGCAGCAGTGTTCCTCTTTTTATAGATGTCTGTATTTTTTCTGTGTGGCCAAAAGGTAGAAGCTAAACTACACACTGCTTTGGTTATGAAGTCATGGTAGATGTCCACTTGTTGGTAGTTATCTGAAATAGGTGCATCTACAGGCATAGTTTTTAAAGGAACACTGAAAAAGAGTAAAACCAATTTCCAAGAAGCTACTGTACATGCCTTCAGGACAACTGTATGCACTACAAACCGTATCTGGTTTATGCATATTTTATATTAAATAAGGTATATGCATATTTCATAATGAATATTAAAACTTACTGTGAGTAAAACCATGACTCCTTAAAGCATGCTCTTTCCTAAGGCAGACAACCACTGACAGCACTAGTTTTTGCAACCCAGTCCCTAAATTATTACCACTTCAATAGAGGTTTTTAACAGCAGGGGCTCTGTGATTTCTAATATTACTTTGCAATCTTATTTATGAATTACAGAAGACAAGGATGGCAGACATAGCAAGACAAATATGCAACTTGCTTGGCTAATGTCATATTCTCTTTTTGATCTTAATGTACAAGAGCACCCATTGGTGCCGTACAGGGGTCCTCATGAACTGAGAACACGTATCATGCCCTGATTCTGTGACATGAAGCAAATCTAGAAGATATCCAGGCACTTGTATCTGGGATCTGAGCCAGAGCACCAGACTCTAAATGCATCTTTCTCCCTCTTGTGGTTGGTACTAGCCTTCCTCCTGTCTCCCCTGTAGAACACAGCGTCCCACATGTGATCAGACAAGCCCGTGGCACTTCTGGTCATTCATTACTCTCATTGTAGCTGTAATTTCCGACACGGAATGAAAATGACTGCCTTTAAACAAGAGTGCTTCCATGGGTAGTTTCCCAGGTTATATGCAATACATCATATGACTCTTGGCTATGCTTTACAAACATTGCTGGCGGGAAGAACAGGAGTTAACAAGGTTGAAGGGATCTACTGCCACTGATATTGATATTATTCCCCCCCTAAAGCCATTTGGAGCATCAGCTAAACAGTGCAATCTCTTAAATTAAGCTACATAACAACAGTTGCTGCACAAAACCATTAAATAAATATAAAGTAAAAAAGTTGGAACATACGGTGCTACTCACTGAATGGTCCAGTTTGAGTCTTTTCTCCTCAGATCTTTGCTTCTGTTTAAGAATAAGTTCATTGACTACAAAACAAATAAGATGCCAAAAAGACAGATTGAAAATTTCAGAAAACAAATGTGAAAGATTCTACCTCACTATTTTTACTTTAGTTAACTCCACACTCGGTTGTTTATCAGTAATTAAAACAGTAGATGTCTCCAGTCCCTGATGGTTTTTTGTAACGTACATAAATATTTGGGGTTTTTTAAAAATTAACAAATACAAATCCTACATATTCCCCAAACTGCTTCAGTTCCTTTTTCTAAACCCATGGTTCTTTGAGAAAGTATTTCAACTCCAAGGCAGAAATACATCACAGAAGAGTGTAAGAGAGATAAAACATTAACTCATTTACTCAGGCCAAAACCAAGCACAGCCGACTAGAACAACTTTTTCCTTGAATTACCATGTAAAATCTTTTTAAAGATTTTTCTGCCTACAGTTTTATTTTACACCAGTCTAGTGAATTGTGCAAAGAGAAAGATAACTTCAACCTTCTGCACACACAAGCTCTTCCCCCTCCAACGCAGACCTCAAACCTCTGAGCACAGGGGTAAGGAAACACTCTTTGGCCCAACATCTACTCCAAGACCTGCCTCAGGACCATTTCCAGCACACCATGACTGGGCCTAAATCAGGATGCCCATTTCTGAATCATTCCTTGGCTACTGAGGCTTTTCATCCATTGACTATTAATAGTAAATACCCATAGCAGATACCCATTTGAAGCGGTATCTCAGCACATGAAATCAAGATTTGCTTTAATGTGGTATTTCACACTGCAATGTGTTTCCTTTGATCTTTTCCCCACAAAACGAAGTTTTAAACTCTACTTCTAGTTAGAAACATTTTCTCCCTCTGCAGGAAGCAATTAGGATTGCATAGAAGTATGTCTATGAATATTTCCTCTGTATCTAATTTACACATACATCAATCACATAGTCCTCACTACAGCAGCCAAAATAGCACAATATCTAATTCAGTCCCCGCCCTCTCAGTGTCCATGCTTTATTAACAGGGCATGTCCTTGATTATTAGGCAGACAAGAATGCAAGAAAACAGAAGGAAAGAGATTCCCATCTTTAACCATCAGAAAAACATCTTTGTTTTGCTTTTTTCATACAAAAACAGCAGCAAGTCAGACTCACTGCTGTAACTCAGCACACAGCACTGCTGCAGGCAGAGCAGTATTAACAATCTGTATTACTAACATTCTCCCCCCCAAAAAAATTACAATTAACCAAAGGGCTGATGTTCAGATTTTGTTTGCAACATCCAGAAGCCAGTAATTTACAGGACAAATTTACATGTGCCTGCCTTCTTAACAAGTAAGATGTTTCTCATGCAAGCTCACCTAAGAAGTTGGGATAAAGATGATCTATGTTGTCCACCACATAGTTGCACTTGGGACATCTGTTATTGTCCTCCAAGCTCTGGTGAATGCATTTATAGCTGTTTCAAAACACAAAAAACAAGAAACAAAAGTGAGCAAGCATGAAGGAACAAAACATAGGCAGAAGGTAAATAACATCAACCTTAGATAGTGTGCTGTTTGTGTTGCCAGCTCAGCTGTGCTGCCAAGAACCTACAGAGTCAAAATGTTCCAGTATTAACTCAGTGTGCTACAGCAGAAAGACAGCAAAGTTTCCTGGCAAGGATTACAAAAGGTAGTTAAGTACTTCACTGTTATTTCCCTGAGGATTGTGGCAACATGGATACTTCAGGCACAATTCTGTCTCAAATTCAAGCCCCTCTTCCACAGGCAGCACTAACAGACTCATTATTCAGAAACAACTCTTCCAGATTAGCCAAATACTTAGAAAGTGACATGGAAAGCATTTTAGGTAATTGAGCAGAGGAAACATCTTCACCAATCGGCTGCTTTTCTCACTAGCAGTGACTTCAGAGGTACTCTCTGTTGAGCTATTTGAGGGACAGAGGAATTACATGTTGCATTTTACTGTCACGTTTAAGAACCTGCTTGATGTCAGGTAAGAGACATCAGGTGACAACACTGCTCTGCTCCTCCTAAATAAAGACACATTTCTCATCTTGGACCCCTAAAATCTTACAGGTCACAGGGATAAAGCATTACCATAGAGATCACATAATCAGCTGTTATCTTACTTGGTGCAGGTTAAAACTTTTCTGAAAGTTAACTGAGTCTGCTTCTTGAGAAAGTGCTTTATGATACTATAATAGTACTTCTTATAATGTGTATTTCTTGTTAGCAGACACCATAGGAGTATAACATAGATGGGACACTAAAACATCATGGTTCATCATTTATATCGATCCCTAGTGTAGAGGAGGAGCAGTGGGTAGTTCCACACCTGCCTCTGGAGGGTTCTTGCACTTCTCCAAGGAACATTTGCTCCTCATGGCAGCCAGAAAGAGAACACTGAAAAATAAGTGGAGCTGGGCCAATTCAATACAACAGGAAAGCCTAATGCATAATTGCAATGTACAAGCCATTTCAAACTCTGCATGGTCGTGCACAAAGGCAAGGAGGACCTGACATCACTTCCAACACCTCTACAGAGGTGAGACCAAGAGAGGGAGATTGACAAACTGTTCTGACTCTGGGTACTGGATATTACCAGGGGTTCATGACCATTTCATTTCTTTACAGAGCAAATATGGCCATATGTTTTTTGATTTAAACACTAAAGGGTTTTTTTGGGTTTTTTTTTTTTGCAATCTAACAAGCACCTGTCTTCTAAAATTTCATTTCAACCTCTTTCTTTGGTACAGGGACAACAGACAGAAAAAAAAACATACTCAGACGGAAAGGGAGTCACAACAACATCCGTCTGCACATGCTGCAAGAGATGGACATTTTGTGCAACACACAGAAGCCAAATCTTACCAGAAGCTGTGTCCACATTTCGTCATGTAGGCTTCTTCAATCATATCAAAACAGATAGGGCTGAAAACAAAACAAAAATCACAAAGATGTCTTTTTATGTTAAAAAAAGGAAAGAGTATTATTAATTCAAAGCAGACCTCAAATGATGCTTAGGTATATTCTCTATATGTAAAATGAAAGGACACACAGGTGCAACAGCAACCAGGCAGTGTAAAGATCAAAGGGCAATCAGCAGTTCTTTGAACTCTGAATGATACTGCAGTTTGCTACAATTAGAAACCAGGTAAATGTTCACTCGTGAAGTTTTTAACAGTTGCGAACTCCTCAAATAAAGCACGGTAGCAGAAGAACCTTCCAGCCATCTGTACTAGGTCTCAAGCAAATGTAAAACCCCCTGACCTTACAGGAACAGACAGCGTTTTTATAACTGACACCAAAATTAGTTTCCCCTTCCTTTTTGTAGCCAGTAGCTATCTATAATTTATCAAAGTGATGCAAAGCAGATCAGAAATAATGATGTCATGAGAACAAGGACTAATAACTGAGTGGAGAAGGTGCCAGTGAGGAGCAGGCCCTGCAGAGCTGTGCCAGGGCTGAGGCTGCAGGAAAGCAGCATGAAACCAACAGGCGAGCAGCTGATAGAGGGTCAAAGGAGAAGACGGGAAAGGCAAAATGACTTGTTCGTGACCAAAGCACAGCCAGCTCTCTGGGAGGGATCACCAAGGACCAAGCAGGGAGCTGAAGAGAAGGATGTGCAACCAACAGTGCTCCACATGAACCTGAGCATAGTGAGAGACAGGAATCCAGGAGATGGGTAATGAAAGAAATCTGGTTCATTAAGTGGCTGTGACATGTTTGAAAGGAAAAATGAAACACAAATGAAAGCAGAGGAGCACTGCAGCCTAATTCCAGTGACTTCCATGGCTGTTCTCCCTGACGGCTGTACGCTGTCACACACATCCTCATCTCCAGGTCTTGTGGCCAGCCAGCGAGCGAGATGCCGTGGACAGCAATGTCACAGCTCTGCACATAACACGTGGATCAGCTGTGTCACAAGCTTCACCTTGCTTTCAAGTCCTTACAGAGATCCAAACGATCTTCTCTCACTCCCACAAGTCCACACCAATCTCAGTTCGGAGAGCAGCATTTCCTCCTCCCACGTTCTGCCAACAAGGCAGTTCCCACCGAATGAGCTGTTAATAAACTGTTAACAACTTCTGCAAAGCACAAATCTTTTCCCATCCAAAATAAAAAGCCCAGATCAGACTGAAGAAAAACCATGCCTGTATCTCAAGCACCTCAGTTTCCCCCCTTGTTAACACTCCGCAGAAGTCATACCCCCTTTCTGAATCCATTTGAGAGGATACTAACACTTATTACCCTATTAGGGAAAAAATGTTACTAAAATAGGAAGGAGGAAACACCTCTTAAATACTTATTAAGCCCTTAGAGGGGGAGCTGTGGCCCCCACCAATGCAGCAATCCCACTCTGAACCACCAAGCTGGAAAACATGGATGTCCTGAAAGGTTTGTCCAGCCTAACGCACACCAGGTTGCCTTAAATATTCCATCAAATTACCTGTATAAACACATAAAGACAAATTAATCAAACCAGAATACCACTCTGTGCCAGCTGAGCCACCTCAAAAGAAGCCTCAAAAGCAACTAACACACACCTGTCCCTCTTCCACCTTGACAGAACCTTTTCTGCACATCACTTGTCTTGAGTAGCACCAACTACAGGAGTTCAAGTCACAGTTTCCAAGTTAGAAGTTATTTAGTTTCAAGGCACTGTTTAGTCAGAACAAGTTATGACCAAACTCAGCCAACCAGGGTGAATTAATAGGAGGAGAATTAGGCATCTTTGTAATCTATTAGCTGGCCTTTAAAAGAGAAAGTCAGACTTACGGTTATGTGAGTGTCTGAGAGTGGTTTCTCCCCACCGGTGACAAACAGCTTAACTTCACTTTCTCTTAGCCATGCTGCATAACTTATCTGTACAGTCTGTATCACGCTAGAAACTGCTATTCCCCACAGGGCCAGATGTGTTCCTTCCAGCACACTCCTAATGCTCTGCAGTAATTACCAAGGCTGCAATGGTCCTTTGTCTGCAGTAGAACATCACAAATTAGAGCTAAAAGCGGAAGATTACCTCTTAATATGACAGTCACCCAATATCCCTGTTCCCAAACTTATTCTTCTTCATACCAGTTCGACTGGAGAAGTGACAGATCCAAAATAGCTGAGAAAAAGCAATCAGAGCCAGCAAATGTAGCTATTCAGTACCAGGGTCATCGTTAACGGAGCCTGAAGTTTCCATTAAGAACTGTTTCCCCCAAAATGCTCACTGATTTACAAGTAAAAACAAGATTGATGTCTTTTAATACTTACTGAAGCCAAGCTGGCTGCAACACATGAAAGTTGCTATGCACCAGTTGTTTGAAGTTAATCTAACACAGAGGGAAGGTTAAAAAAGCAGTGAAGTGATGGGGACTTGAGACATACTACAGCTTGTGGTATACAGTGAAACAGGGAAGCAGAGGTATGGTGAAATCAAGGCTTCTGTGCACAAGGTAACTCTTATTCTCTATTCTCTTAAGCAGCAGAGCCAGGTTAAAAAGATGCAGGTGACTTCAGCAAGTCAAAAATGTCACTGACCTCTAAGAAATAAGGCATCAGTATCTAATAGACAGGTTTATATCCAGCACTACAAAGACTAACCATTCCCTCTCTGCAGAGTAGACCTCTAAACATTTCAAAAATCATTTTAACCAAGTTCAATGGTCTAAGTTTTGCCAGATGTTTTCCAGGCACCTCTCAAGAGTGCTACTGTCAACCTGCTGCTACCCAAACACCTGACTGAAGTGGTCACTAAATTTTAACACATTTCAACAGCAATTAAGACCCATTACCGTGTCTCACTCCTATTCAGCTCCTCTCTGCTCTTAGGACTTGCTGCAGGCTCTGTCCTTGCCGTGGAAGGTGTTCAGCTACAGATCACTGCCGTTAGTACCCACTCACTATGAAGCTCCAATACAACAACAGATAGTAAGGCCATCCTTGCACAAGGTATGTAAACAGCTCGCTGTGTTTGTAGTTTGTCACCTTCAGGGTCAATTTGCAGTATTCCTTACTAAGAGGGCTTGTCAGATCACAAACACAGGAACAACCACGTTCAGCCCATGCCTGGATTAACAGGTCACCTGAGGAATGGACTGGTTTTAAAAACCCATGAACCTGCAAGCCCAGATAGCACTGAGTCCTTCCCACGACTGTGTTGGGTGCACTTCTTCAGGTCCGAATAGAACACCCACTCTTCCATATGTTCTTATTTGTGCCAGAGCTCAGAAACAAGCAGAGGTATGAAGCAGCCACTGAAGAGACAGGTAAGATCCACTCTGTGTAGGGAGCAAAGCTGGTTTTAAAGAGGTTTAGTCAACCACTAATTGGGAGGGCTAATATAAGGCCTGGGAAAACTAAGCAATTATGCTGCTGGGCAGGAGAAAATCCTCTGATTAGAGGATTCCCTTTTAGATAACTCTCCAGGCAGGTGGGAAAACACCTGGTTACGGGAAGAGCTCGAAATACCTTTAAACTCTACATCCTGCACTAAGAAACAAAGTTTCCCCTATTATAATAAAGTAGTGCAGTACGTCAGACCTATTTGCTCTCTTGACTGGAGTTACACCTTTCCAGGCAGAAGCTGACACACACCACGAACAGGACACACTGGCAAACTCCTGAGCGTACACTTGCTAAACATTTTTCAACCCGGAGCGGCAACACATGCCAACATTTACCTCAAAGCCTTGGCCTCCTGTTGTCAAGACAGCACTTTCAGGAGACAGGCAGGGAGGTCCCACACACTAACACTATTTGGGGAATTTCCACTTGCACCTTGATGTTAAAAACTCACCCAAACTTCTTTACTCTTTCCCACCTTCCATCTGGTACAGGCAGAACCTACAACTGAGTTTAGAGCTGTAGCTAAGAGCAACTCACAGCTCATGTTCAGAAAAATTATCAAGTGTTCCTTGCAGCTGGCAGCATCTTGAACATGTCCTTACAGAGGGAAAGAGGACATATGGAAACCTGCTTCTCACACTGAGATATCTAAAGCTTGTTTAAATCAATTATTTAAACCTACACACACACACCTGCCTTCTTGGACATTGCTCAAAACCCCTGGTGGCCCCTTTCATTTAATTTGTGCTTAATTTGATTGTTTAAACAAAAAAAAAAAAAAAAACAAAAAAAAACACCCTGTAATTTGAAGCCAGAACAATAGTAAACAAGAGCAAGCCCTTCAGCCCACAGAAATACACAACAGAGAAAAACCCAAGTTAACTATAATCATTGTCTGCTCTTAGAGCTTCTGACCTGCACTTCAATATGCCCAATGTGGCTCTTGCAAATACCAAGAAAAGACATTTTGGCCTGATTATACTGAGTTAATTTCTTTCCTCTCACTTGTTCAGGCAGCAGCAATCCTCAATGAGGAGAAAATAGCTAATTACAGGTTCTCCTTGAAGCATGCACAGCACTTACCTGCAGAAAAAGAAAAGAACCAAGAAACTCAGCTTTTTGAACCATCTTAAAATACTTCAACTGGTTTTGGGGGCAACTTCCTTTCCAACACCCTCATTTCTACAACAGACAACAAGACGGGAAATAAGAGCTGACTGGAAAGGACAGGGAGCCACCATGGCAGAACACTACTGCCAGAGTGTAAGTGTAGAGGGAATAAAGGGGAATGTGCATTTGTATTTATCCTCCCTGACCAGAAAACCTGTGAGCAACAGAGCTCATACCAAGTGCCCTTAAACCCACCTAACATGGCCTGGAGCCAAAGCAGGACATCAGTTGATTACAGCTGTGCTCTCATCCCAATTTTGCTACTGAGCAAGCCACTAACTACAGTAGTAAGCAGGAATTTTTGACTATTACTTACTACTTGTAAGAAGTTATTGTTTTTTCTGCCACTAACTTCTTAGCAGCTCCAGGTTCTCAGTTCAGTAGCAAGGGTATTTCCTATCAAACTCTGCTAAACGCTTTACAAAGCTATAAAAGCAAACCTACAGACAATTTTGACATAATACCTGTCCTGTGGAAATGCCTCACATCCAACCTTCACCTGTAAGTCAGAGCTGTCAGTTATCTTGGAAGCTGTGGCCCTTTCTCTTCTTTTTGTTATTGTTTCTTTCCAAGACATGACTTTCCTGCAACTCAAACTTTTTCCCAGTACCTCTTCCCTGTTTGCCTCTCTCAGACTTGAACATTCAAGCCTACTTTCTTGTTCTCACATTTTAACACATGCAACCAGCTATAAAAATCAAACCTACTCCTTAAGTCAGAAGGTTTGAAACCCATCAGCAGCAGGCTCTCTTTAAAACTGCAAATTACCAGCAGTTCTCAAACCACACATTGCAGTGGGCCTTAGTTTAACAATTATGTTGAAAGGTGATTTCCAGCTAAAAGCTTCTTTACAAGAAGATCATCTGCAAAAACTTTATCCCACTAGGGCAGAAATTCCCTACTCATCTGGTTTTTGGTGCCTGCCCAACACAAACCTTATTGCTGTTTCAAATCAGCCAACCTTTCCCAACAAAACAGGCAACCAAGCCAACCACCACAAGGCTCCTTGAATCCCCACCCAAAGGGGCACTAAATCCGCTGGTGCTCCTCTTCCAGAGGTCAGAGGGCTCCAGACCTCTCCAAGACCATACTGCCCAGGAAAACATGTCACTTGCTGTGATGTCAACATGCTGTGAGAAAGCAGCTCATGGTGCAAGTCCTTTCCAATAACCTGGGCACACTCAAAGAGGAACCTTCCTGGAATAACCTGAATTTGCCTAAAAACAGAGAGGGTGGGAGCAAAGCTGCTACACAGGGCCAAAACCAGACAGACTCACAGAATCAGTTAGGTTGGAAAAATCTGAGACCACGGAGTCCAATCTACAACCCATCACCACCTGTCAACTAGACCAGAGCACTAAGTGCCAAGTCCAGTCTTTCCTCATACACCTCCAGGAATGGTGACTCCACAACCTCCCTGGGCAGCGCATTCCAATGCCTGACAACCCTTTCTGTGAAGAAATTCTTGCTAATGTCCAACCTAAACCTCCCCTGGCACAGCTTAGGGCTACGCCCTCTCATCCTGTTACTTGTTACCTGGGAGCAGAGCCCGACCCCCTCCGGGCTCCCCCGCTCCTGTCAGGGAGCGGTAGAGAGTGAGAAGGTCCCCTCTGAGCCTCCTATACTCCAGGCTGCGCCTTCCCAGCTGCTCCTCATCAGACCAGTGCTCCAGCCCCGCTGCCCTTCTTTGGACACGCTCCAGCACTTCACTGTCCCTCCTGAACCGAGGGGCCCAGAACTGGGCCCAGGACTGGAGCTGCGGCCTCACCAGCGCCTGGTAGAGAGGAACAATCACTTCCCTAGTCCTGCTGGCCACGCTACTCCTGACACAGAGAGGCACAGAAGAGGGAAACCCCCAAAGCCAGAACCCCCCGGGAGGGCAGCTGTCGCCCCAGCGCCTGCTGCCCCCCTCAGGGAGCCCCGGGGGGGGCTGCTCCCTCCTCCCCGCCGCTACCCCGCCGGCATGGCGGCGCCCCGGCCTCCCCCCGGGGCGGGGGGGCGGCGTATCGCGACATAACACCGCGCTCACCACACGAAGTCGTTGCTCTTGTCCTCGTAGGAGTTGATGAGCCCGTTGCAGAGCGGCGTGAGCAGCGGCCTCTTCCTGCCGGCCCCGCCGCCGCCGCCGCCTCCTCCCCCCCCCGGGGCCGCGGAGGAGCCGCCGGGCCGCGCCGCCCCCGCCAAGGAGCCGCCGCCGGAGTGCCCCGAGGGCGAGGAGGTGCTGGCCGGCAAGGGAAAGGGCTCGGGGCCCAGCGCCAGGAAGGGCAAGGGGCAGATCGAGAAGAGGAAGCTGAGGGAGAAGAGGAGGTCGACAGGTGTGGTGAACATCCCGGCTGCTGAGGTGAGCGGGGACGGGAACGCGGCCGGCGCTGGGGGCGCCGGTCCCGTCCCGGTGCCGCTGCCCCGCTGCCCCCCGCTCTGCGGGCTCGGGCGGGGGCACTGCGGGCCGGCATCCGCACGGGCGGGCACGTTAGGTGTCGTTTATCCGAAATAGATTAGACCTCTCACCATCTACGGATTTCCCCCCTCCGCCTCCCCCTCTTCGTGTCGACAGAGAGTAAGTTCTAGGGCTGTTGGTGGATCAACTGAGATGTGCCAGTTAAAAGTATGGTCAAAACAATAGTAATGAAAGAAAATTGATATATCAGCTTGGACTAGATGTTCAGGTGTAAATATTATGCAGTTTGGAACTTAGAAGAATTTCCTGCACTGGAAAAAATGTAGTGGTTTAAAGAGCATTTTTTTGAAGGCAGAGGGAAGATATTTTTATCATGCAACACCACTGTCCTCTGTGGTTTGCTACTAATATAAAAATCTGGCATTAATCTGAAATACTCCTAGAGGAATTTAGAAGAATGATAACTAAGTTTTTAGCTTTTTTTGCAGTTGATAGGAAAGGCCACAGACGACTTAGAAGAGAGCTGGATTTTTGTCTACAGGTTTGCACTAATAATTATGACCACCACATTTTTGTACAGAAACCCTTGTCTTTCTTTTGGTTAACATTATAGATTGTTAAAGTAACCCTAGAAAGTAAAGTCTTTGTTTCTGAAGTGGCAGGAGATGAATCATGTTCTCCACACCTGAAATCGCTAACCCTTTTTTTGAGGCATCCTAGGCACTTTCACAGCACATACTTTCATGCAAGAAGGTCTTGGAAGGTGGAGGAATGAGTTTTAGAAAAAGTAGAAAACCTTGCAAGTGTGGCTTTTGAGAATAATTAATCACATAGCCTTTAGTTTGAGGTGAAGAGTTTTGGCATAGGTGTTCAGTATTGTTGTTTTGGAACATGATGAATACAAATGAGTTCTTTTAATTTTCTGGCTTCAGAGCACGCAAACCTCCTAGATCGTGTCTTCATTTATATGGAGCTCCTTAAATACTTGCCCCCTGCCCTTTTGTAGAAACATTAAAATGCTGCATCTCTACTTCTCCAAGTAAACTAGTACTAGCCCAGTTAATAATGGTGTTGCACATTGCAGCAAGTGTTGTATAAAACGATATGTTAGGGGCCTCTGCTTTGTACCCTGTCTCTAGTTGTACTCTCTTTGCTTGGTTGTTTTTGAGCAATGGGTTTCTCTTTGCTCTTTGAGACTGGTGTCCTTGTTCTTTGAACTACTTTCCTGAACTAGTGTTCCTTTGGTAGTTTTTGGGTGGTGTGGTTTGGGGTTTTCTGGTTTGATGGTGGTTGGGGTTTTTGTTTGTTTGTTTTGTTAAAGCGTTGCTTAAAATATGCCTTGCTTTCCAGGGAAACACTTCCTTGCTCAACAGCCCTTAGAATCCTGTATGCGAATTTGCTGCATTGTTAAGGGTGTCTTTATTTGTTAACATACTTAGGCATTGAGAAACAAGTTCTCACCTGTTCCCATGTTTTTTAGGGCCTAAACTTTGCTGCATGTCACCATGTGTTGGCGCTTCTTGGAAACTTCCTGTGCCTTTATGCTAATTACTTCTATAACTAGCAATTAAGCATTTCATCACATTTTTGGGGTCAAATTTCATAAATGTGTCTGTTTTACAAGGTATTTTTGAGGAAATTTGCTGTCAGTAGGTGTTGCATTTTTGACTGTCATATACAAGGCTATCTCTTAAGTATTTCACATTTCTTGAATGTTTTTAATCATTATCACGTGCATTCCTAAGAATTGTTTAGCTAGGGGACACTAGGTCATTCCTGACGGGGGACAGCTTCAAAAACTGTCTCCGCTGTCAAATATGAGTACCTATGTACCAATGAATGTTTTGCAGCCTGTTTACTTGTCCTATCTTTGATGTAACCGTGTAGTCATAAGGAAATGGTTTGAAATACTAATTCAACCTGGTCTGTTGAAGTTCTCAGGCAAAAGAAGGTTGTGATGTAGATGATGGCTTGTTGGAGCAGTCTGCAACACTCCAGTTTCTTTCTCATTAGATGCTAGACATAGCTTTACTGTGTTATACGTAATGACTTGGTAGTAGGACAGAGCAAATTTAACCACTTGTAGCTCTGTGTGGTATATGTTTTAAAATTACTTCTCAGCCTATGTTATTTTAGAGCTTTGCTGAGTGTTTCATTGTCTTATTTTTCAGAAAAACAATCTTTCTCATGTAGCCATTTTATGCTAAATATGTCAGTTTTGTCATCATCATACCACTATGGTGGAGACTGATAATAAGATACTCAGAAATTAAAATGGGTACCTGTTGAAAAAATGCACTCACAAAAGATAAACAGTGCCTAGAAGCTTTTCTGCCCAAAACTGAATACAAAAACAGCTTTTTCCCCAAAGATGTAGGATCTAATTTCAGTTGCAATGCAGCTGGAGAATTTAGTGATGGGAAAGCTGGCAAAATAAGAAAAGTAAAAGTTTGTGGTGTCTCAGTTATCTTGAAATAGGCATGAAAAATGTCAGCAGATTGTTATTTATTAATGATTAATTTCTGTTCAATAGAACCAGTTCTTAAATAGCTCTATGTCTTAAGTATATTTTATGTTGAAGTTGGTGGAGGACAGAACCTGTAGGGGAAGCTGTGAAACAGGTGGCAACAGAATGGGAGTAGTGGTGAAACTTTGTACATTGTGGTAAAGGTAAAGGCTGTTTTTTATCTTCTCACCACTAGTGCTTATCTAAATAGTGGTGACTTCTGGAAACGGCTTTGGAAATACTTGCACCTTTTTTCTTTTTCAGTGGTTGTAAAGTAATTTCTTGATAGCTTGTCAAATCTTGAAAGGTACATTCACTCTCTAAATATTAAGTGCTGTGGTATTTGGGTTTTGTTGCCTCATAACAATTCTTCAGGTTGTAAAAGGTAACTGAATTGTAAGCTGTTATCATTACCATGTAGTATGTACGTTTAGAAAGTGTTTCTTAGTTTGTAGGTATTTACTTGATGCAGGTGTTGAGTTTACTTGCAGCCTTTTTCTCATTTACAGCTGTGCTAGTATCTCTCCAGGAAACACAGAGTTCCCATTATGCACTGATAGTGCTTTGTGAGGATCTGCATATAGGGTGATAGTTACATTTTGTAGTGTTATAATAATTCTGTTCCACTCCAAGCAAAACAAGTTGCACTGGAGAAAGTGCAGCTTTCCTTTTGTAAATGTTTACACTTAAGGATTCTGCTGGCATAACTGTGTGGGTAAGTTTTTTTTGTTTTGGTTTGTTGTTTTTTTTCCTGAACCTCAACCAGGAGAATAAAAAGTATTTTTGTGCTTACCTTTTTCAAAAAAGTCTATATATATATAATCAAAATCTTGGTTCACCTAGGAAGGATTTTATTTAATGTGTACGATACAGATGAAGTTTACATTTTCACCTACCCAGATGGAAGTAATCTAAATTCAGAAGTGTTCTTTTGTTAATAACAGAGTGATGAATGATTTAAAAAGGTGTAAGGAACGCAGATCTGTTTATTTTGCACCTGAGGCTGCCAGACTTGAGACACAACAGTCTCCTGACCTGTTTGTGGGAAATACTGGAGCAAGAGGTAGAAGTGATTCAAATGTGGAATCTGTATAGAATGTTCATCTAGTCAGTGCTCATCACTTGTCTTAGCAACAGCAGTAAGGATATGACTTCGAGAAACCCCACTTACGGCTTGCCGCCAAGAATCTGCCTGTCTCTTTAGAAGGCACTGCATATGTGGTGCTTGGTAGGTATCATACTGAACAACAACATTGGAAGGAAGCAGGGGACAGTGAGCTCTTTCTGTGCAGAAAGAAAGAGTTCCTGCTACTAGAGAAGTCCAGCGTGCTGAATTGAGCAGACGGACAGAAAGTTGCTGTGTTCCAGTTGGAAAAACTTAAAGAAAATTCAAGTGCTAGATGTGTCAAGCATAGCAATTACTGGATTCCTTGAAATTCTTTTCTGAATGGGTGGAAACTAGGGAGAGCAGTGGAATCCTGTACTAGCTGTTCCACTCTTGACTAGGAGTTTGCCTTCAGCAGTGTCTTTCTCAGTGATTCCCTACTTGAGGCTTAAGGTCTCGTCATCTTGAGCTTAAGGAGGCAATGTCTTTGCATAGTCTCACACCTATTTTATTGTGAAACAATGTGCTGCTTTTTGCATGTGTTGGGGAAAAAAGCCCCAGTAAGGATTTGTTCAAAGTACTAGAAAAAAACCCTATTTCTGACCACTGATACCCTTAACGTTCATGCAGATGTATTAGTGTTACAAAGGAAATCTGAAATATGTTTATTTGACCTGGACAACCATTTCTGATGGGTTAGACCATGGTGCTAGCTTTGTTTAGTGAACACATCTTATTATGGTTCCATTATGGTTCTTCCTTCAGGTGTTGCAGAGTGAATGCAAGCATTTTCAGATTTTGAGAAAAAAACTGTATTGAGATTGTTTACATCCAGTTTGTTTTGCTGTTAATGCCTGAGTAAATTCTGATTTTGACTATATTTCCTGGCAATACCTGTTCAAAGGACATATTTTCTTCCTTCCATTTTTTTTTTCAGCACATGATAAGGTAAGGTTATCCTTTTTTTATTATTTTTTTTTTGTTTGTTTTGTTTAAGAATATGCTTTAATAGCCTGACAGTTACATAATGGTATTTAGGCCAAACACCCCCCCCCCCCCTCCCCCCGCCCCAAATTAATTTAAAAGTCTGGAAAACTTTCAATCCCAGAATCCAGGTAGCAGCTTCTAAATCACTGCATGTGAACCTTCCAAACCTGGAGTGCCATCCCACTGTTGATCACTGGCAGGCCTGGGAGAAGACCAGCTTGTGCCAGTGATAAGCAATGGAAAAGTTTGAAGGACCACATGCTACTGAGGTCCTTCAGTCCTCTCCACAGGGTATTGGCTACAATGAACTGCACTTGAAATGTTCCTACACCAGTGCACACAGGAAGAGGAACAAGTGAGAGGAGCTAGGAGCCTTGGCCCAGTCCAGGAGATATGCCATCACTGGCATAAGTGAAACCTGGTGGGATGACTCCTGTGACGGATGTGTTAAAATGGACAAATGCAGGCTCTTCAGGAGGGACAGGCAGGGCAGGTGAGGTGAAGGAGTGATGTATGTATTAGAGGGACTGAAATGTATGGACCTTGCTGTTGACAGTGGCACAGTTGAGGGCTACTGGATAAGGATTAAGGCAAACAAACAAGTGTCATTTTGGGAATCCACTATAGGCAACTCAGCCAGGATGACAACACTGATGAAATGTCCTTTAAGAAGCTAAGGGGTACCTCTAAATCAACCACCCTTGTTCTTATGGGGGACCTCAACTTGCCAGATATTTACTGGGAGCACCACACAGATTGGTACAAACAGTCTTCCAGAAGACTTCTAGAACATTTGGTACAGGTACTAAGGGAGATGACTAGGAAAGGTTGATTTGTTGCTTGTTGACAGAGAGGGTCTTGTGAGTGGAGTAGTGATTAGTGGCCATCTTGGCCACAGTGACCACAAAGCAATCAAATTTAAAATGTCTGTTGACAGGAGGAAAAGTGGCAGCCTGAAGTGCCAGTACCTTCAACGCTGGACATGAGGAGAGCAGACTTCAGGCTGTTTAGGGAACTCTAGTGAGTAACGTCCTCTGGGGAAATTCTTTTGAAGGTGCTGGGGTCCATCATTGCTGGCCACTTCTAAGGTGCTACCTCCTAGGAGTACAGGAGTAGGCAATTCCAAAATGTTGGAAGTTAAGTGTGTGAGACAAAAGGCTGGCTTAGCTGAGCAGGGATTTTCTTCTGGACATAAGGCAAAAAAAGAAAGCCTTTGGCCAGTGGAAGCAAGGTTGAGGAACCACTGGAGAACTACAGAGATGCTGTTCACCACTGTGAGGAGAAAATTTGTGTAGCCAAAGCTCAAACAGACTTGAAGTTGGCTAGAAATGTGAGGGACAATAAAAAGGGCTTTTAAAAATATGTTAGTAGCAAAAGGCAGTACAGAAATAACACCTGCTCATTACATTCTGAGGATGGTCATCTCAGAAACAGGAACATAGAATAGAGGTGTTTAATGCTTTCTTCACTTCAGTCTTCAGCATTAGTGATGGCCTCTTGGAGTCCCAGAGCCCTGAGCTGGAGGCCTGTGACTGAAAATTTTAAACTTCAGTCAGGTCCAAACTTTTGCAGGATTTGCTGCTCCAGCTGGATCCCTCTAAGTCTAAGAGATGTGGTGGGATTCATCCAAGGGTGCTGAGAGATCTGACTGATGCCACTGCAAAACCTCTCTCAATGATTTTTGAATGGTCTTGGGAATCTGAAAAGGTACCTGTCAACTGGAAGGTGGCAAATGTCCCAATATTCTAGAAGGGCAAGGATGACCCTGGTAACCACAGGTCTGTCAGTCTCTCTTCGGTGCCTGGTAAAATTACGGAGATGATTATGTTTGGAGTTAGAGAAACACCTGAAGGACAATGCAGCACATGTTTATGAGGGAAAAGTCCTGCTTGTCAAACTTAATTTCCTTTTATGACAAGGTAACCCACCCAGTTGATCAATGGGTGCCTGTTGATGTAATCTTGGATTTCAGGAAAGCTTTTCACACTGTCTCTCACAGGATCCTTCTGGACAAAATGTCCAGCACAGCTGGATAAACACATCATGTGATGGGTGAGCAGTTGGCTCACGGTTCGAGCACAGAGGGTAATAGTGAATGGGGTGACATCAGAGTGGTGACCTGTCACTAGTGGGGTTCCACAGGGCTCCATCCTGGGCCCCGAGCTCTTCAACATCTTCATAAATGACTTGGACTCAGAACTGGAAGGGATACTGAGCAAGTTTGCACATGATGCTTAAATTGGGAGGAGCTGTTGACTCCCTTGAAAGGCAGGGAGGCCTAGGACTGGGCAATCACCAGCCATACGAAGTTTAATGAGGGCAAGTGCCGAATTCTGCACGTGGGATGAGATGACCCAGGATGTATGTACAGACCGGGGAATGAGATGCTGGAAATCAGTGCCATGGAAAAGGACCTGAGGGTCCTGGTAGATGGCAAGTTGAATCTAAGTAAGCAGTGCCCTGGCAGCCAGGAGGGCCAAGCGTGTCCTGGAGGACATCAGGCACAGCATCACCAGCCAGTCAAGGGAGGGGATTGTCCCACTCTGCTCTGCACTGGGGCAGCCTCACCTTGGATATTGTGTGCAGTTTTGGGCACTGCAATATAAGGAAGATTAAGCTGTTAGCATCCAAAGGAGGGTAATGAAGATGATGTAGCATATTGAGAGGAAGCCATGTGAGGAGTGGCTGAGGTCACTTGGTTTGTTCAGCCTGGAGAAGAGGAGACGGGAGAAATCATCTTTGTCTACACCTTCCTTGTGAGGGGAAGGCAGGCACTGATCTCTTTTCTCGATGTTGACTAGCAGTAGGACCTGAGGGAGGGGCATGTAACTCTCGGGAGATTTAGGTTGAATATTGGGAAAAGGTACTTCACCTAGAGGGTTGTCAAGCACTGAACAGGCTACCTGCGGAAGTGGTCACAGCACCAAGCCTACCAGAGTTCAAAAAACGTTTGGACAACACTCTGAGGCACATGGTGTGATTTTTGGAGTTGTCCTGTGCAGAGTCAACAGTTGGACTCTGATCCTTGTGGGTCCCTTCTGACTCAGGGTGTTCTGTTCTGTGCTCTAGGATAACACTGTTTCAGAATAAGGCTGAGCAGTGCAGTAGCTTCACAGTGGAAAAGATCCATGGAAGTTGTGTTAATTTCTGTTCAAGAGGGGATATGAATCACTTCTTACTGGATTCAACAAGGCTGTTTTTGTAGACAAACAGATTGTAGTCTGGTACCTGCAGCTGGAATCCACAGGACTCTGCCAGAAAGTACTAATTCTTTTACATACTTAATTCTTTTTGATTCCAGACCTTATTTCTTCTGGAATGGGAAGGATGGTGATGGAGAAGTGTCAGATGCTGTTAGTTTATTTGCTGGTTCTTTTGACTCTGCATTTATCTCTTAAGTGCAATTTTGAGAAGGTGGGGTTTTAAAATGATCTTTTAGTAGCTAGGTATAATTGGAAAACATTACTGTATGGGTTTTTTTTTTCACTCTCCTGTTTTTGGGGTGATTAATCTGAAATGATACAGTTAACTATGTGGAAAAGAAATGCAGTGTAAGTAAAGTATTTTCTGTTAAGTACTGAATTCTACAGCAAATAAGAAAAGTATTTAGTTTAAGTTGTAATTGGTTGTTGAAAGCTGTTACTGTTTGGCCTTGCCAGTTACTCTTTTCTTGCTCATCTGTCATGTAGCCAGTAACCCTAAATAAATGTAGATGTTGGTTGACTCAAGATAAATATTTCTTTGTGTGTCTTTCTGGCTATTTCTCTAGTACTTAAGACTGAAACACTGTCTGTCCCATTGTTGTTTGTTTCTAAAACCCACTTAAAATACAAGATAATCTGGAAGAAAAAGATATTGTAGGGTAAAGAGTAGAAACAGTCTATCAGCTGTACTTTTGTCTGCTTTTACACTGAAATAAACATATCAAGCATCTTGATTCCAGTGGAAATTGAAAAGCTGTCTCATTGAAAAGCATATCAGGGCAAGTGTTGATATGACCAATGATTTCACTGAAATGCACATACTGCTAAGTATCATGAAAAAGGACTTATCTGACCATGTACTTTTTCTAAAATTTGTATGTATCTTCACTGTAACAAGTAATTGCTCTGAAAATATTTGATTGTTGTTTTATAAAAATGCCTTAGCCTGAGCTTCATATTGAAAATGCTCTGCCTAAATGATAGGTTGATGGTTTTCTGCAATTAAAAACAAAAGCTTCTGTTGCTTTGGCTGTTTGAATTTAGTGGCTCAGGCATATAAATGTGAAAATAATAACTTGAAGTTAATTAATATTTTAAACATGAATAACCATATTGTGAGGTTACACTGTAGTTGAAACTTCATCACAGGATACCTGTATGGACAACCTGCCCTGGGTCTGATTATGTATTTGAAGCTGGGTACTAAAGATTTTTCAGCATTGGTATATAATGTGTAATAGGCTCAGAATCCTAACACTAATAGAGATTGTAAGGGGTCTCTGAAAAAGTTGTCTGGTCTTAATGCCCTCCTCAAAGTGGGACCACTTTTGATCATGTTGCTTATGGACTTGGGTAATAACGTTTTGAGTATATTCTGCCTGTTGAGATTGGTATAAATAGCTCTGCTTTCCAGCCTCTTATCCTGTCCTTGCCATTTTGTTGTCAGAGACTTGCTGCTGTTCCATTGTTCAGGTTGTTAATAAAGGGTGTTGCATACGATCAGCACTAATATCAGCTCCTGAGGAATGTCACTTACCTGGCTGCCAGTGGAAGTTTATAGTACTGATTTCAACCTTTGGAACGTGAAAATGCAGCCAGTATTTCACCACCTAATAGTACAGTTCTGTGGACCATATTGAACCAGTTTGCCTTTAAGGATACTACAGAGGGAACAATTCAAAGGCACTTCTTCATCCTTGAAGGAAACTTTAAGTGTTTCTGGCATCACTGCTGCAGAAAACCCTAACATGAGTCATATGCACTATTTGTTGAAGCTGAATTGTTAAAATTGCCTATATTAGAAAAATGGTTTAGGGTTTTCTAGTTTCTTCTTGGTAGTGGAAGTGGTGGAAAACAACTGCTTTTTCCAAGGCAGCAGAACAAAATAAAAAGTAGTTTGAAAGATGTCAGGAGCAGGGAAGTTGGACCAAATGTCTGTGTGATCCCTTCCAACCTTACCCATTCTGTGAGCCTGTGAAGAGGTCAGTCTGTCTTGTTGCTTTGTAATATTGTCAGGTAGCTGAAGCTATTAAGACTTAGGTAGAGTACTACTAAAATAGATTTTCTGTGGAAAACTTCTGATATTTTTGTATTTAAGTATTTAATATTAGAAACCCCTAAAACTGTAATATTTTACTGAGACTGTGATGAATAATGAGTTATTGCTTTGACTTCATTCTGCAGTTGAGTCCACCTTTACTATCTCGTTTCTTTTAACACTTACTTAGAACTGTCTTCTGAAGGTAATGGGATTAAATGACAGTCTTGGATGTTTTGGAAACTAAGTGCTAATATTCATAGCCGTGGAGGAAATAACTACATGAGTAGACCCTGGAAGCTGTAAAAATGAAAGAATAAGAGAAGCACTCCAAAGCTCCTGCTTCTAAAACCTCAGCGTTTGGAATTGTCATGTCTTCAAAATGCTTTTGTGACTTTGAGGATCCCAATTAATCTCAAATCTGAGTATTTGAAACTAATTACTGAGAGATTCATTTACTGAAGACATCAGGAAAGGGTAATTGAAGTAAGTGGTGAAATAAAAAGTTTATTTTATGATAAAATTAGACTTTTGGTTTGTTGCTGTAATAGAAGGAAAAATTGTAGACTATGTATTTGAGACTTTCTCATTTTGGCTTTGGTTTGACTGTTTCTAGTGAAAATGTGTTCTAGTTCTTAATTTTCAAATGTAAAGGTAAAATCAGTCTGTAATTAACTTTTTTCTTTTTCTACTTGTAGGTTCAATAGGCTGAAGATTACTCCCTCAAAAAGGAAAAAAAGGAGGAGGGCAGGGGGAAGGAGGGCATCTTAAGTAAAAAGAGTGAGAGATTTCTGCCTAGACTGGGATGTGTGATTAATTTGTGGTTAATGTCTTTATACCAGTATATCTTATTTCTGCAAATTACTAATTAAAAAAAACCTGGAAAAAGGTAAAAAATACAACCGTTCGTCACCTAGTTCCACAGATGTAACTTCTCTGAGGATACAGGAGAGTAAAAGCCAGGAATGGGTTAATTTCCACAGTCATGCATAAACCACCGTGTGCCTTGTGTGTTATTTTGCAATGTCTCCTGAATTATAAGATCTCCAGACTTGCATTATAACTTTCCAGCAGTCTGTCTGTGCTTTGAATCTACTATATCCCAGATGTGTTACTTTCAAAAGGACCAAGCTAAAAAAGAAAAAATAAAAAACCACAAAACCTCCCAAAACAAGTAACTCTCCACTGCCTTTGTAAGAGAAACAGAAAAAATCCAGCTCTTCACTATACCTTACTATTTCAGTTTTGCATTATGCAACTTCAGTATTCATGAATCTCTGGTGGCAACTGAAGTTGAGCAGATCTTGACTAATTAAAAAAAAAAAATCCTGTGTCAAAAATATGGTTTCTGTATATCCCTGTAAGAGCAGGTAAGAAATAGACTCCTTTTTCACATGGAAAAGTTAAAACAAATCCCACCCCAGCTGTAAATTAAATACAATAATATTGATTGATAAGCAAAATATTTATTGGCACAAACTTCTCATGCACGCTTCATTGCATTTCTGGAACACAGTTGTTTTCTAAGTCCTGTAGCTTGAAGTGTACAGGGAACTTTTGGAAGGGTCATTGTTGATCAGTTCTGCACAAATTTGTACTGATTTCTTAAAACTATCTAGTTTGCATTCATTACATATATGTAAACTCACACATGTTTTTCTCTGCTACCTTTTCTTTCCCACCCCTCCAAAGTTGAAGTCATGTATTTAAAGACTTTTCAATTGGAAGAGTGTAGGTGGGTGATTTACTTCTTTTGCTACACAAGGTCATGAAAAATTAAAATAAAAATCACAACCCTCATGT
This sequence comes from Acropternis orthonyx, assembly GCA_035583155.1. NCBI lineage: Eukaryota > Metazoa > Chordata > Aves > Passeriformes > Rhinocryptidae > Acropternis > Acropternis orthonyx. Next base: position 26,947,712 of record JAWWEU010000005.1, on the reverse strand, counting down.
TTTATTTCAGGATTTTACTATATTTGATCTGCTTGCATGTTGCTATGAAGGGCTGTGGGGAACATTTAGGTCTCTTTCTCCAGGACTGCAAATCTTATATTCAACTCTGTTGTATAGTCTTACCATGTAATAAGCATGTGTCATCTTAGGTGTAGCCAGGTTTAGTGTAAAGTGCAAGAACATCATCCTGGGTGAAGGTAAGCTTAAACAAGAAACTATAGTAACAAGAAAACCACAGCCCTCAGAGAAACAAAATAATGTCATGCCATCTGCAGTTTTTACCTATCTTAATTCTCAACTGTTACGCACCTTCAAACTAAAATATGAAAAAAAATTTAAAATGTGCTCGGCATGGGCTTTGCACAGTGTGTTGTGCAGTACTTCATTAATTTTCTTGATCTGAAACTAGTAAGTAACTAATGTCTTGAACCTGTTAAGTCAGATACTTTTTAGTAGGTGAGAGACTTGTGGAACTGTAATCTGGGGCAGCACTAGGTGCTTTGTGTGTGTAGATGTTGAGTCCAAGTGCAGGTAGGGTTGGGGAAAACTTCAGGAGGTCTTGTTGCATCCAGTCAGGTCTTGAAAATCTCTAAGGATGAAGACTGCACAGCCTCTTTGGGTAACCCTTCCAGGGCTTGACTGTCCTTGTGATGAAAGTGTTTTCTCTTCTCTTGGTCTGTCCTTTAAATTTACAGCCATTGTCTCCTGCCATGCACTGCAAAGAGCCTAGGTCTGTACTCTATGTCTGCCTGGCACAACTGGCTAAAAGTTGGTTTTGTTTTTTTGGTGGAGCAACAACCTAGCTGGGCTTTTGTCAGCAGAAATAGATATAATATAATGAAATTTGAGGTACAGAGGCAGGATAGCTGGGCATACAGCACTGAGATGTGGAAAAAGTGTTGTGAAATTACTGCTGCTGGTATGTGTGATGTCTTCAGCTGGATATGTTGATGATGAGAGATCATGGCAGTAAACAGAAGCCAAGGATGCAGTAATTGGGATTTCCCCTCTTTCATGGTTCCTCTTCTCAGCACTTTGTGACCTTCCTACTTTTTGTGAGTTATAGGAACTTGTTCATGTCCTCCTGTAGTTACTGCTGTGTATTTTATGAATTATTTCCATGCAATACACAGTTTAGTATTTGTAAGAACATGGGATTTCAGTTGAAATCTGTGGTCATCTGGATCAGTCTCTCCCTACTGTATGCTCTTAAGGTGTATTTAATTCCTTTCTAAAGCTCTCGCTTTATTTTTCCTCTCTGGTAGCCACTAGAGTTGCGTCTAGAATAAAAATTCAAAAACTGATACTTATTTTTCTGTTGTTTGTCTTCTTTGGAGGAGTAGTTTTGAGTAAAGATTTAGGTATTCTGGAATGTGGGAGTTGAAGTTGAACATGGAAGTGCTTGGTCCTGCAGCAAATTGTGGTTTAGACCTGTACTTAAATGAGTTGCTTAACTTCTGTGTGTTACACAGCTATGTTTAGGGTTACCTTTTTTTTTCTTCCTATAAAAACTCTCAGATCTTAATGTAAAAAGTTCTTTTTAAATTAATGTACTAACTCCAAGATGAAAGAACTTTCTGTGTCTGTAATGTTGTACTTCAAAGGATAATTGTACAACACTGTCATTTCAATTAGATAAAAGCTGCAAACATCTGTAAAATGCTGAGACATGCTGAAAGATTTAAAAACTGAATGTAGAGACATTTGGCCTTGTTTTTAAAATAAAAAAGGTGAAGATATGGTGAACTGAGATGCTCCACATTAGATTTGCTGCCAAACTCCTCTTTTTTTTTTTTTTTTTAAATTTTAAATTACATTAATTTCTTCAATTAGAGGAGAGGAGAGGTAAAATATGTTTGGAGCTGAATTTATTAGTTTACAGATTTGTTCTTGTTTTTCAAGATGTTTGAGCCTAGAAAATTTTCACATTTCTTTCACAAGAGAGTTAAATACTATAGTAAACTCAGAAATGTGATAGTTTTTAGATTTGGAATTCTATAGCTGAATGTGTTTGGTGTGTTAAGTCCTCTAATAAGGCATTCCAGTGAAGTATATTGGAATTGGGCACTTTCAGCATTCTTAACAACCAAATTAGGGTCCTGTACTTGACAACTGAATATTTGGGGACCTGCATTTGAACACTTCTGAATAATGGCATAGCTAGAGTTTGTTTGGTTCTAAAACATCTGTGGAAGAATTTTCTGTTAAGACTATTTCTCCACTGTTTAATTTGTTACTAATAGAAAGAATTGAAAAAGAACAGTCTGTAATACTTCTTAATGGCTGGGAACACATAGAAACTCTGAAGGTCATTCTTTTTGAAATGGGAAATAAAAATTAACAAAACTTGTACAGTAAGTGCATATAGAGATCTCTTGTATCGTCTTGAAGATAATGTGCATTATAATAACCTTGTGTGAAATAAAGATACCTCAGGCAGTTGACTTACAGCAAAACATAGGAGTTATTTTGAGCTCGAGGCAGAAACTGAGGAGCATCTCATTATCTGAAACTTGTTTAGTCTAAAACATAAATGGGTGTTTTAATATAATCCGATTTTGTGGGTTTGCTTCTTCCTTTCAATTAAAAAAATGGAGCTCATCAGGTCAGTTTTGTCAAAAAAAAGAGGCTATTTGAACACAAGTGCCTGTAACAAGTATTCATATCACAGTAAAGGTTTCATTTTCTGCATTGGCATCAACATTCCATTTAGGACAAGAATCTTTCCATACTTTAAATGGTGTATCGATTACCACACAAGTGTTGCTAAGCAGCTCAGTACTGAAAACCACTGCTCATAGCATGTTACATTTTTTTATAAGATTTTTTATAAGATGCAAAAACATGTGAGAACCAAACCAAGAATTTAGAAATGGGTATATTGATTTTTTTTTTCATGCATTAAATATTTCCAGCTACTATTCTGCATCCTGTTTTGATTTTTCATAAGTTTTTTTTTTTGCCTTCTGTTTATTTAGAATGAGTTCCAGGTTGTTTGTATGTGTATGTGTTCTAAAGCTTCCAGCACTTACTGCTGGCCTTTTCAAAGAGACCAGAAAATGGGATTTGAAGCCTGAGTTACCCTACATTGTGCAAGCTGTCAGTTAATTGCCTATTTCATTATGATAAGTGTAGGAGTCCCTTCAGCTTTTAATAAGGTGGTACAGCTTATTAGTTTAGGCTGAGGATACCTGTTCTGCTTTGAGATCCCACTTGGATCAGTCTGGGATCACTGTGATGGTGCTTGTGCAGTGGTGAACTTGTGGCTAATAAATCATGCTGACCTTACGTGGCTCCTTCTGGAAGTACTGGGAAATGTGGGTATGCAAATGTGATTCAGTGATGTTCAAGTTGACTCTCAGACCCTTGGAGGTCAGTGTTGCTTCCCACTTCCAAGCGTGTTTGGTAGACTTGCCACTACATTGCATAAGTACAGTTGTTTTTAAATCAGTGCAATTTTTGCACTGATTCATGTGCCTGAGATCTGTGTGTCACACACCTTAGTTATATTAAAAAGAATAGCTTTTGTACCACTTTGACAGAAGGGAATGGTAAAGATACATCTGAAAATGTGTTTGTGTCCTTTTAAAATATACATGTAAAAAGCCCTTCTTTAAATATGCTTGGGTTTTTTTTCAATTAGAATAGTAGATTTACTGAAGTCATAGTAAATAACAAAAAAAGGCTAAACTGAAGGATAAATTCAAGATGTGGCTATCCTGTAATATATTACTGGACTTTGACAAAGATGACAAATGTCCTGATATTTGAAAAAGGAGATAAGGAAAGATAGCTAACTATAAACATAGCTTAGAAGAGACAGTTTTGTGGGTTTTCTTCTTGGTTACTATACAGGTTGGACTCTCTGGAGAGAATTGATGAACATGATAAATAGAAAGCAGCTCACTAAACAGAGATACAAGAATGGACTATTTATTTGGGGGCTTACGAGAAGGCTGGAGAGTGACTTTTCATGGAAGCATGTAGTGATGGGACAAGGGGGGAATGGCCTTAAACTGAAGGAGGACAGGTTTATATTAGATATTAGAAAGAAATTCTTTACTATCATGGTGGTGAGGCACTGGAACATATTGCGTAGAAAGGCTGGGGACTCCCCATCCCTGATCCAAGAGCAGGCTGGATGGGGCTATGAGTAACCTGGGCTCTAGTGGAAGGTTCCCTATCCGTAGCAGGGAGATTGGAACTAGATGATCTTTAAGGACCTTTCCAATCCTAACCATTCTGTAATTCTGTGATTCTAATGACACTCTCAGTTGTAAAAGGTTTTATTAACAAGCAGACTAAAAACTACTAAATGTTCAAGTGCCATAATATTTACCATAGTAAATAAAGTGAAGAAATAGGTTAGAACATACTAAATTCCCTTTGCTGCTAAAACATCAGAACTTTAGTGACTAACCTAACATGTAGAAAACTGTTTGGTAATATTTCCTGCATGATTTTCCTTTGTGCCATCCATTGGTTTATTTTTATTTATTTTGTTCTTCTTTTTCTGTTAAGTGCATATGTATCCAGTGCCCATACTTGGATATGAGATGGTGTTTGTATGTCCTTTTGTATTTCTTCATAATAGACTGAGAGAAACGTTTTTGAAGAATCCTGGGAAAAAATGGGCACGATTGTAGTAAGTGTTGACTGTTCTAAATCTCCAGGGACTACATGACTGGATTCTCCCTTAGTTTTCCAAAACATCTCCAAAATGATTATGGGATAGACAGAACTTGCATTGAAAAACAGGCAAAAAAGCAGGTAGTTTTAGTCATGGACACAAAAGTAGAGACTAGGAAAATATTGGAGGAGTATTTGACAGGAGAATTATGAAATGCATTTTCTATTAGCCATTCATTCATAGTAAAGACTGCCTTTTCTCCTCTGTAAGTTAAAATCAGTGCTCAACGTCGTATTGGATCTTGTAGTTGCTGAAAGCTCAAAATACCTTTTTGTTATTTGATTTAATTTGGATGCTTTGAAAGACTTAACTTTGCATGTGAACACAGCTTTAGAAATTGCATAGAAATGGGAGCTTGTGTAAGAGGTTGTAAAGAGGTTGCTGTCAGGGATTACAGATGCTGCCTTATACCTGAATTTAGTCTGGACTGTACTTTTCTAGCTCTCTTCGTGTGTATGGACTATTTGTAAGCCAACACACAGTGAAGATCACAGATGATGGGGGTGTAAGAAGTGAGCTTAGAGGGAATGGTACTGGCCTGGGGAACCACATACACTGAATGGTACGTGCAAGAGCGTACTGGGTGAGATGGGAAGCTGCCTGTCCAAAGAAGCTTAGAGAATTCAGTGATAGTTCACAGATGTTTGTGCCTGGAGATAGCTGCCTGACTCTGAAATCAGCTCCACATCTAGGCTTGAAGCAATATAAGTGCAGTTGGTTTGTTTTGGAGGGCCTTGGCTTTGAATTGGCTACAGGTACAAGGAAGGACATGTTTTCTCTGTGATAGGCAGCCCTTCCAGAGAAGACTTGAGATAGTATCTTCTGTCTGCCCTTTTTTTTTTTTCACATACAGGGAAAGCTTGTTTGAAAACAAAGCTTTTTTACTTGGCTTGTAGCTATGGAATTCTGTACCTTGAAATATTTTACTCTTGAGGAAATGATGAATTTTGTAGTTGGTGTTTTCATGAAATAACAGTTACTGGTAGAGGTTGATTTGAAAGGCACAATCAATCGTAAGTGAAAATTAAAATTAATCCCTTTATTTTTTCACTTTTTACTTTTTGGAACTAGATTAAAATTTTAGGGGTCGTACAACATGCCTGTAAGAGGACATTCCCTTTATCAGTTGTACCCACAAGCTTTATTTAACAAGAGCAATCTCAAAATGGCAGGTTCAGTCATGCCTTCACTGTATGACAAACAAAAGGCTTGAAGGTGATTGAGGTTAACAGCAAACGGGGACTGTCTTGTAGTAAAGAGACACTGGCCCCTTAAACAGTCATGTTCATCCCTGGTATTCCAACCCTTTGTTTTCTTTCTTTCTTAGAAATTCTGTCACTGTCAGATACTAGTAATTAAATGCTCTAGTAATTAAGAGGAGAAAGGATGTGAAGCCTATATGCCCGAGCAAGTTCGTTTAAGGTAAAAACATGTGATACCAATACAACATTTCTCATTGATCATCGAGAGTATCTAAGTTGTAGCAAACCTATTTCCGGAAATAGAACAACAGTGAAACCCCCCCCTTAGAGTGCACTCTTTTAAATGCAGCTAGCAAGCTTCAGAAGTCCTTATTCTTTTTGTGTGGGTGTATATTGAAGGAAAGTAGAAGGATAAAACGCTAGAATAATCTTTAAGGTTCAGTTTTAAAACTTAAAGAGGAAAAAAAACAAGGATATTTGAGCCTTTGCTTGGCTTCATTTAGAGTAAGCAGGTAGATTTTATATTTTGCAAAGTAGCTGGCTGCTTTATTTCTGATTTTTCTCTTAGGCTGATCCTCCATTTGTCTTAGTAATTTGTTTCTGACTAATTTTTTTAATAGCCTGTTAGGTACCATGTCCACTTCTGTAATCAGTGTATGATTTATTGTTGTTCATTCTCTAACATAGTATCCAATTTAATTAAATGGGACTATTTTCATTAGTTATGGTAGCTATTTAATTCTTAAATTCACCATGACTCTTGGGTGTATACTTCCAAGGATTTATTTCTTATTTATTGCTTCATGTCTTCCTTCTTAGTACAAGTTTGTAATGTTTATGCAAAGCTATGCTTGTAAGGGAATTTTTATTAAATTACCTTTTGAAGTTTTAATGGGTTGTTTTTTTTAAAGACTGTGTGCTGGGAACTTTAAAATAAAACATCCTTTCAGACTGTGAATGCATATTGCATGCCTTGGACTCTTTTTTGTCTCCAGGTATGTCTGAGGTAGAGCAAAGGTCAAATGTTAACCATCTCCTCAAGTTACGTTTCAGATTAAGAAGACATGAATGTCAGGAATTTGCAGGATTGAGTTTAGTGAGGCCAGCAATGTCAAAGTATTAGCTGAAAATGTGAGGAGGGGAAGAAGGGAATGTGGCAAGAGGGAGGGGGATATTTTGCAGATACTTAAATACACTTCACTCAGAACACAGTGTGTTAGAAAGGGTCACAGAACTGGTGGTGTTGGGATGAAAAAGTATATTTTGCTTTTAAATTAAAACCCAATTTTATTCCAGAATGGTTTGGTTTTGAACAAAATTAGCATTTGCTGCTTCTTGGGTTTTTTTTATTGCTCTTACTTTTGTTCAAATGTTTTAACACCTGTGGAAGTCTGTGGTAGTGGAGGTGTAATCGTGGATGTTTAGGGGCTTTTTTATTGCTTGGGAAGGATTTCAAGAATGTGCTTATTTTCTGCTCAGATGCATTTGCTACTTGTAATTTAAATGAGTTTATAGATGAGTGCTTTTTACTTTCAAGACCAATCCTCTTCAAAAGATGGAACTGTCCTTGAAAGGTGGATTTGTAAAAAGCCGTTTATCTCTAGAAGGCTTTTATTGTTCAGAACATAATCCTGTCTTCTAAATATTTAATGTATGAGTCAGAGTGTTTTATATACAGCAGTTGGATTGAATTCCCTGATTTTTAGGGAATATTGGACTTGAAGATAGTTCTATGGCTGTCAGTTCTTGCTGGAATATAGCTAGGTCTTTACTGTTGAAATCAGCTGATCCAGTAAGAACTTTTGGGGAATTCAGTCCTAGCAGTCATGTTATATTTCAGCTTGTTTCTCTGCTGGAGTGACTTGGGTGTTGTGGGTGTGTCATCAGCGACAGCACCAAAGCCTGAACAAAAGATAACAAGAAGGAACAATTTCCACTCAACTGTTTTAAAGTATTTGCAAAGAGAACTACAAAGCTAAGTGAAGACTTCTTGATTTTTTTTGTTTTAAGCTTTAGTTCATGCTACAAGATAGTTAAATGTGCCTGTAATGAGGCAGAAGGAATTGTCATTGGTTGCTTACCCATTTCCGACATTTGGCAGCTGCCTGGTTAGTCCCCATAAAAAGACCTTTGATAGTCATCCCTTGACAGTAGATAGCAAGGAAAAAATGCTATTGTGAAGCTTAGACACTGCAAATCACTGTTCTGTCTGTGCTGGTCTAGAGTACTGTAACAGAAATGGGCACATCCCTTCCAGGTATTAATGTCTGGTAGGAGGGTTAAGTGCCGTTTTTCTGAGAACTAAATAAAATTGAAATACACTGAGCTGTGTGCCTTTTTACTTGAGCTTAATTTGAAGGCAGCCTTAATTCCCAAGACAGACTTTACTGATTTTTGTTTTATGCTGCTATGATTTGCTCAAAGATCTTCATTGTTTTTGTCTTTGGTTCTTAATTTTGTTAAAATATTTACAGTCAGTTTCCAGCATGGCCTTTGTCAGTGCAACCGCTGCTTACTGCATTATTGTCTGGAAGTTTCTTTGTTTTCATGAAATAGTCCTTTCCTATCTAAGTGGGACTTTTGGGGAAATAATCTTGAGAAGTTGCATTATAACGCTGTTAAAAGCTTGTGTGTCCCTTGGCTTCTCACTAAGGTCATGCATCAGTACACAAGGAACAGGATTTGTAGAGTATCTGCGTGACAAGCATATGTATTGTCTCTTATCTTAGAAGATGAGCAGAGTTGCCAGCTATGTGGTTTGATAACTCCTTTCTTTATTGGGAAGGGAGTGGTAGAAGTAATCTTTGGTGGTTCGTTCCCCATTGCGGCTTTTAACCCATGATTCCCGTTTCTTCTTTTCCTGAAATCTGAGAAAACTGCTGCTCTCTTTAATAACAAAGCTGATACAAATTCTATAATGAAAGCCCAAGAAAAGATCCGATTAATATACAACAGAAGAAAATGTACGTGAACGCAGTGACAGAAAAGAACAGAAAATAATTCATGCAAAGGAGAGAGATTTCTGATTTTGTCAAATTTAATTTCATTTCAGTGAACCATCAGATCACAAATCTTTGGAATCTGGCCTTCCTTGGGTTTGGGGCATTCAGAACACCTTTGCTCAATATATAGTCTTTACCATGTGGTGTGTGATATGAGTTGTGACTTGACTATATTTATGTAGCCGGTAGAGTAGGAGTTGGAACAGTAAAGCAGTAAAGGTACATTTGGATAGGGCAAGTCACTTTTTGGAGGTGGGTAACTTAAGCAAATGTTACAGGAAGAAGTATACTTCTGTTTAGATAAAGTGTGTGAATTTTAAACAGTCCATCTTTCTTCATTACCCTAGTGAATAATAGAGAATCATTTGGCTTTTTCAAAACCAGAAACTTTGGCTTTTAAAAGCTTTTCCTTTGCGTCATTTAGAAGAACCTTTCAGATGCATCTGATTGTTTATTTGTGTGGACCTTTGTCTCTTTTCCCACCAAATTGTTTGCATCTGTACGTTTTTTTGAGATGCATCTTTGGACATGTGCTGAGTGCTTTTTTGCACAAAGCTTTGAATCACAGAACAGTTTGCCTGAATCATCTTAGGAGGGAAGTGTTTATCTCAGTTGTTGCCCAAATGTAAGAAAAGCAAGTCAGGTGGACCCAGAGATTTCCAGTTTGGGAGAAAGTGGGGGACAGGGCACGAAAAAGAAATCAAGCAACCCCTCTAGGTCTGTAAATGCATGGAAATGTTGATTAAAGGGGGCATTTGGAAGCCTCAGAGCAGTTCTTTGAGAAGCCCTGGATCAGGTCAGCCAGGGCTTTGTTTTGCTGAGGCTTAAAAACCTGTGAGAATGGAGGTTCCACTGTCTCCCATGGTGGTCTGACCCAGTGCTGCTCTCTTACTGAAACATTGTTCCTAGTGTCCAGTTGGTGCATTTTGTACCCTTTGGTATGTCATACACTGCTTCTGAGAGCAGCCTGGCTGGCTCCCTCATCCTTGTAACTAACCTTCAAATAGTTTTAGGATGCTATTAAATTGCTCCTTGACTTCCTCTTCAGCAGACTGAACAAGCCCTTCTTCATGTGCTCTTGCTCTTCAGACCCTCTAGTTTCTTTTGCTCCTGTTCATTTTGTTTCCTGTTTTCAGCATTTACTCTGATTTTTGTAGTTTGATCGTGTTTTAATATGGGTAAAGGGAGTATAAACCATATCTGAGTAAACTTTTTGTTGGTTCTCCTTGCTGAAGTTAGTGGTCATCAGAGACTTATCAGAGAGTGCCTGGTGATGTGGGGGGTTGTTTAGATTTTGGTTGTTTAGTTGTTTGGATTTTTTGATTAAGGAAAAAGAAACAAAGTTACCTGGAGACTCAGATAATTCTTTCTCAGAAGCTAGTAAAGGTTTACATTTTTCTCAGATCCTTTTCTTTCCAGATGTTTCAGAGGCTTAGGGACCTTAATTAATTCAACTCTTCTTTCAAAAATGAAATCAAGATGAATCCAAAAAGGATATGTCCAATACAATAATTGTAAGTAGGAAATATTTTTTAAGTAGTTCCTTATTCTTTAAACTGAAGTATTTTAATTGCAAACAGAACCAGAAGTATTTCTAGTAACAAAAATACTCAGTGTTTATTTGGATAGATATGTATTCACATATTTCTAGTATTTTAAAGAATTCTGCTATTGCTTACAGCCATCTAGGAGATTCATAGTCTTGATGAATTATGGAATGTGTGTACAAATGTATCTGTTACAGATAATTTAAATTTTAATAGAAAACCAGCATTAAGTGTTTATTCTAACTAATAGAAAAATATTGTAACTTTCCAAATCCATCTTTATATCTTAATCATTCTGATAGTGTTTGTTTTGTTAAAAGTTTTTTGCCCCCTTTGTGATGATAAGAAAAAATACCTACTCCAGTATTTTAAGAAGAATATATGTTCTTTCTTAAAAGTTTTATGTTTGGATAAAATGTGATAGAATGGATTACACAGTGGATTTTTTTACAGGATGGTTTTGGAAGCTGAGTGATACTACTGTTTGTGAAGTATCATTTGTGAAGTATTAGCTTAGTGTTTTCAAGAATGGTGTTTTATTTTGTTGGTTTCCATTCAGAAAGCCAAATTCTAAATTGTGTGTCCAATGAAATTTACTGGGTTTTTTAAGCTGCTCTTAATGGACAATATTAAACCTCAAATATGTATTTTTGGTGATGAAGTTCTTTGTTCCTAGATTGAAAATGAGGTTTGTCCTTTGATTTGGATTTGACTCTTTAATTGTGCTGATATGAAACTTAGAAGTGGACAGTACAAAAATAAAGTCTGCTCTTAGTCTGTTAATCAGAGTGCTGTGGAGTGGTTTGCTTGTGAATAAACTGCTTGATTTAGTTGTGGAGCCCAAATTTGAGCCATTTGGGGGAAATTCAAAGTAATTTTGTCATCCTAATTCTTGTTAGTGCTCTGTGTTTATTTATCAGTAATGCATGTGCTGGGGAATAAGAGCTGACTATTGAGAGAGTTAAAGGTCTTTTCCTTTGACAGTTTTCAAGGGGCATACTCGTCTCTTTCTTCCAGTGGTGGGTAGCTGTGACTTCCATAATCTAAAATTTGCAGATGGGATAAGGCTCAGTGGTTTAGAAGAACAACAACAACAACAATAATAATAATAGTAATAGTAGTAATAATGTTAGTCATAAATTCCATTTGATTTTATAATTGTCTCCTCAAATAAGACTATTTAACATGTTCCTCCCCTCAACTCTTTTTATTTCTTTATGACTTGTATGCAAGATGAGTAGTTGGATTTTTTTTTACAATATTTTGCTATTAAACTACAGGTCATGTGAGAATGCCCAGGAATCGGCCATTTCCCAAGAATGTGACTCCTGAAAGATGGTCTGTTCTAACATACTGCTGCTACAGCCATGATGTGCTGCATGTCAGAGTAAATTAAAGCACAGCTTATTCATTCTCCTGCTACATCACAGGAGCTGGGCTTTTGAATACCCATTACTCTTTATTCTTCAGACTTCATTAATAGTTTTGGACCATAAGTAAAGTTCTAGGTCACTGGCCCTTTCCCCGTTAATGTTAATGGAGCCCTTTTTAAGTCTTACTGGAATGTGAAGAATGAAGTTTTACTTTCCTTTTTGGGAACTCTTAATTTTTGCCAGTTGTATGATTACTTCAAGCTTCTGCATTGCTTTAAGCAATAAAAGAGTATCACTAATTTATTTACTATGAATAATTAGAATTTACAACACAAAGAAATGACATTTAAGCCATAGCCTTTCAGGAAACTAATTATCATGTATTTGAAGGTTCCCTGGAAGATGGGAGCTGAATGCTGAGAAGATTTATTTTAATGGGTCCGTTTAAAGTTTCTTTTTTATGTTAAGGCCTGTCTTTATTCTGATACCCTACTCATAAGCTGAGCAGAAAAGTGAGATTTGAGTGAACAACTGAAAAACTATTTTAAGTAAGCCTGTCTCAAATCCTACTAAAAAAAATCAGGCATTGAATTTTAAATCGAGATATACAATTCTAGTCCTTAATGTAAAATTTTCTTTTCAAATGTCAATTTAAAGCTAGCAACTTCATACTGTAGGATTTTACAAAGTTACATTCCATAGTAGTTTGGAGAAGTACAAACAGGTTTAATTTGGTTTAGAGACCTTATTGCAGTCAGTATTTTTTGCTTCCCGCCCCCCCATTATCGTATTAAAACGGACCTTGCATGTTGATGGTTGTATTTTTTCAAGGAAAAAGATCAGGAGGAATGAGAATGTACTCTTTTGTGCGTGTGTGACTGTATCCAAGTTACTATCCGTAACCTAGGTTTTGTTCTGCAGCAAGCTAATTTAAATCCTCCTAGGAATGCAGAATATCCTTGCCAAAGGGTTTCACCAAGCAATTGAAAGCTGTGTTTCAAAATAGGCATTCTTTACAAATACTTGTATTAAAATTTTGTCTTTAAGAACAGACTACTAGCAGTGCATGTGCTTTTTGGCAAATAGAGGTAAATGTTTAGTCTGCGCTGTTGAATAACTGAAAGTTCAGCACAGTGAACTTTGCTCCATAGAGTGCAGCTCAGCAGAGGGTGGCATGTGAAGAAAACCACAAATTAAAGCACTGTAGGAATGTAATAAATAAAACAAACAATTTGATTCACTAGAAAGAAAAACAAAAAAATTACAATTCTTGTCAGTTTTTTAAAATATTTAAATAAGTCATGTATCAAAGCCAGCATAGTCAGATAAATTCTCAGTGTTTCCAACACCTGATAGATGGTTCAATCAGTAGTTTTAAGCTCTTTTCTCTGGAAGTGCCCAGCAGCATCTGTTACCAAGAACTGTGACCACTGTGGATTGGGTTGGACATGTCCTGCTTCCAGTAGAAGCTGCATTCATCTGCCAGAGAAGATCCACAAGGGTCTGACTGCTTTAGGCTTGGGTTATGGTCAGTCATCAGCTATGATGGAGTTAGTACTGGGTTTTATGCCTCTTGCTTGCCTGTCTCACTTAAAGTCGAGTTACTGACAGTGGGTGTGCTGCTAGCTCATTGCAATGCAAAATAAGGGTGTTGTTTCAAACGGTTTGGATACTTCCAGTGAATTCTTCCAGTTCCGAGGTGTGGAGGTATGGTAGCATGGCTGTAGCCAAGTGCTACATTTAATTTGGAGGACTCCATCTCACGGAAATGTGCCATTTTTTAACTCTAGCAATTATTTAGTCATAGTCTAAGTCATGTTGTTTTGTCTTTCTGATTACATTGGTATTACTGTGTTACATAGGTGAGTGCTTGCCATTAGGAGTACATGTTCAAGAAATACTTCTGTTTCCTGCCTGGTGGAAAAAAGTGTAAATATTCATTTTAAAAGAGGTTTTTCTTAGAGAGTTAGTTCATCTCCAGTAAGGATAAGCATTTGAAAATGAGCATGTCTGGATAACTTAAAGCAGTTGTCCAAAGTAGTCTCTGGTCTGGTAATACTGATTTCTAAGAAACCTTGGAATACTGGAGAGATTTTCAGAGAATTTGAGTATAAAATTATGATTATAATTTAAAAAGCAATTCCAGGAGCATAACTCTAGATGCAGATGCTCACTGGATAGGAGTCAGTTCCAGGTGAATTAATGAGAGATCTACTTTATTCAATTTTCTTCACTAATAAACAGGCAGTGTAATTTAGCAGATCTTTTTTTTCCCTAGGATTTTAACTAAAACCATCACAGAAGTCTATTGTAGTCATCTTGTGAATAGCTTGTGTTAATAGGAAAACAGAGATTGTAAGAAAGGTAGTAATTCTACTAAACTGGCAGGGAAAATGGATAGGGATCACAGTTTCTTCAGCAGATATGATAGACTAATAGTAATTGAAGTTAATACTAGGGTGCAGACAATTGGATAAGGTCAAGAGGGAAAGGGTGTAATTTAAGGGCTGATACTCTGTGCTTAAAAAAAAGAAAGAATCTGTACACTGAAATGACATAAGAGCAGTTGTCCTCATTCAAGGGAAACACTCCAACCATCCCAGCATCCTTTCTTGGCAGGGATAAGTGGGAATGTGTTTTTGATGCATGTGCCTGTGTCTTCTGAGGAAGAGCCAGAGTTCTGCAATCCCATACATGTTGGATGGTGTGAGAGCAGAATTGCCCTGCTGCTTATGTCTGCTTCTCCCGGTTTGCTGTCCAATTGCAGGTGGTTTCTGTGGGATGTGTGCATGAAGTTTCCTGGGGAGAAATACATTTTTGGTGCAGTTTTTTGGCCTTATTTATTGTGTTGCCACTGCAACTTCTACTGCTAAGAGTTTGCTGTTACAATATCCTAGAAAATAAGGCTGCAGGGGACCTTGAAGAACCATCTACTTTGTCATCTTGTCCGAACAGGGTCCTTGTCCCTGTGTTACTCCTGACGTTTATCTGCCATTGGTGTGTTCTTTGGGTGTGGCATTTTGTATGATGTTGGGGTTTTTTTCCTATAATGTAATTGCTGTTTTTGCAACAAAATCTTCTTAGGTTGAATGAAATGCATAAGTGAATCAGTCTGCATCCTATTTTCAAGGTGTTTTTTCTTGTCAGTGATCTAATTGGTTGTTTATAATGTGAACTGAGATTTTGGGAGAAATCCTTTCTTACAGCATTTTGTATCAGTAGTGAATGACTGTGAAAGCCTTTGTGGGCGTTTGATATGACAATGCATAGATGTACTTATGTCTTGCTTCCCTCTCTTCACATTTTGAAAACAGCCTTTAAACACAAACCATAAATTGAAAAGGAGATACGGAAGAGAGTCAGAGCCTTTTATTATCCCAACTCTGTTTAATAAGATACACCATTTTACAGAAAAAGCCAGAAAAGATCCTAGGCCAGACTTATATTCCAGGCATAAACCACTGCAGCTAAATTATCAGTACCTTCTTTTTATCTTACTACAAATCCATGTCAGAAGTACAGGTAAAACCAAAAAAAGTCATGGAAATGTGTACAGAGCTCTATTTACTTTTACAAAAAGGAGTTCCCTTTTAAAAAATGTGTAAAATTTTGCTTAATGCAGTGATAAGAGAACAGCAAAACCTTAGTAGCATAGGACATAGTGCAATAGGTGTGTTATGATCCTTTGTGGTCTTGTTTTCAATGGATATTTTTCCCTAAAATTACTTACATATGTTAGCAGGAGAAATTACTAATGTGAGGAATGCTGTGTATACAGGGTATACATATTTTAATGCATTTTTTTATATCTGTGCCAAAAGAAGGGGTAATTCAATACAAATTTCACAAGAAATTAGGCCAGGTCTCATGTGTCCTGTCCTCATGCTATCCCTTGCATTGTGTTTGTGTGCCTGTTGTAATAATAGGGGAAGTGACAGGTTTGAAAATTAACTTTTTTGGGCTTTACTGAATTCATTTACAGCAGAATCAGTTCTTGTACAGGTAAACATTGTATCAAGACAGAAGGATGGGCAGTCAGGCTCCAGGATGAGGAGAAGATGGGGCTAGGCTGTTTGACTGGGCTGTCTGTAGGTATTTCTGAATTCACGCTGTTCGTGGTGGACAAGCCAGATTAAGTCCAGCTTGTCTCTCCATTCTGCTCATTTATATTTATGTTGCAGTTTTCTTTCAGTTGCAATGGCCCAACTGCATATCGAGCCAAGCTGCAAGAGCGAGCATGTTAATCCACTGGCCTTGACTCCTGATAGGCCTTTTTCCTAAGGAATCATAACACGGAGCTATGCTGTTGTGTGGCGTGGTGGTGAAACTTCGGGGCTGAATGGATGAGTAGTCCTCTTGTTTCTACTTGAGAGTAATAGGGGCTGTGCAGGTTGCAAGGGGCAAACTGTTCTGTAGCCCATACAGCTTGCAGATTCAAGAATTCACCTTGGCCATGTGTCAGAGCTCTGAAATGTGAATCAACATTTTGTTTCCCTTTAAAAATAGATGGTGTTTAGTATTATCAGGGACACTATATCCCCAAATAATTAATGATAGTTAATAAATAGTTAATGTTAGTATGTGGTTTTAGATTGAGTACTTCACTATTTCTCTGGTTTGAATTGCTGGAGTTTTAATTTTGTGAGCTTTAGCCTTTTCCATGTCCAGGCTGCTTTAGATCCTTGCTTTTACCTGTCTTGCCTGTTCTGATCCTGACACTTATTTGATCCTGTAGTTAGCTGGACCAGGGCGTACAAAATACTAGTCACTTTTTATAGAGGTAGCTTTCTGCTAGCAAATTACTCTGACATGACTTGCCAGTGTCAGGGGAGGTGATGCAGAGGGCTGATAGATGCCCATGGGCAGAAGCAGGAAAGAGGGAGAGTTGGAGTATGGCTAAATGGATACAGGTTAATTTAAGCTGTTGTGGAACTTAGACCCTTGCCCATCATGTTGTTAAATTTATTAGGAATCTTGAGGGAGGGAGAAGTCTTTTTTTCTTGGCTGGAAAAAGCAATTTCTGGGGAACATGTGAACATAAAAAATAAGACGTAAAAATAAAATCAAAACAATGCAAGGTTATTTCAGTGTTGAAATAAAGTTCAGCTTTAGGGTGAAGGTTCAGTTCTGATTGTATCTGCAGTAGTTTCCTTTCTTTAAACTGTCTAGTGCGCTCATACAGTTAATCATAGATACGCAGAGAGACTCTGTGTTTCCACATTGTTTTAATAGTTTTTGAGGATTCCTTGCTCTTTGGAATCTACAGACAAGAGTCACATGGCAGGGCAGAGTTTTAAGTATTTACTGAACAGAAAGCTGTATATATAAAGCCTTATGCTAATTTTTGTTTTGTTTAGCGCAGGTACTGAAAGGTTAATAGCTAGCCTATCACTTCTATTATATCAAGATACTTTTTTTTCTAACCTAAAGCAATGGTAATTTCCATTTAAGGAAGAATATCTGCAGGAGCCAGTGGTATTTACTAACTGCGGCTGTAAAAACATTCCTTTTCACCCTCAGATGCTCACTCAGTCATCTATTTTCCAAGTGACATTATTACAGGCTTTAGCTTGTAGTCTGAGAAATTAAAAGCACGTTTTAATAATGTGAACAGCAGAATGCTCATTCCTGACTTCTCTTCGGATACTTCTTGTCTTGCATTCCTCTGGCTTGGGTTGGAGTACAAGTGTAGCAATGGCAGCGGGATTTATTTTGTTGGTTTTGGTTTGTAGGGGTGTGTGGGGGGGTGTGTATCCTCCTGTTTACAACCCCTACTAGAGCATCAATTTATCTTTGAAAGATTTTTTTTGTCATTAAGATTCTTTAAATCAAGAGAAAAAAAATCTGGTTTAAAGTGTTATTTGGCAGTAATAGGTAGTTACACGAGATGAATTGAGCTCTGAATCCCATTTGCAGTGTTGTCAGCCTGTAGGAATTCCTCTCCTTGTTCTCTTTGGTCAGAGTGACAGGCTGTCAGGTGGGGCACAGGAATGGCTCAGGGCTGCTCCATGGTAACAAAGTGAATGTTCCTACTCTGTGGTACCTACAGTATGCATATTTTTATTTACCTTTCTTTCACTGGGGAATGGTAGAGCTTGAATTACTTTGTGTTTACCACAGTTTGGTGTACAGAAAACAACGCATGTGAACAGTTACCATGCCAAAGATGACACGTGTTAATTTGTGTATCAGTCTTAACCTTAACCTTGTGCTTTCATTACACTCAATAGAAGTTGGAGGGGAAGGGGTGTTGTAGCCTTTCTGTTCTGTGACTCAGCAAGGAAGACCCTTGCAATGGCAAGGGTCTGGAGCACAGAGCAAATTCATGGCAGCATGTAGCAAAGTTTCCTGGTCGTCACTAATGGGCAGATTTCTGAGTACTTCAGAAAAGAGAACTTTACCCAATATGCCTGTTGTATAGTTGAGAAATGCATGTTACAGTTGATGTAATGATTCAAGGTAATAAATGCCCTATAAGCTGAAAATTAGTTGCCTAAGCTGTCTGGTGTGAAAAGATGTGGTGAAATACAAAGCACTGATTGCTGAAGATCTGGCCAAGACTTACATTGTATGCAACTAACACTGTAGCTAATAGAAAATTACCTTTTGTACAAATGCTTTTTGCAGTTGTGAATATAATCTTTTATTTATCCAGCATTTTCCCTGCTTTATTCTAACTTGATTTCCTATGGAAATACCATTGCTCTCTTATGCAAAGAGTTAGAGTAGTGTGAGGTTCCAGTGAGAGCAGTTGTTTTGAACAAAGTGTGTGATGTGACTCATTCCTCCCATTATGATGCTGTACTAGATTTCCTCACGCCTGGATTGATTTGGTTTTGTGTCTGTGCATGTTCTTTGTTCTGAGGTCACCATATTCAAATGCTAGTTTTGTACTAAGGTACTTGAATGTGCTGGTACTGTTTTGTGGACATAAAGTGTGTGTATGAAATACTCTTCGCTGGCAAAGTCTTGTCTGTCTGCACATTCTCATCTTGAAGGCATAGTTTTTCTTACCTACTGGAAGTAGGTCCAGCTCTGTCCTAAACCTGGTAATCAAAATGTGTAAGTTTTTGGATGCATGCTGCAGGGGAGGTTAGGCAGCTCACTCTGACAGTGACAGAAAGGCCACAAAAATGTACAATGTGTAGCTTTCCTTCTCAGACCGACTCAAACAGATGTGTCCTTTGCTTGCCTGCTTATTTTTGCTGCTGTAATCTCTATTTACTTGAGTAACTCCCTCTCACCAGGCATCAGCAACATGTTCTTTCTGTGAGCTTTCCCACAGCTCTGTCTCCCACGCTTTCTCCTTCTCAACTCCCAAGTCAATACCATAGTTCTCTCAGTTCCTCGCAGAGCTTTTGAATGGGAAGAGTCAAACACCTGCTGAGCTGGCTGAAGCTTGAATGGCAGTGCTGACTGCTCAGGTGGAAGGGTAACTGCCTGTTTTGTCTAGCCCTTGAATTACTGTGGCAGCTAATCTGCATATTTCACTTTTAGCAAACTTCAATTAACTCTCCCGCACTTGTGCAACTTTCATATTTTAAAGATACTAATGTATTATTAAATATTTATTACAGTCTGAAACACAGCACATACATGCACCCGGCCCTCCGTCACTAGTGACTTCATAAAGATATGGGTACAAAAGAGCAGTGATTTCTGAGCACAGTTTCTGGTAAGAAGCAAGGGTACAAGTGACGGTGACAGAAGACTTTGATGCTGTTAATACTTGAGATTGCAGTATGAGAATCTGGACTGGATTTCCATCGGGAGCCTTGGACAGAGATATATTTATTTAAAAAAATTCTTGCCAAAGTCCCTGAGGATGAGGGCTTTTCTCCAAATACAGAGCTAAAGAGTGATTTCAGAAGTTTAGGTTCAGAAACAGCTTCACAGAGTTGTCACTAGTATTATTTTGTAGCTATGAAGTGTTCTCCCCAGAGAGTTACAGTATTGACTGCAGCAACAACTTTAACCTTTTTTGATCTTACCTGGTTATTGCTGTCTTAGCAGGCTTCAGTACCACATGTGTGCTTTGCCTGCCTTTACAGTTTTGATCGGTGCTGTCTATTCCTGACATCAGTGCTGAGCACTTCAAAAGTGCTTATTTATTGCCATGGAAGTCAAGTTCATAATTTTATTTTTTTTTAAATCCAGGTATGTGTCTATCCTGTTTAAAGTGCTTTTTCAGTACTACTTCTCCCTTTCTGACCCACAGCTGAATGTAGAGTCCCTATCTGTCCGATTAGAACACTTACTTATATTAGGACTCAAAAGAAGCAGGTGGGGAGCAGAAAATCTGGTTGGTATTTTTATCAGCTTTTCTTGGGGTTCAGAAGATCCCCCTCCCAAATGAGAAGTGTAGTACAAGTCTCCAGAAAGCATTGTGCCAAAGTTTTCTTTTTCCCTTGGAATTGGTTCTGAGGCTGTTGTCCTGGCTGGTCTGTGCTTAGTTGTCATCAGCCTCTTTAGCTTTGTTTAGTTTGACCAATCCCACACCCACTGTGTGTAAACACTGAATGAGGTTCAGTGAGTAGAAGAAGAAAAATGACAGTAAGTCCATTAAGCAAGAGAGCAGAAACATATGAAGGGACTGCATTTAATAATTAAAAAAAAAAAGCAAGCTGATACTCAGACAATACAAATGGCTACAAACTGCATGCTTCAGAGGATGGGATAGTTAGAAATACAGTTCCACTGGTTAACCTGTTTGATGTCCTTTTAGAATGTTCCTCAAGTACTGATCTCATCTTTATTTCTTTTTAGAAGCATCGTAGGTGTACTAGGGAAAAAAACATTCTTATATATTACATGGTCACATTAAAAGGGATAATTCTCTTTTGGAAACAGTGTGCTAATCTCCAAGATTTGTTTCTCTCCCTGTTTTTCTGGCTTTAAAGAGAAGGGTACTCAGTCTGTATGTCTATTTCTATGTGACAGTACGTCTTTGTTCTGGAGCATTGTTTCTATTTGCTTAGTTTTGGCAGAAATACATGGCAATGAAAGTCAAAATGATAGTGGCTGCAGACGTTTTAACTCCATTATCTAGCTGTTGTTTGAGTGGCTTTTGTTCAGCCATTGTTTACATGCCCTCTAATACCAGTATCTCCCAGAATCTTACCTAATACAGGAGCAAGTTTAATAGGGAAAAACAGTGTAGGGGGGCACCAAGTGTGTGAACTATTGCTTGTTTTCTACATATTCAGTACAAATTCTCTTTTCTGGACTTGCAGTCTGTGGTTGTTGTTTCCTAAAATCTATGGCATGATGCAAACTGAAAAATATTTCTTCTGTGAACAGTGCAACTATCTTCAACAATTCTCTCTTTTTCCTTCTGGCTGATACAGGCAGACTTTGTTTTACTATCTTTCTTCTGCTTAGCCAGTGGTTTGCAATCTTTGTTTCAGGTAAGGATGCATTGTTTCAGAATGTTGATTGGGAGGCTATCAAGACTGGTTTTGTGACTGACTCCACTTTTGTATGTGTGTGATTTTTAGGAACATTCCTGTCACTTTATTAATGTAGTCTTTATTAACTCTATACCAGAAGTAAACCATTAGCAGAGGAGGGAAAATACATGATGTTACTAGCAAAATAGAAGTAAGAAGAGCACTATGCAAAATTTGAATGAGAAGGGGGATGTTTCATTTCTAGCACATAGAGATGTGCTGTGTCAGGGCTCTGTAGCTCTGGAAGTAAGGTGGCCTGGAGGAGCTACCTGTGGATCATACAGCATAAAGAGGGTTGGGCTACTTTCTTTCTTAGCCCCTTTATTTGATGTTGATTTGTATTTTCTTTGTAAGAGCAAGGAATTGGGACTTATTCTGCGTGAGACATTATTACATTAATGTAATCATTTCCCCATGGAACAGGTGTCAGCAGTGTGATGTCTTTGTGTAAGGATCTTCAGTCAGTTGTGCTGTTTGGTACTTCCGTTATTCTATGATGATCAGTCAGAAAGGTCTTAAAATGCTAACCTTGAGTATAGTATTGAATATTTTGGTGCTTAATTCTGATAGATTGCCCATCCATATTTTTTAATATGTCTTCCTCTTTTCTAAAAGGTTTTTAATAATGCTAGGTAGCTTGTGTTTTGCAAGACAACTTTCCTTCTATCCCTGGAATTTTATTCTGTGACTTTATTATTGCATACCAGGTAGTTAAATTAAGCATTTCCACCAATCATTCTTGACAAGCATTGTGATAAAGGATTTTTTGGTGATTAGCGTAAGTTAAACATTTGACTTTTGAACTCACTCTTATGGTATGTTTGTAGGCAGTGGTGACCAAACAGTTTATTTTGCTGAAAAACAGACTGCAAACACTGCTGCTTTTTGTCATTATAATGAGGGATAATTGACATTCTGGTGTTGATCTAGTTGATGTTTCACTTAAAGCTTTAAAAGAATTCAAAATACTCTGTTATTTTGCTCTAATACAGACAAATATGTTGGAATTTTTTCAAGAAGCATTTCTGAGAGGATTTTAAGACGGCAAATTGTATTTGCTCTGGAATAAAATTGAGTGTACAAAGTAGGCACTTATAACTTCTCATTATGGGTGAGAAAAAGAGTTCAAATAAAATATGACATAATCAGGAAGGCTGTGACATTTGTAGAGCAAGAGATGTGCATTTTACTGATCTCTTAAGTGATGCTCGCCTTTTTGGGTTTCTTTGTTGGCAGCATTGTCAAGGATGAGCACATCCTACGGCTGCAGTCAGCTGTGCTCTGGCCCACCTGCTGGTTGCTGACCCATTGCTGTGTTCTGGCCTCTTTTGATCTTGGATACCAAAGATTCCTGCCTTTACTTTTCCTCTGTGTTAAAAATCCATGCTTGTGGTCATACTAATTGTTGATATTGGACTGCTCCATTTGGATACGTAGACTTTCAGAACTGCAAAAAGATCATGCAGATAAGGTGTTGGAGTTCAATATCCTTTTTTGGACTCTCTTAATGTGAGAATTGAAGTCAAGTATTCTTAAAAGAAATAATTTTACTGGGTAATCCATAAAACTGTTTATAGGTTTTAGATAGTTCCTAGGAACAACATCAGTTCTTTTCACCTCTATTAGGATGTTTTTTAACTTGTAAAGAAAAGCACTGAGGCAAATTAAATGTGATGAAAGGCTTGCATAATGAATAAGATTCAATTTTCCCAGTTTTACTGTTGTTCTAATAAAAGATTTTATTACTCTAAATAGGTTTTAATTAAATATTTTGTGTGTGATCTGGACATTGTAATAAAAGCATGTTAAAAAAGTGTGATTAAAATTAATGTTCCAAAAGGGGAAAGGCTGTATACGCTCAGATCACTGAAGTTTGGGATGTTTACTTGGTTTTGCTGTGTGGTTTTGGAGGTGATGACAGAAGGGTTTGATACTGTACAAAGATGTAGGAAGATGACTTAGCTGTTAAGAGAACTATGCATGGTAAAGTGAGGAAGCATTTGATTTTCAGTGTTGCAGTAAGAAGAGTGATTATAGAGAAATGTATAAAATAGTTGTCTTTTATTTGCAGTTAATTTTCTAGGCTTTTCTGAATGATCAGCCAAGGGAAAGGTAATGTTGAACCCCAAAATGTATATTGCTGTAGTAAATTGCCTAGATACATTTTTTTTTGGAGTTAAAAGCAGTTCTTGTATCTTGTATTGTATTTCTGCTGTGGAAGCTTTTAGGAAATGTTTACATTTAATAGAAACCTTTGCAGTTTACAGCATCTTGAGTTGAAGTTGTGATAGTGAACTTTGAACTTCTTCTAAACTTGGGGTTTTTTAATTTTTCAGAGTCCTTTTGGGGAAATGAGAAGAAGCCTAGGTTTTGTTTCCTCGCCTAGATTATTTACATGGTTAAACTAAAAAAAAAAGTGGAGATAACTGACAGTGCCTGTGGTGTGCAGCGTCTTTATTGCCCAATGTGAAGTTGAACACGGTTTTGCTGACAGTTTGTATCTGCTTGCACATCTTGTTGTACTGGTTAAATACGTTCTTATCTCAAGTGCTCATCATTTTCAAAAAGCTGATTTAGCACAACCATTCCTGGAGTTCTGTGAAATAAAGAGTTTGAATGGGCTCCTATCTGGTCCAGGCAAACTCAATTGAGCTAATTAAAACTGCTGAAACTAACCTGACTGACTTTTCATGAAATGAACTTGGAAGCTCTTAGTTATGTGCTTAGCCAGCAGAACTGCAGGGCCAGAAGCAGGTTGTGCAGGAGGGGGGATGGGAATAGTGACATTTTGACTCAGCACCATTTCTTGTGGCGGGAGCAGCTTGTGTGTGCTCAGAAACTGGCCATCTGCACGTAGGAATACCACTCATTTTCAGGGAGAAGACAGGCATTCCCTAATTTTTGCTAGTGCTTAGCAATGCACAAATAGTTTCAGGAAGCAAACCAGTGAATCATTGTAAGTTTTCTTCATACAGTGTCTTCTTAAAGTGCAGGCTGGTTGTGTGCTGGAATGTGGGGGCATCTTTGTTGCTGTTTCTTTCATCAGTCTGATTCTTTTGAAAGCATCTTATTCTGTATTTTCCATACTAGAGGTTTACAGAAAAATGTTTATACTACAACTTCAAACATGTACTGAAATGCTAGAAAACCTAAAGAATTTTTGTGGATTCCTTATATTGAGATCAGATGTGGGAATGTCATATTGAATATCTGCTGTACAAAACTCAGATGACTTTAATGGAAAATAAGAATCTGAAATGGTATGTGCCTAGCAGCAAAATAAAAAGGCAGGGGAAAGGGAATGGACAGAGAGAATTATATAATGGGTCAGAATTACACCTTGGTAGTTATAAGTCCATTTCTCTGCTGTGCTGACAGAGAATCTAAGAGCTGTGTTTCTGTCTTTTTCAATGATGTGAAACTAGTTTCTAAAGGAAAATGTAATATTTGAGAGAGCCTGCAATGCAAGCAACACATTAATCCAAATGATGGAAATGTCTGTGTGCTGAGGCAGTTTCAAGTGCAGGGCAACTTGGAAAAAAATAATTTAAAGTGTGTAACAAAACTTTAGACATTTTAAAGTTTTTCAGTAATAATGTATCAACTGAAACTTGATTTTATTGATTTTTATTGCCTTTAAAGTTAGCTTAGAGTATGAATGGCAATAATACCAGCAATTAATAACTGAAGATGAAGTGCATAAACAGGATATTTTCATTAAGAAAGCTTCTTTCATCAAAACAAATGGATTTCCTTATTAAGGCTAAGGGGTATTGAAGCAAAACTTCATAACTTTAGTAAAAAGCACTAAAATATTTATATTACGTGATTGTTATCATGTTCACTTGTGCTCTGTGTGCGGTTCATAGACATTGTTTAAACTGGTGTGTGGGTGTGTGTGTGCCTGCATGTCTGGGAGGGGAACATAACCTTTGTGTTAGGAAACCACAGGCGGCCTTTGACAGCGACCAGTAATCTGCTTTAGGGCAGGAAGGCTTTGGCAACCCCAAGCCAAATGTGCCACACCAGCTGCAAATGGTGAGGATCAATCTGTGCCTGTAACTCTTCCACCCCATCTGTTACAAGTAGTAAAAACCTGCTGCTTCTGTGGTTCTCACCACCCAATCTTGTGCTGGTCTCAGCTGGTTGGGACACCTGCTCCAGTGATGGGAATTGGAGTTGGGAGCGAGCCCCAGTGACCTTTAAAACAGAAGTTATATGCTCCAAATTAGTTTTATATAAACTGTAACTGTTCTATGCTTAGGAAGAGGGCCTTTAACTTTGGAAGTATGAGTTATTTTTGAGGGTACTGATGAGGAGGCTTTGGTGATTTTGGACCTTCCTGAGAAGAAGGGAAAGTTGCTGGCAAATCCTAACTGAAAGTGTTTAGTTTAAAATTTTGAGTCTAGACCTTTGGTATCAGATGATGCTATTTTGTTTCTGTCCAAAACTGCTAAGGGAATAGTTAGTAGCTGGTGATCTTACATTAAAAGAGGGAAGAACATCCTTCATCACAGATGTAATTGGAGAAAAATATTTCTGTGGAATGCTAATGGTCTCTGGAAAGCTTATGAGGAGCATGTATCTGAAGAAGGAGAGAATTTGCAAAGAAAGGAGAAGCACATGTCTACTTAGTTGCTACTAAGACTTTTTTTCTTTATTTACCTACAGTATTGATACTTGAGCTGCATTCTTCTCCCTGTAAGATGTTGTTCATTGAAAATGCCTTTTTGTGGTGTGTGAGGATTACTAGTGCCTTCTGTCTTGAGTTGGATTTCTCCTATGCTTTTCAGAGACTGCTCTTCCAAACACATTTCAAACAATCTCTTTCCTTTGAGGTTATCTGGGATCTCCATTCTCTGACTTGAACAACTTGGAGACTGGAAGAATAATATGAAAATTTTTGTGTTTTTCTAACACAGTATCATTCTTCATCTGCATGACATTAGTTATAATTTACATGGTACCTTCTGTCAACCTTATAGTTCTTTCTGAGTAAGAGTGCCTTTGTAAGAGCTGATGATCACTCCATTTCTTTTTGCAGTAGGGACTCATTATTTCTTACTGTGTCACTTCATACTACATCAGTATGATAATGGGATAAATTAGGATACAGACCTAAGTTTATGTTACCAAAATTTTTAGGCTTTACAGTTCATAAAAGGTAGAGGATGTTGATTTAAAGATCGTTTCCTAGAATGTGCTGTGACAGTGGGTTTTTTTTAAATGCTCTGTTATAGATGGATCCAAGAGAACTATATTAAATATTTATAATTATTTTATTAGAAAAGACTTACTAAAAGTGTTTTTGAATGTATAATGATTCAGCCACAGTCTTTTAAGTATACCTTTTCTTAGTGATAGAAGTAGACAGGTCTGCATTGGTTGCTTTGAGAGATTGGTTAGAAGTAGACTGGTAAAATTGCATTAGTATTGCTGTCATGAGCACTGCTGTAGAGAGTTTAAATGGCTTTTATTCAGATTCACTTGTTTTCTCTTTATTATGTTCACTTTCTGAAACATACACCTTTATAGTTTGTCAGTTGTCTAGCACTTGTATTACCATAGTGTTTACTTTGGAGGAGCTGAAGCTAGTTTGTGATATTACTAGCTCTATTTTCAACTAGTAAATACAACTGGTTTTATTTTTAAATTTACTATATTCACGCATTCTCATTATATGCTTTTGGCTAGTTTTGTGTCCTTTGGTTAAGTTGATGCCAGAGGTTGTCAGTATCTAAGCCTAAGAATAATGGCTTTGTATTTTGTGCATTAAGAATTTCAACTGAAATAATTTGACATTCATTTTTGTTCTTGGGTAGTTCCTGTTCCCTGTTTCTCAAGGTATTTTACATTAATCTGGAGGCTTTTTTTGATGTCTTAGGCTGGTTAGTTCCTTGTAACAATGTTTCACACATCTTGTGTTATGTCATGGTCAGATTTTTTTTCTGAGCTTTGTCTGCTTCAAGTTGGTCTTTTAAACGTAAGATAGTGGGTTTTTTTCATTCTGTAAACTGTGTATGTTAAATTAATAGACTGATCTAGACATAACTGACTTAGTCCAAAGCTAGTTGAGTCCTCATGTTTCTGCCATGGCCTTAATGCAGGTTTGAGCTGTAACTAAGTCAGTAATACAGATTACTTATATTTTTTTTATTTACTTACTTACTTTTCCTGTCTCTTGCCTGTCAGCAGTCAGTGCCTTAGAAACTTAATCCTTTCAAAGGAAGTATTTCAGCAATTCTAGTATGAAACATTTGTGTTGAAGAGTCAAAATATTATATACAAGTGTTGTTAGTAATTAATGACTAACCAAGTGATTTAAAAATGACTGATATTCAATGGTAAATTTTCAAGACAAAACAATAAACAAGGAGAGGGCAGTTAAGATGGGTGATGGAGGTTGACATTTCAACCTCAGCAGATGCCACTGTGTCAAAAAAGCTCAGCTGCTGAGTGAGGAGTACAGATACCTCTTTTTTTTTTTTTCCTTTTCTGTACTTCCTCTAAATCTCCTGTGTGTAAAGGTAATACTATTGCATATAACACACAGGTCTGTAGAATCATTCAAATGGAAGGAACCTCAGGTGTAGTCCAGTCTCCTGCTCACAGAAGGATTAGCACTGAACTCGCAGAGTGTTGTCTAAAGCTCTTGTCAAATGGAATCTGGTTTTGATTATTTCTTACTTTTGTGATGAATAAAAAGCAGTTGGGAAGAAAATAATTTAAACATTTAATTAAACTTTCCTGAAATATGAAATTAATCTTTGAAAATATTCACTGATGCATGAGCTTTGTGAAATACGAGAAGCATGTGAAGGAATATACAAGGACTTTTTGATAAATTAATATTTTTCATTTTAGAGCCTTGATGAGTATGAAGATGATGAAGCAGGGCAGAAGGAACGAAAGAAGGAGGATGCTATTACCCAACAGAACACTATACAAAATGAGAGTTCCATTGCAGATACCTCTGGCTCATACTTACTACAGGTGAGATCTTAACAATTGCTCATTTTGATATTTTCCTCAGGTTTAAAACTCATACTGCCTTCTTCTTTGTACTTTTTAACAGTAGATTATACGCAATATGAAAAAAACCCCTGAAGGTTAGGAGTTGACACATTACTAGAAACAGCATATGAGGTTCCATCGCTCAAACTCAACACTACTGAGACTCAGTTCTAACAACAGAACTGTATTTCTGTAGAGGCCTTGAAAGTAATGGTGTTGGTGTTCACCACAGAATTTACTATTTAATTAGAGGAAGACAAACTGGGAGGTTCAAGTGAAAAATACTACAGGTTTAGAATATTCAGTTAATTGGAGATAAACTTTTAAATCAGGACACACTTTCCTAATTTATTTTGTCATTTCACAGACATTTAATTATGGATTCTGGGATTGAAACCAACACACACACACTCCTAGGAAAAACATGCTTTGCTTCTGTGAAACCTTTTTTCTTTTTTGCTATGCAATCCCCTGACTGTAGCGATAGATTTTTAATACTTAGAATGGAAAAAGTATTGTTAGAAAATGACTTGTGAAGAAGATGAAAAAGCTAACTCAAATGCCTTACAAAATGGATTCCTTGTTCTTTTTCTGTAAAGTCACTGTACTTCTTCCCAAAATCCACACTCGTTCCTGCAGGCCCCTCCCCTTGACATCAAAACTTTGCCAATTTTGCCCAGTACACCCCTCCTTTATACTATTCTACCTGTGGCAAATATTCTCTTTCTTTCCTGTAGTGCCCTAAGTTTCTTTAGCCAGTCTTATTGGTCCTCCTTCTCTGTAACCTAATAGCGTGTCCAAATCCAGCTGTACAAACTGAGGCCATCCAGCTCTGCCCCTTGACTCCAGCAGAGGCAATAGCACATGCACAGGGAGAAAAATACACAAACCAAGGACAAGATGATAGTTTTCAAACCACCCATAACCAGAGGGGGCATCGCTTAATTTGGTGGATGTGGATGCACTTTCCTTCTAAAATTTTGTCCAGTCTTTCATATGCTCATGGATGCTTTTAACATTCAGAGGAGCCTAGGGCAAAGAAGTCTACAGCTTAATTACCTGGAATGTGAAGATCAGTCTCCTTTTGTTTAAGTTGATTCTGTCATTTTTCATTGTTTCCCTGTGATTTCAGCAAGTTATCCCACTGGAAACACGGGGAACAACTGCTTCCTCTTTGTGCGACTCAGTGCTGCAGAGAGAGTGTGGTTCCTCTCAGCTGCTTGTTCCCTATGCTGAAGAATTCTCTTTTATTTAGTTGTTCCTTGTACAGGAGGTACACAATAATGTTCTATACTGTTTCTGGTTTGACTATATTTTGTTTGGCACCTAGAAACAGAACCAGTGAAGCATTCAGTACAGCATGCAGTTGTTATAGTGTGGTTTAGTGATGGATGTTTTTTGTTCTGTGTTTCTTACCTAGTAATTCCTGATATCTGCCTGTTTGTCTCCTGAACATTGCAAATACTGTTTGTTGTGTATGCCTCCTCTAACTTAACATTTTGGAGTTATCTGTGAGGAATAATAGCAAGCTCAGAGGCTGATGCATATGTAAATTTAGAGACATGTTTATCTTTTGTCTCACTTATGTACACTATGCTTATGTACATTATGTTTAATCTTCTGTTTCACCTCCCAGCCACTCCCAATAAAGAAACCTTGCATGTTTTCACAGTTGACCCATGTCTTTTCTGTTCTGAATAGCATCTATGGACACCTCCTCTGCAAATACATTGAAAAGCACAGGTCCCATAACAGGCTCCTGTGACACTTCTCTGGGTGCTCCATCCACACTGTAGAAGCTGACCATCAGGGTCCACCATTATTTCCTGTCTTTTCACCAGTTATTTATTCACAGAAGGACATTAGCTCTTATTCTAAGTGCAGATTAAGTTCTTTAAGAGGCTTTGGGGAACGTCTCTGACATACACTAGGCTGTCAGTCAAATTTCTCTCCTGGACCTTTTTTTGTAACTTAAAAAAAGCTATATTAGCTTTGTGAAGTGTAACTATTCTACAAATGCTCTGACGACTCTTCCACATGGTATCGTATTTATTGACTTACTTCCTAGTTGTTCTAGATTTACTAGCACCACTTTATCCAGTATAATTATCAAATTTAGTTTATAGTTCCCAGGTCTGTTTAGAATCTTCTTAAAGATGGTGATTATGTTGCCTGTTGGTATTAGGGCAATTTTAAATGAGAGGTTATATATGATCTCAAGTAGTTTAGCTATTACATTTTTCAGTAACATCAGTTTCTTCAAAGCTAAAGGAGTAAATGCTTCATTCTGGCAAGTAATTTCTTTAAAATTTATTTTATTAATTTGTTTTCATGTTCTACCATGCTTCTGTTGGAAATAGACCCTTTGAGTCTTCCATGAGGGAGTGCTCTGATGTGAGACTCTTACCGTGCTTTTCCATGGTGAATACCAACAAAAATACGTCTGCAGAGAAAGTGTCTCCTTTTGAGTATGCCTCATATAACTGGATCTATTGTCTTTGTAGATTTGTCAGGATTCATCATTCTGAAATGTTTTTATGCTTTTTCCAAGTTGTCTGTTAGACTCTTTCTCTTACAGTGTTCACTTTGTGTTTGCTTCTTCAGCAAATATTCCAAAACTTGTCACTTTGAGTTTCCCCTAGTGGTATTATTACATAATGCTTTGGCTGTAATCCCATGCCCCCTTCTTTTCACCCATATTTTCTATTCTTCTGGACTGACAATCTCAGTTTTTATTTACCAAACTGTCTGTATTAATTGTATCCTACATGTTTCCCAGTTTGTCACCTCTGTATTCCAACAGGCACTGCTTCTTTGTTGACAGAGCACAGCAGGAGTGTCCTGTCACAGACAATACAGAAGCGAGTCCAAGGCCTCAAATCTGGCAAAGACCCAGGGTGGCACATGTATAGAACAGATGGAACCTTAGAAAGTTGTAGCTGCTAAGACTTAATCAGTTTATTACTGGCTCTGTCAACTCGCTTTTTATTAGAAGACTTAGAACTTGCCCAGTTTGAATTGAATTTGACAGCAGCATCAGCTTTGATGACTTAGTTTCCTTTTGATTCTACTCTATGCTAGTTAAGACTAACAGTGTTTTTTAAAAGTAGAGTTTATTTTCTAGATGTAAGAATTCCGTCAATTCAAGTTGCTGTTGACCAATATACATTTTGGGTCTGTGTACTAAGCATCTAGGTTTCAGGTAGTTCTTGCAAAGAAGAACTGTGTGTATGCATTCAAGAATAAGGATTCATCTTTTATTAAGTATATTGCTGTGACATTGCTTGACGTTAATTTCTGTACATAGATAACATGTAGTTGTGCTACATACAAGGAATGCCCAAAGGTATTAAACCTTTGGGGTTTTTTCTGCACCAGGGTTTTTTTTTTAGGCCAGGAATTATTTTACATAATAGCATGATTACAATATTGGTATTATTTTAAAAGGTGAATTAAAATGTGATTAAAATATAGAAATATGTAAATTAGAAGGAGGTGTGTTTGAGTATGTGAAGTTGCAAGTAATTCTGCCAAATCAGGTTGTGGGACTCTTAATATTTAAGTTAACGATCAGATAATACTTGTCTTGGATTTTCTATTTGCAGATTTGGAGTGTGATGCACTTCACGGAGATGATGTGAAAGCAGTCATTAATACTCACAAAGCACTTAAGCAATAATAGTGAGTGCAGTAGAAAGATTCATGAGGGAATCTCACTGTATGTCTAAAAATGTTCCCATAAAAATGTCTTTGAAGGTATTCCAGTTCAGTGTTGCTTAAGTATTAAATGATCGCTGTTTGTTAAAAATATATTTGCACCTTAAGTCAGTCTTGGGTGTGCAGTGTTTTTAAAGTAAGTGACACTAGTTCCAGGGAATTTGCTGCCCTGTACAGTTCATGACGTGAACCAGGTGCTTCAGAAAAGCATCTGCCGTGGTTGCTATGGCTTGGGGTACCCAGATTATTTCTGTCCTATGTGTAAGGAAAACAGAAACACAGGAATTCCATCTTTTCATCATCATGTATGATCAGACTGTCACTAAAGTAATTTCTAGTAATACGGGCCTGTATTCAGAGCAGTCTGAGTATGTTAATAGCAGGAATTAATGCACTGGTTGCCACTTTGTGAAGAACAAGCAAATGCCAAATGCTGAACATTACACACTGAGTACTGTTCTTTGTGTTGCACCTAAGAGATCTTGTGGAAAAATAGGTTGTGAGGTGATGTCAGGAAAGGCAGTATCATGAGTGTGAATGAAAGTTGCATAAGTCAAGGACGTTCTGACTTGTTCTGAATTGGTTGACTTTGCAGTCTTAATTTTCCTTCAGTGCTTTTTCTGTGTGTTCTTGGAGGCTGGGAAAAAATCTCCATATAGTAACAATTTAATTAATCTGCAAGGTAACTTCTGAGCTCTGTTGCATGGTGGTCTGCTCTGGTTTAACTGGAAGCTTGAACTACACGGAATGATTTGTGTTGAAAAAAAATGAGGTTGCTAGTTTTTAGTTACATTGTATGCATGTGTGGTTTTAGTAGAATGTCAGCTTTAAAACAGTGAAGTCTGTATTTCTCATCAGAAGGGGCTATGTAATAAGGCATTGTTGTGGCAGCATAGGTTTCTCCTCCAACATCATCCTCCTCTTCTCATATATGAGCAAATTTAGTAAATGTGTGCCCATGGTGTAGTGCTGCTGATCGTGCATGGTAGGTGGGTTTTACTTTCCCAAAGGATCTGCACATGCTCAGCAAATCTGATTCAGCTTTACTGTGCGTGCACTATCCAATGGTGCTGCTTTTGGAACGTGCTGACAAGTGAAATTGTGGTCCCCTTTGCCCCTAAGAAATCAGGAAGCTGAGGACTAGCATTTACTAATGTGAGACCAAAGGGAAAACAGGTGGCTGTAGATGGCCTATGAGCCGCATCAAGTTGCTTGGCCAGCAATGTGTGTAGCCTTGAGGATGCAGCTTGGGTGTCCCTACTTTGAGTTGCCTGACTTCTGTTCTTGGGGGGAAATACTGATACATGAGTATCAAGATCTGTCTTCATAACAACTGATCAAAAAGAAATATTTCCATTTGTTTGTGGAAGGCATCATTTGTGTTCAATACTTGATCATTGTCAGCAAAAATTGGATGACCTTTGACAAGCAAACTTTGCTTGGAAAGAAATACAAAATTATTAACATTCTAAACTTCTGTGTCCAGTAAAGTTTAATTTTGTGGATAAGTGGTTTAAGCTTAAAATTCAGTTTCAAGAATACATTTCACTTCCAGTAAATACAGTCAAGTGTATCCATGAAGTCTTTTAAAATTGAATATTCGGTTTTGTGTGCCTGTGCACAACTATTCATCACAGGACCTGCATGAAAACTAAAACTGAATCAAGCCTGTTTCTGTGAAGGCAAGGCAATGTGAAGGCTTCTTGTTCCTACTTCAGATTCACTGTTGTGCCTAGGAACTGCAGGGTTTTCAGCACAGCTTGCTCTTCAGGTATTTTCTGAATCATTGTGCTGAGCAAGTGTGAAGCAAAGTGTGTAAGTTACGATTTCTTCCTTGTTAGTTTCAGGTTTGCTTGTGATCTTTTGACTAAGATTTCATTTTTTGGGGGGCTTTGTTTACTTCTGTTACCATTTTTTTTTTGTCTACATATGGTGTGGCTACCTACTCAGCCTGTATGAATAGATGTTTATTTTCTTGTTGCCCTGTTTGTTTGTTTCACTGTAGAGTTCATGAAGCTGTGCTCCAGAATTGCATAAGCTGGTGCTTTAGCTGCCGTTACACTGGTTTGGAGCCTTTATACAGTTGTAAGGAGTAGGAAGCATTTTCTCAATTTCCCAGTTAATGTTTTGAGCAGTCTAAAGGGGTCTCATGTTAAGGAATTTATTTTCTTTCCCACATGTTTTATGTTTTCGACTGACATCACTTTTTAACTCAGCTGTATTACAGTGGGTATCTCCTCCCAGTATTAAATTATTTTTTGGGGGGAAAAATGATCTTGGAAGGATAATGGTACACTGTAGCTGAGGTTTCTTTGGGAATGAGAGTCCTCAGGCACATACAGATTTATGGAAAAAGGAAGGTCTTCCTGACATACCTACTTGTACAAATAGATGACACAGCCTGGCTGATATCAAAAGCTTCTGTAAGGTATGGTAATACTCCTGACTCCTGCACTTGTCTGATGTTCTACTCCAGAGAGAGAATTTTAATTAATACTGCTTTCACGCCAGGAACAATTCTGAAGCCTGTATAAGAGTTATGAGTACCTGCTGGGTGTGTACAGAGGGGGTGGACACTTTTCAACATGGACTGTGCTGCTCAGTGTCATTGTGCCAGGTGGATAGGGGAGGCAACTTGCTCACTAATGTATACAACTCTGCACAAATGCACATAGCAATTTTGTAATATGGATCATACGTTCCTATTATTAATACTGAATTACGGAATGTCACAGTGGTAATTACTCAAATGTGCTTGTGTGTTTGGAAACTGCAGATTCCAGTTCTATAGTGGTGTGAGAATGGCAGGGGTGGGGGAGTCTGCTTTTCTGTCCCTGCGTCCTTGTAGTCTGGTGTAATTAATGTGATGGCTCAGGAGGGAGGAGGAATTTGTAATTCAGAGTTGTCTGGTGGAGACAGTCTGACTATGTTTACACTGTTAAAAAGTCCAAGACCTGGGTGTGAGCTCAACTTCTGCACTGCTGATAGAGCCTGTGGCTTAATTATTAGCAACGTTTTCTGACACTGTTTTTGTTCATGCCAACCTAGTGCTCTTCTATACCATACCCTGGGGACTGTTTGAGGAATAATGTGCTAGGAAGCAGTCCTCGCATCACAACACCAGTTTTGGCTGCCTGTGTAGTGCTACAAGGACATTACTAGTCTTTGCTAGCTCAGAAACAGCTGCATACCCTTAACCAACACGCCTGCGTGTTCAACACAAACCTAGGTTTCATGCTCTGAAAACACTGCTTAGGGCAGTAGTTCAGCCCTTGTGTTATTTCAAATACTTTTAACTGGAGGAAACGTACAGATTCTTATTTCTCAGATACACCACATGGGACATGGAAGAGCCCCACCATCAGTTGGTTAGGAGTATGGATGTGGCAACTCTGTCACTTGGCTTTGAAGCCTTGGGGTAGCCTGTGGCTCGTCTACCTCCATTTACTGCTTTGGTATTAGGAGCTGTCAGGTCGGTTTTGCTGGTAAACTTACTGACAAGGCCCTCTTTTTTCTTTTCTGAGAACCAGCACCTAGCAGCAGTGGGCAGAATGGTTTGGGTTTTTTCAACTGGTTCTGCTGGAGAAGCTGGTTTTATCGTGAGTTGTGTTTCTAGTACATAGTGTGCAAAACTCTGTATCTACAAGTCAACAAGGAGGTTGGCACTCTAAAATGAGATTGAAAAAGTTATAATGCTCTGTAAAATGTGAGACAAATGTCACTTAAAAGAATTTTGGGAAATTGTGTTTGGTTTGTATGGCTGGAAACAGAGGAGTGTTTTGTGAAGAAGCTGTGCGCATAGTTCCATGTAGGATTTTATATTTACACTATAAATTACTTACGGAAATTCTGTTGTGTTTTCACTGTCAGCATCTCTGCTGTGGGTTTCATATTGGGACATACTGGTTCTTCTGTGACTTGAGATCCTAGAATCCTAGAATCATTTAGGTTGAAAAAGACCCTTAAGGACTGACACAAATCTCTTAATTTCTCTGAACCATAAAGGTTTATGTCCACCTGATTTCTGTCTTATTTTAAAATACGCTCCTATTGCAGCATCAAGTTGTGTGTTTTAGATCCTGTGCTGTTTGCTTAGGTGTTGGAGGTGTTCCATAGGTTTCTGGTAACATACTGTTTCTCAATTTTTTTCTGACTGACTGACACACTGGGACCTTTGTGTAAGTATTTCCAAGTTCTATTTCTTCTCCATAAGTGTTAGGAAGCCTACATTTTCAGTTTATGACTACTGAACGCTGATCCATGAAGGTCATATGTTGGATATAATTGTTGTCTTTCTGATAATTTTTCCAGCTCTGCTTTTCTGTGAGTCATCTGAGATCTAGTCAGGTTTTGTCAGCCTGATCTAATCAAGCCCTTCACAGCTTTTGTTCTGAGTGCCTGTTTGTCCCAAACTCTTTTTCTGTCTCTTTGGTGTTGAATATTGCTTGGGTATAGAAATGGAAAATGACAAATAAAGGAAAAGCTCTGTTCATATGTTTTAGTGATTGTTTCTCATTTCCTTAAGTTTGGGAGCTGTTTTCTTGTGGATGGTGCTTGACTCGCCTGGGAGTTACTTGTGTTGCCTGCAAGTATTTCGTTAATTATTTTCTCTCACCTTATGTCGTTAATAGATTTCTTCATAGGTAGGCCTTGAGGATACTTACCTTTCTGTTAGAAGTTTGATTCCCTAGGTGTTCGTGCAGTGTTTCTCAGTGGCCTCCTGGCTCTGTGAAAACAGGCAGATGAGTCATAACTCACTTCACTTCACAGGAATAATATGTATAATGATACAAATGCACTCAGGCATTTTAGCATGTCTGTTAGTTCTTGTTTGAAGTCCTGTTAATTACGTATTAATTAAAGCTAGTAGATGAGGCTGTAAAAAATAGTGCTAAGGTTCATCTAAATAAGCAGACTGAATCAAGGACACTGAACTTTTCCCTGACTGAATTACGTTTTTCCAATCTGGTTTTCTTTACTTTTTTCTGTTCTCAATCCGTGCCCTCCTGCCTTTGGGGTTTAGCTCACTACACAAGTTGATAACTATCTGGAAATATGTTCATCATTTCATTCATTTTCTTCTGTGTTCTTGTCTCCTTTTTTCATCTGTACATAATAATGTGGTTTATATTTCTTTACGAGTTACAGATAATAATTTTGAAACCCCTGGAACATTGTAAGCATACTATAGTCTTACTTAAATCATATGTGTGTGTTTATCAATCACCATAAAAACAGTATGCTACAATTTAACAGGAGAAAATATATAGAAATACTTATATGTAGGTACATAAGTAAGTATATAAGATATGTAATATAAATATAATGTACCTCCCAGCCTTATAACCATTCTGTTATTCTGTCTTATTGGCTTCTACTTTAAGACTGATTAAGAGATACTGGTGAACTATAAAAAATAATAAAATTTAAATACTTTAGATTTTATTATTTTGTTTATATAAAAATACAGATAGGTTTGTAAACCATACTGGCCAAGAAGTAGCCCAAAATATTAGATATTAGGTTTAGCTCATACTAGTTTTTAGGCAAAGAACTGCCATGAACTTACATATTCTAAGGAATTTCTCTTTATAAAAAAACCATTCATATCCTTGCAACTATGGAATTATGTCAGAGAATGTAAAAGCCCTTATGTTAAGATTTTTAAATGATAATGTTATTATATGAAATGTCTGACCTTAATTTGTGCCACAGTTTAATTACTGGTATACTAA
The DNA here is from genome assembly GCA_035583155.1 of Acropternis orthonyx. Classification (NCBI taxonomy): domain Eukaryota; kingdom Metazoa; phylum Chordata; class Aves; order Passeriformes; family Rhinocryptidae; genus Acropternis; species Acropternis orthonyx. The sequence goes on along the minus strand of JAWWEU010000005.1, from coordinate 26,909,983 downwards.
TATGTTTTATTCTTTTCTTCACATTGGATAGGTAAGAAATAGTTGGAAAATCTGGATTTCATCCTGTGAAGTAATTAAAGATACATAATGTGTGCACTACAGAGTGCTTTTGGGCACGTGGTACAAATATATTTCAGTTGGTCAGGATAGAATGTAAACTTTGCATCAGACTTGGATGCAAAGTTTATCAGGCTACCTATCCTGCAGCCTGGCTGGCTCTTCTCCGAGGCACTGGAGTGCCTTTGAACTGTTGTGTGCTGCCTGGCTGGGCTCAGGTGGGCTGTGCTGGTGCCTACTTGGTGTGCTGCCCAGGCAGGCTCTGGGTAAGAACGTTTAAATCGCCATGTAGGAGCTGGATGGGGCCATTGCTGAGCCAGACCTTATAGGCAACCTGGGATCCTGGCACATTTGGGAAAGAGGCATTCTTTGTATGGTTAATTGCTCTGGTTTCTAGAAAAGCAAACCCAACCTATGGACAGAGTCTGTGCATGTGCACTTTGGGTGTGCAGTACTTCACTGAGGCTCTGCTCTGTCAGGTAAAGAGAACTGCAGTGTTTTCAGCTAGGACATCATTCATCCACAGCCCAGAAACACACAAACATCACAGAGAATGGTGTGTTTTCAAATTTCCCGTTTGAGAAAAGAAATGGAATAGCTTTTCTTCCCAAAGGGTTGCATAGTCACAAGCTAGAAGAGACTAACTGGAACCTGTTGGAGGTGCATGGGTTTCATATGGGCTGCAGTGGAAGGGCCTGGGAAATAGGAAACTGGTCACTTGTGGCACTGTCCTAATTTAAGTTACTCTGTGTCTGGAGAGAGGTTTATCCTCTTTGAAGAAGGGTCTTTCATTTAGTGTCTCTTTTGCTGTCTCTGTCTTGTCAGATGCTCTAACAGATTCATTTACTTACTGAATTTACCTTTATATTTTTTGCTTAGAGCTTCCTTCCTAAAGAAATCATCATCCTTGCACAGACTGTAAAGCCATTGCCCTTCCACTCTTAAAAATGCCCACCTGAATCAATCACCCAGTATTTCAGAAATATATTAACCTTACATTTTCTCTTTTTAGCACTGGTAAAGATGGTGTTGTGTATTGGTGATCTGAAATTGAGTATCTGAGTGCCAGAGTATGAAACTAGTTCTGGGAGTTGAATTTTAATCTCCAGAATACACAAATGTCTTTTTCCTGCTTAAAGTTCTATTCTGTTACATGTTACTTCTTATGGCATATTTTAAAAAGTTCTGTTGGATGTAAATTAAACAAGGCTCTTTTAAAATACGGTTGTCCCAACTTGCCAGAGTACAAATCAAAGGAAGATCAAAATATGAAAAATGTTATAAAGCTATTTAAAAACAGTAGGTTGGCTTCTGTTTTTGTTTAAGCTTACCAGGTTCCTATTTCAGTTTATTTTGTAACTGATGAATAGATGGTGATAACTTCATGCTTTCTTAACAGTTTTAGAAATAAAAACCTTGTTTTTAGAATGTCTGCTTATAAAAGAGATTTATTGGGTGAGTAAAGAGTGTTTAAGGTCATCCCTAGGAAATCCACACCAGGAAAAAAACCAAAACAAAATGAATCTTTGAAATAGATGTAAAATCTTGGCAGCTAGGAAAACAAGAGGGGAAGGAGCCTGCAGTGGTTTCATACGTACAAGTGTTAAAGAAGAGATCCAGAAAGTGCATAGCTACAAGATGTACAAGTAGTTGAGTGATAAAATTGCTGCTTGAAGCTTACTGAAAGCACCTTTGAGGGCTTCTGGAAAGAATGGTTTTTGTGGAAGTAATGAGTGGTGAATTTTTTCCGCTCCTCCGTGGTGAAAGCATTTTCATTGAAAGTTGGATTTGTGTTGCATTCCATGAGAAACCTCTCTAGAAATTTTCAAAGGGGCAACACAAAACTGGGCCGAGTTGTTGACTCCCTGAAAGGCAGGGGGACCCTGCAGAGAGACCTCATCAAATCAGAGGACTGGGCAATCACCAACCATATGAAGTTCAACAAGGGAAAGTGCCAGATGCTGCACCTGGGATGGGGCAATCCTGGATGTTTGTACAGACTGGGGAATGAGATGCTGGAAAGCAGTGCCATGGAAAGGGACCTGGGGGTCCTGGTCGATGGCAAGTTGAATGTGAGTCTGCAGTGCCGTGGCAGCCAGTGGGGCATCAGGCAAAGCATCGCCAGCTGGGTGAGGGAGGGGATTGTCCCGCTCTGCTCTGCACTGAGGTGGCCTCACCTTGAATATTGTGGGCAGTTTGGGGCACCGCAATATAAGAAAGACATGAAGCCATTAGAGATTGTCCAAAGGAGGGCAACAAAGATGGTGAAGGTCCTTAAGGGGAAGCTGTATGAGGAGCAGCTGAGGTCACTTGATCTGTTCAGCCTGGAGAAGAGAAGACTGAGGGGAGACCTTGTACGGTCTTCAACATCCTCCCTGGGGGAGGTGCATGGGGAAGGTACCAATCTCTTCACTCTTGTGACCAGTGACAGGACTCAAGGGAACGGCATGAAGCTGAGTCAGAGGAGGTTTAGGTTGGATATCAGGATGTTCTCCACCCAGAGGGTAGTTGGGCACTGGAACAGGCTCCCCAGGGAAGTGGTCACAGCACTCAGCCTGCCAGAGTTCAAGAAGCATTTGGACAACAGTCTTAGCTGAGCACATGTATGTGCTGTAGAAAATAATGTAAATGCCATTTCCAAACAAATCTCAACACAAAGTTGTACTGAATGTGAGAAGTAGCTGTAGTTAATTAAGATGTGACTTACAAAGGAGTGAGAGTTAACTTGACTTGCTGGATGTAGATAGAATCTACATGTTCCTTGATATCTAAAATGGCAAGAAACCCCAGCAACAGATCTCCGTCCTCCATGTAGTGAAGTTGTGTTTTCTCACATCTTGACGAACATATAGGAAACTTTGCAGGAAACCCATATTTGAATTACATATTGAAAAAACTGAATTGTTTTGATGGCCTAATTTCAGTCAAAATATAACCTTGCATGTTGCAGGAATATCATTATGCAGTCATAATTTGCACTAGTGTATAGTCAAATTTCAAAACAGTGCAAGTATTCTACATGCCAGTATATATACTACTGTGCCCAGCACCTGATTTGATCCAGGACGTTTGCTTTAATTGTTTGCAAAACTTTTAAGCAGTGTTTCAAGGGATCCCAGTTAACCATTTTCATAGTCCAGCTGACCCCAGAGTTTGTACTTGTTTAAAAACAATGTTTGTTAGTGCATTGTAACTACCAAATTTGCAGTGATAGGGTTGGTATAACATCTGGAAATCTTTGTCAGACACTTGTAAATACAGACAACTCTGTTTATTTAAAGCCTGATGACCAGCTTGTTTATGTAATCTCTCTGTTGGCCAGATGAAGTACCAAGATGAGCCAGGAGCAAAGAGGGGAATTAGCCAAGTTCTTTCCATCCTAGTTGGACATAAATTTAATTGGCAGTAAATGGTTGCATTAATTGCAGTAGTCCCAGCTGCCTTTTCTTCTGCCCTTACACATTGTCTTGTGCAGCAGGTACATGTGTATGTGTGTTAGTCTTTGCAGTGAATTGCATGCAGGAGCTCATGTGGAATAAGACATCTTTGCTTTTCCATTGGTTATTTCACATAGATCATGCCCTCTCCTGCATTAATGCCAGTCCACACAATCACTTTTGTGATGAATGTGAGGAAAAGGGAGCATGACCATTTTTCTATTGCACTGCTGATGTATGTCAGTCGGCAGTGGTTTTGAACATAATAATTAGATTAATAGCAAAATAATATTAATAATAATATTAACATCAAAATACTGTTAAAGGTAATGCAAGCTACCTGAGATCCTGTGCAAGAAGTAAAAATAATTCTAAAGCTGTGTTTGGAATATTGCATTGAAATGAGTATTTGATTTTAACCTTGGACGAAGAACTGATGTTGGTAGATGTCTTTGACAGCAGTATTTTTTTCATAGAATCATAGAATCGATTGGGTTGGAAAAGACCTCAGAGATCATCGAGTCCAACCCTTCATCCAACTCCCGTC
>JAWWEU010000005.1:26793106-26905842 GCA_035583155.1 Acropternis orthonyx | reverse complement strand
GTGCAATGTCAGAGACCGTGCCAGGTGTGACCCCCAACCCTCGGGGTGCTCACACCCTCCCACAGGCTGAGGCGCCCGCCACGGGCTGGTAATGAAGTTCCTTGCTGCACAGGTTTTGTTGCAGTCTCAGAAATTTCCATCAAGAGATATTTCTCATACTGTTTATCCCACAAAATCCCTGTAATGCTATTTAAGCCCTAGTCTGAGAAAGGTACTAAGGTGTCTACAGCAGCCTTTTTATTTGCCAATGCTCATCCATGTGTTTACAGACACATTCACCCTGTTATTTGCTTTCTCATCCCTTATCTGACCTCGCCACCTCAATTTTTCCTGCCATTTGTTGGTATTTCTTCTCTTTACCTGTGGATATGTGGCACCTCCTTACTTTTGGCATGACCAGGTGCCTTTCCTTATTAGAGGGATCCCAAACCTCCCCCCAGTGAGGACACCCCATAAATATCAAGTGTCTCTGGTTCTGCTGGTCCCCAACCCAGCCTGTCTGAACCAGCCACCTCTCAGCTCATTTCACCCAGAGCTCCTCAAAAACTTTGGATTCTGCCTCTGTTTCCAGAACACGGGGTTTAATGGGCTTAAGGTACCACCTGCACATGTCCAAGCAGAAGGGGAGAAGAAATATCCTTCAAATGCAAAGGACCTGGGAAATAAATACAAAAGGTGAAAAAAGAACAGAAAAGGAAGAATGCAGGAGATTGCACCAGCTTCAGAGATAACCCAGGGACACTTTTTATCATGAAAAGTCCTTTTTCAGTCACAGATGGGACTTTTTCCTCTTAATGGCGCTTTCCCAACAGCAAACCATGAAGCCACAATAACCCAGCTCACCAAAGGACAAAGCAATTGCAAGTCCTTTCTCTCCTGGACAGTCGCCAAATCAAACCTGCTAGATACAGGGGGAATAAAAAAAAGATACACTATACCGGGTCTCCCAAAGGGAAAACAGAATGAGTGTGAAGGATAGGAAGGGAAATTGGAAGAGAAACTCTGCTCAACTTCAGGATGAACTTGTGCACAGAGCCCTTACTGACTAACCAGCCACGGCTGCCTGGGGAAGTTTGTAGGAAAACCTCCCATGTTTGTCATCACCAGAGGCTCCAGCCCTGATAAATAACAACTTGGAAGCTTTGTGAGCACTGTCATGCAACAGAAATCAAGGAAGGCAATGGAGCCCTGAAGAGAAACCGCAACAGTCAGCTTTCACACGCTGCTTGGGATGTCCCGTATCTCCAGTACAGGGAACACCAGGCAACTCAGGAGGAGTTTTCACAAGGATTCCAAGGGATCAGGATATTTGCTGGTTATTTTGAAACAGAGCTGCTTACACTGCCTGATACAGGAGAAAAACCTGAAAGAAGCCAGAGCAGAGGAAAAAAATATGCAAAATCTATGGTAGCTCACGGGAAGGCACCAGGACACAGAGCTGGAAAGGATCAATGCCTTGTCCACCAGCCGTAGGATAAAGCATGTAAGCTGTTTGGAGCCTGCTTTCCCTCAGAGCTCCCTGCTCAGCTGGTCTGTAAGGGCTGCAGCAGTATTAGCCACACAGAAATGCCCAGGGCTGAGGGCTCCCCGCAGTCCATGGATGAGTGGCTGTGATTGCCCTTTAGGGATGACAAGATACAGACAGAGAACAAAAGCAAAGGCTGGGGGTTAACAATGGGGTTGACCTGATGCTGGCTGCCAGACTCGGAGCAGGACTTCCCTTCCTAATTAAGGGAAACCCCGCAGAGTATGGGCTGAACTGGCCTGTTTTGCTCTCTACCACCTGCTTTTCACTAAGTTCCCAGTCTTGTGCCTTCAGAGCCTCCAGGCATCAGCCAAAGCCCTTCCAGGCTCGGGGTAACCCAGAAGGACAAATTTGGGTGCTGGGTGCAAGGCCTGTGGGGTGAGATGCTGTGCTGGGACCACAGCAGTGCCCAGAGGCACTGGGGTGTCTGCAGCAATGGGATCAGCTCCTGCTGCTGCTGGCATCGTTCACATCCTCACACCTCATCACTGGAACCCACCCTGCTGCCATCAAGGGATTAGACAGCCTTGAAGTGTGGCAGGAGAGCAGAAAACCCAAGTGTGTGAGGGCATCGGCACCGGGGCACAACCTCAGGACATTTCTGAAAAAGCTGGACAGAGAAGAAAATTAAAAGGAAGATAAAATCCCCATTGTGCAGAAGAAGACATTATGTTATTGTGGATTTTGTAGATGCCTGAGTGTTGGCATGCACGGTTCAAGCTCCCTGAGAAACCATAGCATGTGGGAAAACCCTATGGGATGCAATAGCAATGCAGCTAATGGAGTTACCCTGAAACCTGCAGGATTTAATAGCTCAGGATGCTCTTCCTAATAGTGGTTTTAACCATCCAATGCAGGTTTTCTTATGGCAGGGAGAATTATTCTTGCCCTTTCACAAAGTATAAGCCACAAAAACCTGCAAGAAAGCCATTTTCTATTAAGCTCTATTGCTTTCAAGGGGGTAAAAAAAGGCCAAGAAACATAACTCAAGACACATTTCCCAAAGTTGTGGTTTCTTCTTAATTCTTAGTTTAAATAAGGATTTGAGAGTTGGAGTCTCCACTCTTGGCATCCATGGTTGTCTAGTTTGGAATAAAAATCAGGTATGTCACAGCCAAGGGGAGCAGGAGCTCATGGGTCTCACTGGGACCCAGCTTTGGGCTGAACCCAAATGTACAGTTTCCAGTCCAGGGTTTACCAGACAAATTAACAGAAGGGTTTTCATGGCCATTGCTGGGGTGTCCAAGTAGTGAGAGATACAACCAGTAAGAACTGAGCAGAAATTTACTGGTATCCGTGACAAAAATGGGAGTCAAACCAGCTCCTAGGATTAAAGGCTTGGAGAAGGAAGGGCAAGAGGGTTCTCTGGTCCAGAGAGGAGTTCTGCAGAGAATGGGCTGCCTTGTTCAGGTCCTGCAGCATCACAGGTCCCCTCATGTGATGGCACATGTAGCAGGGGACACTTGGCTACTGGGTTTGACACCTCTGGCTTGGAGCTGCTCAGTGGGATTAAAGCTGAGCAGCCACCCCAGTCACAACCCCCCACACACACACTCCCCTCCAAGGGATGCTCCTTGGCAACCTCCTCACTTAGGAACATAGAAGAGACGCTGCAGCGAGGTCCTGACACCCTCCCACCATCACCATGACCAACCTGCAGCCCCAGGCAGGGGTGCAGGTGCTGGGTCTGAGCCGAGTGGAGACACCACAGAAGCTGGGTTTGCTGCAGTCAAGGCATCCTTGCTGCCCTTGGCCACCCCTGTCCTTCAGGGAATGTGACTTTCTCCACCTAGTGCAGAGCCAGGGATACACAAGGACCACAGAGCCTCTGTCACCACCTGGACGTACCCTCTGCACAGCTGGGGAAGAGGGTGTGCTCTCCAAACGCTGCTGATGAGCCCAGGACCATGACATCATGTCCCATGTCAGACAAACACCAGGAGGGGATTCATGAGCTGTTTCACCTGGGCACCAGCCCAGTCTGAGTCAGCCTTCGGGCAAGCAGCAGCAGCTCTGACGTTGCACTGTCAGGGCTGAGTCTAAAAATAAAATTAGAAGGAAAAAGGTATTCTTAGCCTCAACTCTGTCCCAGAGCCCCCCAGGGGACACTGGCATTGAGGGGAGAGGAGATGGCAAAGCCCAGGAGGTGAAAGCACAGCTCTACATTGAACATGCTGGGTGTGCAGCAACAGCAGCAGCTGCCTCTCACAGCAGAGAGGGAGCTCCCCATGGTGCCATCTCCCTCCCTCATTTTAGGGAGGAGAGAAAAACTAAGCAAAGGAAGCATCCAAAAGGCCATGCCAAGCCCCAAGTAGCCAGTGCATAAGGCTGTGACTATCATGCTGTAAATCCTCACCCACATCCCTCAGCTTTTGTGCTGGTGCTGCCTCCTCGCAGGCTGGGCCACGCTCTCCAGAGCAGTATATTTGGGTAATTTATTCTCCCCTGGCAAGCTCAGCTCACAGGCAGCATCTGGCTCTCTGCAAAGGTCACTCTGCTTTCTTAGCATCAGCCCTCCAGCCAGGTTTGGCAGCAGGGCACCAAGAGCCACCAAAATTTGGCTTTGCAGTAATTTCTCCTTCCTCCCCTTAGTGTAAACCAAGGAAACCAAGTTATACTGAAACATGGCTTGAGAGATTTCATTTAAAATAAACATTCAGGCTTCAGAGCTATTTTTCAACTAAAGCCCTACAAAGTTTAACCATACACAAGTTTGTGAGCTGTTTCATACGCCTCAATTTGCTTTCACCAACCAACACATTACTCCAGCAGGCAGAGCTGGACCAAAGCTAGGAGCTAGAACGGTGCCCACAGGATGCTCCACTGCCACTGCCAGTGCCCGGCAGGGCTCCCAGACCTGCTGCTCAGAGCAGATTTGCTCCCTCAATGTCTTACCTTGTCCCAGGTCCCCTTTTCCTGTGCATTTGGCAACGTGTGATAGTCCCTTCCAGCAGCCACGGTGTTGTCTCCCAGCCCCGGGAAGCAGGGACTTCCACAACTAATACGCTTTTATGGCTGTTTAAGATTTGATTTAAGCTCCTGCTGTCACAGCAAATGAAAAAAATAATGTTTAACATGCCAAGGAAGGCTGACATGAAATGCAGGCAAGTTTCCATCACCTATCCCCCACAAAAAAAGTAACTTAGACTAGATATAAGGAAGAGGGTTTTTTGCAATAAGGGTGGTGAAGCACAGGGTGCCCAGAGAAGTTGTGGGTGCCCCATCCCTGGAAACATTCAAGGTCAGGCTGGATGGGGCTTGGAGCAACCTAGCCTAGTGGAAGGTGTCCCTGCCCATGGCAAGGGGGTTGGATTAGATGAGATTTAAGGTCCCTTCCAAGCCAAACCATTCCACAATTCTATGAAAATCCCATGCCAAAAAGAACAGAACTACAGACCTGAAGCAGACAGCTGGCACTGTGTGAACACAGCCGAGACACCACAAGTGTTGTTGGATGGATGGATCTCATTGGCATCAACACTTTTTACTTCAGTATTTTGGGCTCCTCAAACAAGCAAAACTCCTTATTTTTAAACTTAGCTCAACATGAATTTGCATTTTTCTATGGTGGAAAGTGCATGGTGAGACCATGAGCACGTCTGCTGCAGGATGGATGGGCCCACCACAGGTGCACCCATGGATGTGGTCCAGTGTTGAAGCCCTTCTAGATAACAAGCCATCGTCTCTCCTGTGTCTCCAAAGCCTTCATGCTTCTCACACAGCCTTGAATCAATTTCCAGGCTTTTTCAGAATTGGATTCATACCGCCAAAGCCTCGGGTCACACATACTCAAGTGCTCCATGGGAATTCAAAGGTCACGGGAGTGCTTTTTGAAAAATATTACTTAAGCTCCTTGGAAAGACAGGCACTTCAGCGGGGACCCTATCAGGTGTATAATCATGTACTGTGGTTTAAGTGTAGTGAAAATGCAAAACATGATACCCAGCAAGGAAAAACAGAGTTTTGTTGAGCTGCTGACTGGGCTTTAAATCAGTAGAGGGAGAGGAAGCGTGGCAGCTCAAGGGAAGCAGTTCCCTGTCTCACTCTCCAGGAGCTTCTCCCCATCCAGATGCATTACTTCCAGTTGGAACAAGATCCCCCTTCTGTCTTTAACAGCCACACTCATCATTTCCTAGGGCAATAATCCAGGCCCAACACCCAGAAGAATCCCTAGGGCATGAAGATTGTGTTTGCCTAATTTGCTCAGGGCAGAAGTTTCCGGTACCTCCGGTAGACCCAGCTGGGGGACAGCCCCGTTGCCTCTTCACTGTTGTGCCTCCGGAGTCTGGCAAACCAAAAGCATCTCACTGCACTCAACTGTTCCTCTAGGTTTTGTCTAGGCCGTGTCAAACTCTGTATGCTCCAAAGCACCCCTGTTTGTGGGGTAGGAAGGCTCTGGGGTCACCCAGGAGGGGCAGAAAAGCTGGTGACAGGCACTGGCATGCTCAGAGCTGCAGGAACAGCTCAGAGGGGATATAAAAGCAGCTCCAGGACAGAGCATCAGCTGGGCACACCATGAAGTCCTGGCATGAACCAAAGCCCCCCTTGAAACCACTGAAGGGGAAACAAGGGATGGGATGAGACCTTCCCACTCTGCCTTCTCCCATCCATGCCTGACAGGCAGCTGTGAGGAGCTTAAGACTGGATGTTGGATTTTAAATGTCATTCTTCTCAGAATGCGAAGATTTAAAGATGATACTTGAATCTTTTTCAAACATGTGGCTTTCCTTATGATTAATTGCTATGTCCTTCTACCATCACAGCTTTACATAGGCCAGGGGTCCACCACACATCAAAAAATGGAACACATATATATATATATGCTGATATTTTATATAAATGTGAGATATAGAAGGGGGCACAGCATTGTAGAAAATGAGACACAGCAGAAAATCAACATAAGCAGCACAACACCTGAACTCCAGAGCACTGGACTCGGGTCATGGAAGATTGATGGGTCTCCTCCTCCAAGACTCCCAGGAAGGCAGCAGGCCAGCAGCATGCTAATGCACACTCTGGAACAAGACAGAAGAAGAACTACTGAGCATTTCTTCTGCTCAGTATCAAAGGCAACTTCCCATGGGCACCACACCAAACCTGGGATGTTCCTTTCAAAAACACAGCAATACCCAGCTCCCTTTCTTCTCCTTCTTGCCCGCATCTCCTGCCTGTCCTGAGCATCACAAACTCCCCAGCCCCCACCTTTACCACGGATTCTCTGCTCCTGCCCTGCTCTCAGCTGACAGAAATGAGCACACAAATGAGCAGGACCACATGGGCTTAAAGGAGTTGATCCAGCAGCCTAATTATTTGTGGCTGGTACCGCCCCCCTAATCACCCATCTCACCTGCCACAGCTGCCGCAGCTTCAGGAAGGAGAAGCACAGAGTGAAGATGGAATTTCAAAGTAACTGTTAGCAATGCTTGGTGTTCTTTGGGTTTCTCCAGAGCAGCCACAACAGGTGTGTGTGTGTGACAGACTGGATCCCCTGCCAGGAAACACAATTGTGTTTTTTATAATGATTATCATGACTTGCAATCAGAAAATCTTCTGTTGGAGTATCTTGCAGCACCGTACAAGCAGAAATGAGTGAAATCCCCTCTGTGAGGCACACCAGGACACCACAGGCACCAACTCCCTTTAGGGTGTCCATCTATTTGGGCAGGAAAAGACCTGAGATGAGTGCAGACAGTCCTGCCTCACTGCCTGCCCCTGGCCATGCGGTTTCAGCCCCAGTGGCTCAGGCTGGGGCGGCAGTTTTTGATAAAAGCCCAGAACCTGGCAGCAGAGCTCAGCATGTCCATGTGCTGCATGAAAAGCAAGAGTTTCCCCCCACACACAACAAATCCCACAAAACTGAATACTGGACAAAAATATATGTGAAGCTGCTATTGATCTTCCAGCCAAGGCTTGTGTTGAAAGAACATTTTTTCCCACTTACTGCACTTGTAAAAGAAGACAAGCTATCAGACACATCACAGCTCAGTTCTGTCTCCTAGAGACCAGCCAAACACCACATCAGACGTGGGCAAGGCCAGCCAAGATAGGAAGAAAACCCACCCAAATTCCAGACCAGACTGTAAAAGTAATTTTTTCCACAGTTTGGGCAGTGGAGTTGTCCCTGTCCCCCCACCTGCCAAGCACATGTCTGAGGGGTCTCTTACTGGGCTTGTGTTTTCCTTTCTCATGAGCATTTTGTTGGAGCATTTTGGAGTTTGGGGCAGAAAAGTGCTATGTAGATACATAGATACAGTAGTACACTGAAGTAAGAGGACTTTGGATTCTTAAATACCTGTCTAGAGTGGAAAATTAAAGTGGCAGCACCGCACAGAAGTGAACTTCCACCAGCTTGTGGTACCGTTCTGTAGGCTGTGATGTCAGCATTTCATAGGAAATTGTTCTTGCAGTTTGAAGCCATTCCCCCTTGTCCTGTCACTCTGTCACTTGTCCAAAGCCCCTCTCCAGTTCTCTTGAGCCCCTTGAGGCACTGGAAGGTGCTCCAAGGTCTCCCCAGAGCCTTCCCTTCTCCAGGCTGAACAGCCCCGGCTCTCTCAGCCTGTCTCCACGGCAGAGGTGCTCCAGCCCCTGGAGTTTCTTCATTGCCTCCTCTGGACCTGTTCCAACAGGTTCACATCTGTCTTGTGCTGAGGATCCCAGGGCTGGAGACAGCACTCCAGGGGTGGGGTCTCATGAGAGCAGAGGTGGGCATCCCCTCCCTGAGCTGCTGTCCACGCTGCTGGTGAAGCACCCAGGGCTTTCTGGGCTGTGAACACACATTGTCAGCTCATGTCCAGCCTTTCATCCACCAGTACCTCCAAGAACCTCTTCTCAGAGCTGCTCTCTATCCCTTCTTCCTTCAGCCTGTGTTGATACCAGGCTGTCCTAGTTGTCCTCATCCAGTGCAGGACCTTGCTCCTGATCTTGTTGAACCTCATGAGGTTCCCATGGCCCGCTCCTTGAGCTTGTCCAGATCTGGATGAAAACTCTCTGGACACTCCCCTATTTGTTCTGTTTCAGGTGTGTGAGAAGCAGCCCAATCCACCTCAATTAGTGGGCTGAGTTTGCCTAATTTGACAGGGCTGTCCTGCTCAAGCATCAAGGAGCATTTGCTCCTCACTTTCTGTAGGAATAATATGCAGCCAGTAATTCCTCAATTTCAAATCGATGTGCTACAACTCTGCAAATACGTTTGGTTGTTTCCTGTCTTCCCACAGAGCTGCAATTGCTGCTGGGGCGATCTTGTTTCTCAGTTCAGCAAGGCCTACTCAGATGGCCACAGCATGTTGTCTATCATTATTTGTCTATCACTTTGATCAGGAGAGGCAGGCAAGGAAGTGTGCTTCAACTGAGTCTGGTTAATTTTGGCTTAGGAATTATAAGGCACTCAGAAATACAAGGTGCTGAGTCAGCCTTCTGGGACACTGGGGACCACAGGAGTCAGTCCAAAGAGTCAATTCAAAGTCAATCCAAAGAGTCAATTCAAAGATGAATTTTGACCCATTCATGAAAGGGGGGGGGGTTACATCACTGTGACAGGACTGAAGGGGTCTCCTTCATCCTGAGCCTCCCATCTCCATGCAGTTTTTCAGCATAAAAACAGCCTTAAAATTGATTTTAAGTGCTCACTTGTGAACTGTCTAACCCCAACACTTACAGTACTAGTGGGAGAACTAAAGTGAGCAAAACAAAGCTCTCGCTCAAGAAACATGGCAAAGCAGTGGGCTGGCTTCCAAGCTCCTGTGCCCCACACCTTTATATCCACTCCTTAATGAGGTACTTCCCCATTATAGGGCAATAAAACCCCAACCTGACTCAGATCTTCAGCTGGTGCAAGCCCACATTGACTAGAGCTCTTTTCCCTTCCCAAGGATCTTGTTTATCTCTGCAGTCAAAGCACCGGGGCTATTTCCAGCTCTTCCACAGGGCTGTTAAATGGGGAATGGGGAGAGAGATGGGTTTTCCCACTTACCTTCATTAATATGGTAGCCCAGGTTTTCCACCGAAGTCCAACAGAAGCAAATCTATTTTTAAGCAAATCACTCCAGTCGAAGCCTTCATGGCCTGCTGTAAAAATGACTAAGGAGTATTATCTCTGGCGTGCCTTGATTAAAGCCATTTTATATTCCTCCAGTGGCACCGGCGGGTCCGTGCAGGCACCCAGCCAGCTCCTCAGCCCCAGACGTGCCCGTGGAGGCTATCCCAGCTGGCAGGAAAGCACAACCTAAGGAAATCCGGCATTAGGACTGCACACCCCCAGCATGACTCAGACCCTCCCTCTCAGAGCCCAGACCAGCTCTGTCCTACACCTCTGAGCCCCTCTCACTACCTGGGGCAGCTGGGCCCTTGCAGGTTAGGAGATCCTTGCGTCACCAGGGTCTCTGAGGTTCAGGGGTGGTCACAGTCCTCCCCTCTCCCCTCCCCCATCCCCCTTTGCCCTTCTTCAGGAGCCCAAAAATGAGAGAGGCAGGAGGATACTTCTCCCCCCATTTTTTAGCTTCCTAAAGAGACCCACTTTCAGTCCCCATTTTCCCATCGCCGTGTCTTGAGAGGTCCGAAGAGGTTTGGTTGCCCCACAGTGATGGCTGTTAAGGTCAAAGGGATGGAAAATGGGATGGAAAGCAACGTGAACACTTCAGGCCGTTGTAACAGCAGCACGGGATTGCAAAGAATAATCCTTGCTCTGGCACTTGCAGGGATAACCAGGGGTGATGATTTAGCTGGTCACCTCCAAGGTCCCATCTTTCCTGTGGGAGTCCACGCATGGGCAATGCCATGTGCTCTTTGGGAAGCATGCTTGAAGCCAAAGAAAGAGATTTTAGGGGAGGGATGAGGGACTTGTTCCCAGAATGGGGAAGCCGCATCTCCAGCATCAGGCTGGACCAGATCGGGTGGGCAGGTCAGGGAGCAGCATCCTGGTGTGGGGAATGCTGGTACCCACGTGCAGACCCAGGGCTGTATGTCTCCTCTCACCCATATGTCCATGGCATTGTTTACCGCAGGAGATTTCCTAAACCCTACGCTTCCAGCGCATCTCTTTCCTCCTGCCGTGGCTGGGAACGCCCCTCCTCTCCTCTCCATACACACACAGGTGGCTCAGCAGCAGTGAGAAAAGGCCCAGATTAACCTATCTGACACAACAGAGCCTGTCTCACCACCTGCAAGGAGGAATACATCCAGGATGTGTCAAACCCAGCCCGGCTGCCTGGGTTGGAAAAAGGCGGTTATTTTACTGCAAACTCTATATACATTATTTATCAAATGAAGTCTCTGCAGCAGGACTACGATTCATTTCTCTGTTCTGGCTTGCTCATGCTCTCCTTGGCTGTCTTTTCAATGGGAGGTGATAGAAAATCTTTGCAGGCTCCTTGTGGTCACGGACCCAAGATTGTCCCCCTCTTGAGGAGCTCCTGCAGGTCCCCAAAAGGGAGCTGGGACAAGCTTAGCCCAAGGAAAATCACCCACCAGCAATTGCCAGCTCCACTGTGGCAGCTTTGCTCCAGCCTCAGATCTGTCCCACAAGTATCTGCTGCTGCTCTGAATATTCCAGGGACACTACAATGGGAAGGCAAGTAGAAAATATCAATTACTGGAGGGTTCAAACAGTGCAAACATTGCTGCTACCTGCCAGGTTGCATGTGCCTGTAAATCAGCCGTAACATGCTGTTTAGTTTAAGCAATGTATTAAAAAGGAAGGAAAATCTGCATTTTTTCCAGTTTGGGGGGTTATAGCAGGTGGGGGAAAGTCACAGCATGCACAACCCTGAACACATCAGCTCTGCTTCATCTCTGTGATGTAAAATTACACATCTGGGGGAAAAATTAATATGAAAACTCACCAGATGAGCGTTTCTTTTCCATTCCCCTAACTTTGTGTCACGGTAGAAATGACTTTGGCAAACCAAAAAGCAAGTTAAAAAACTGTGCTCATCTGACTTCAGCAGGTGGTTTTGCTTTTACAGAAAGCAAACTGAGTTCCTGGATGCTTCTGCTCAGGGTTCCCAGGGGGAAATGCTGCAGTATACTAATTATGGTTGAAAAAACACCAGGATAATAGCAGGGATTTTCCTCTGCTGGTCCATAGCGCTGTTATCCATTCAAATGTGGTCAGGGTGATTGCAGGGGGTGACAGAGGATAAGGTACATCCGACTTCTTCAGCGTGACTTTGCACTTCATCACACACTCCCTCATCTTCATCAGGCCGTATGCTGGGTGTGTGCTTGGGGGTGATGCGTGGCAGCATTTCGGTGACGGAACGTCCCAAGCCGGGTTGTTTGCACCCTCTTCGGCAGAGCCCCGAGGAGGTCCGGGTTGGCTCGCAGACTCTAATGCAACATGACAGCCAAGCACCAGCCAGACGAGCACGAGGACTTGCTGTTGGCACCCGGGCTGAGTGCTGGGAGCAATCGGGGGGCAAAAAGCCTCGTGCCTGTGGCTGAGAGTGATCCCAATCCCGGCGGCTGGCTGTGGGCTGTGAGTTCACAGCATAACCGTGGAGACCCTCATGCCTGGTTTTCTCCATGCAGGAGGATGAGTGGGTACGACACGGACTCATCCTGCCTTATCCTGACATCCACAAGTGTCTGCCTGTGATTAGACAGACAGAAGGATGACACTGAGGGGGGAATGGGAAGGGGTGACAAAGTCATGGCTGTTGGAGAGGGAGGAGAAGGGAGGTCTGTCCATGCTGGGCAGCAGCACCACTGCAATGCTGTGTTAGCAGAGTCCACACCACGCAGGTCATACATTACCCTCCAAAATTAATTACCAGTGTCCCTGCTGAAGATAAAACTGAAATCATATTTATTTTTGTGCTTACATTCTAGTTGCCATGTAATTAAGTGCTACCATGTAATTAAAGAGGATTTAGAAGGTATTTATGGCCTGCAATGCTCCATAATTACAGTTAATTTCTCCTTTACGGCTCCCAAGCATCTCAGGTGGAGCTCTGGGAGCCACCCAGGCAGGGAGAGTGGCCATCACAGGGCTTGGAAACACAGTGCAGAGCTTTAGCACTGAGAAGGGCAGGATCTCAGAAAGGTCTGGCCCCATCCCAAAATCTTTCTTTAGAAATTTAATCCCTCCCCAGGCACAGGGCATGAGCGATGCCCCCAGGAGCAGAGTTAGGGGCAAATGGGATTGCTGGTGAGAGCAGCAGCAGGAGCTATCCCAGCCTCTGCCCCCAGCTCTCTTGGGTAAAACTGCTTTAACTCTGACACACCATGTAAGGATGAAATAAACCCCTCTGGGGGGATTTATTTCATAGCCGAGTGTGAATAAATATGTGGTGTGAAGTGCAAGAAGTGATGACTTTTCACAGGCAGGGAATCCCGAAGAACGGGGCTGTCCTGGCAGCAGGGCAGCCAAGGCCATCTCCAGCAGACATCAAATCTTAGTGCTCAAGGGGCCAGGCTACCAAATAGTCAACTGCCACAACTCAAATCACATAAAGTAGTATGGAAGAGCTCAGTTTTAGCAGCCAGCAAACCACATTAGGAGCTGGGAGTTCAGGCACCCGCTGGACCAGGGTGTCACATATGGACCCAGAAGGGAGCAGGCCACCCTCCTCCAGGACACTGGCCACTGTGGGCCTTTACACTGGCATTAGAGGCTGGAGGAAAGTGTCTGAACATGAGCCATGACGTGCTGCACCATGACCTTGCAGCCTGTGCTGCATCCCAGCATTGCCCATGGAGCACTGGGGCCAGGCACAGCAAAGAGGTACAGTCAGCTGCCAGGCCACTGCCCAAGCTCACTGCTCATGGCTTTCATTATGAAATTAGGTGTCCACCTTGGCTTTCAGTGCAAAATTAGGTGTCTGCCTTTGCAAGCCAAACAGGTGAGTGAATTTTGCACTAAGAAAGTGTTTTTTTGTGAGGTGTGGCTGAGCACAGCTGCTTTGAAGGGGGAGCTGATAACACACTTGTAAATATATATATATATAAACACACAGTTTGCTCAGTAAGATGCTGGGATGGGCTCAGATTAGAGTTGGCACCCTTGCTAATATGAGACTTAACCCAGTGGTTGCCAGAATTCGTGGGGGAGTGGGTGGGAGGCAGCAGTTGAATGAGGTGACGTGAAGCCAGACACGCCAGATCCAGGCTTTACCTGTTAATGGGAAAATTAAAGGAGATTCCCCCAAAACTTTAGTGCTAAGCTACTGCCTGCTTTCCTGTGGGAGTTTATAGAGGCTATTGATACATTTTGTGGCAATGCAATAAAAGAATATGTAATGAAAGCAAGACAGAACGTATGCTGCAACGACAGAGGCGTGCATGAATTATTAAGCTGGCAGCTTTCGCAGTCAGTTGGGGCAACTATAGATTTCTTCCTCCACATATAGTTAGGGAACACTGGTAAATGCATCAGAGTATTTCATCCTAAAACATGTAATTAGTCAGCAGGGTGAGAATCATTCCCTCTCCGAGGGCTGCTTGGTGACAGCATGGAATGACTCAGTTGTGTTTCTCCAGCGTGGTGCAGGCATCCCTGTTGGTCCTCAGCTCTGGCCCCATGAGTCCACAGGGTCCGGCCTTCAAGTAACCAGTGTTACGTGGGATGCTTTGCTGCTCTAACCTATCCATCTCCTTTAACCCCCCAAAATCCTACAACAAGCTGTGTTTAAAGCAGTGATAAGGACTGCAATTAAGCATGGGGTTGCAGAAGGAGTGCATCAGGGACAGGGCTCCATTTGCTTGCACATAGCAAGGACCTTCACTCTGCCACGAAGCCCAGGGAACTAATGCAATGAAAACCTTTTCAAACAGATAAATTACAGATCAGTAGATTAGCAATAACTGGGAGCCAATGCTGTTTCCCCTCAGAAAGATGCAGGAGGGAATGGGTCTTCAGGACACGCTGCATCTCTGCATCTGCTCAGGAGGGTCCTACCGGTGCAGACCAGCCTGGTGACACCCAAATTGCAGCAGTTTCAAGCTGCTGAGGAGCTGACCCAATTATTTCTGCTATTTCTCCGTTAGCAGCTCATGCAACGCAAATTCTTTCCAGTGAGACGAGAAAATCACAAGAGTTTCTCACTGAATCACAAAGCAAAGCAAAAGCAAGGAATGCACTGCAGAATCCTAGAATCCTTAGGTTGGAAAGGACCTCTAAGGTCGAGGTGTAGCCATTCCCCCAGCACTGCCAAGCTCACACTAAACCACGTCTCCAAGTGCCACATCTGTATGTGTTTTTAAATCCTGCCAGTGCCTGACAACATGTGCTTCTCCATGGACACATCCTCACCTGCTGTGGCTGGAGGACTGTGGCACTCAGGGGCCATTTCAATACAGATCCAATACAGATGCTGAGGGACAGGAGCCATGAGTTGCCCTGAACCAGTGAGCACTGCAGCATCTTTTTGGAGATCCTAAAGAACTCCAGAGTTGGGCTTCAGGGCTTGCAATGCAATCCACTTCAGCTCCCCAGCTGTGTGATTGCCTTGGAATGGCAGGAGTATGGCTGGAAAGGCAACCAGGGACACCATGGAGCTGAATTTCCTTCCCTGTGAGCTCAGGAGGAAAGTGGCAGGGGCTGCATCTCGCTGTAACATGAAGCAGGCACCATCTGCACTGAGCACTTGGGTATCTCCAGGGTGGCTTTGGAAGCCTTGAAAACCATCCATCGGGGTTTTGTTTGGGGTTTTTTTGGCTTATAGGGGAACTCCAACACACTTTTCAGCATAGAGGTGCAAATAATACACACGGAGGGTTCCTGCACCAGCATACCCTGGGCTGCTCCCACCATTAGCAGCAGTGGGAGAAATCCATCACAGAGTTCTGGCTGTGCCAGCTGAGCTCCGGCAGGGAACATCTCACAGCTCCAATCAGCCAGCCTGGGCACGGCTCAGGGACTGCTGGGTGTTACCATATACCTGCCTGCTCCTGCCGTGCTGAGGAATCACGCAGCAAACTCCATTTCTTGATGGTTTGTTGGTCAGCACCAAGGAGGAGAGCCAGGCTGAACTCCAAATAGATCTGATTGTTCAGTTTGTCATCTGCAGCAAAAAGCAGGGCTTGAGGCTTATCTGGTGTTCAGGAAAAGGGAATGCAAAAAATGCATATAAATATGTATACATCTCTATGTGCTCTGGGTGGATTAAAAAGTTTCTCACCCAAAACAAAATGTTCATTTCCACATCTTTAGTGACTTCAGAAAGATTTTAATACACAATGTCTGGCTGAAGAAACAAATGTTTCCATTTTTCAAGTATCTTCCCAGGCAAAATTGGGCGCTTTTTTTTTTTTTTTTTTTTTGTGTGAACCAAAGTAATTGACCAAAACTGCCATAAAAATATTGTCAGACCATCCAAATATTAAATTATCCCCACAGAATGCCAGAGATAACAGCACTGGCACCATCCTGTTGTGCAGATCTGACGTCTCTGCACCCATCTCACAGCCAGCCCCTGGGGCACAGTTTGCATTTCCTTCATTCATATTGCTAGGGAATGAAAAAGGGGCTGCAGTGCTTCTGGGGGACACAGTGCTGCACTCTGGGGGGATTCTGCCCCCCCCAAACTGCTGCCACGCCACGAGTGACATTCTCAGCACAGCTGCTCCAAGCATCACCACACACAGGTTCCCTTCTGCATTCCCAGCACTGAGCTGCTCACACAGATGCAGCCCATCAGCAAAATGTAAAAATAGCTGAAAATATATAATTAGGGTGGATGCACCGTGGACTTAATAGGGTTTTTCTGTTTCTTCTTTTGCTGGCCCATTAGACACAAATCCTGATGCAGAGAGGCCACTGGGGAGGGAAAGGGAGCGCTTTGCTGTGGCATGTGTTTGGCAAAACTGTCAAATATTTTCCTCAGTTTTATATTGTCTGTATTTTTTATTGAGCACCACACAGAAATTGCAGCAGATTGATTCTTTCACAGCTCCCTAAAGTTGAAATGCTTTGGAGCCGAGAGCTCAGTGCCTGCCAAACTTCATAATTAACTGTAATAACTCTTTAATTTGAACTTTAATTCAAACACCCATGTTTCTGGGGACTGTAGAGGAAAAAAATAAAGCAATGCAAACCAAGGGAAACCAGTTCTGGTAAAATAAAGAAGCAGCCAGAAGCTTGTGCTGTGCCAGAGGCAACTGCAGGTCAACCATCCTATCCTGGGTACGGAGAGGCCATCCTGGGATAGAGAGCGATAGCCCCAGCCTGGTGGAAAGTGAAGGAGAAGGACACTGACATGGGCCACCAGGAAAGCAACGGGCTCAAAGCTGCCTTTGGTGCCCTGGATGGAAGGTTTTCCAAGGCCATCTCCAGGGATGGAGGGACCAAAGCCACCAGGAACAGCACCAGCTTGGAGCTTTATCTGAATTTAAAGACAATGAAGGTGTAACTAAAAAAAAAACAAAACAAAAAAACCCCACACAAACCTGAAAGCATCCCAGATACATCTGCCTTAATGCAATTAATTTTACACACGAAATTACCACAGAAATTGGCTTCTTTACTTTGTACAAGGAGGGAGAAAAAAATATATAGTCCTGGATCTATTTCCTCAGTCAAGGGTTTCTAATGGTTCTGTCAGTGCAGCATGAGCCAGACTGGGAAGCACCAGGAGCACATGAAAATGGGGAACCCAAAAGAGGACTGTTCATGCAACTTCTCCTCCCAGATAGACAAGCCCCAAGCTGTCAGACCATGCACACAGCTCTGGAGCTCTGCCAGCCAAATCCCTGCACTAACCCACCTTGGCTGAGCTCCGAGCATGATGGGTCCTTTAGGGAAAAGCAAATCATTGACAGGAGGAGCAGGAGACAGAGCAGGACTGGATAGGCAATGGAGATAGACCCTGGGAATGCATCCACAGATTCGGCAGGGCTTCAGAGCTGTCAGCCCAGGCAGCCAGGAAGCAGTTGGGGATTAACAGGGATGTACAGCTCAAATGGTCTACTCCGGGTTGGAGGACACCAAGGAGCATCCACCTGCCCTGCAGGACCTGTGGATTCAGCCTGGTTTGAGGCAGGGTCAGCCTGAACAGTGGTGACTTTCCAACATTTCACAACAAGGAGCCTGACCAGTGGCACTAAGCCTGATCCAGCACCTAATCAGTGCAGGATTACTTTAACTTCCCTGATCCTGCTTCTAGTAACAAAAAAGAGAAAGCTCCCTAGCACCATGCCACAGGGATGCGCCACCTTTCCCACAGCACCATGCCCTGCCCGAGGGGCTGGAGGGGGATGCCGGGACTTGCCTCTCTGAGCCGCGAGCTGGGCAGCTGTGATGTATGGACCGATAAGGAGATTCAGATCAATGAGCCTGGCAGTTCCTACCAGCAAATGAATGGCTTTCGGTCTATGGGTTACAGAGTCGTTAACTAGCCAAACCTCTCGCTGTCATTAGCGAGCAATCTCCGCCGTGTATCTGCTCGCTCTGCTTTATTTACCGACCCAGCTCCCACTGCCTCGTCCCTGTATCCTCACAGAACCCTTCTCCCCCGTTCCAGCTGTGCTCACAAACAGGCTCTGGCGTCTCTGTTGAGGCAGGCTGGACCCGAAGAGCGGGAAGAGGAAGGATTTCATTTCCCCATGTCTAAGCTGCGCCTGTAATCCTGCAAGGAGGCTTGCTTTGAAGCTCTGGCCTGGCTCGGCACAGCTGGCTTATGGCCACAATTACTTCCACTCGGAGCACACACAAAAAGCCGAGTGAGAGGCGAAGGAGTGGGTAGTCAGCTTGGAACGCCAAGTCAATCAAAGGCAGCCGGCCCTAATTAGTTCCTGTGTCGTTCCCTGTCACAGCCGCCCCATTACGCAGGGACAAGAAGTCTCTCTGTGGGTCACCAGGGCCACCCAGGAGCCAGCAGAGAGCCCAGAAGGCAGAGGAGGATTTGAGGGAGTCAGAGTCTAAGAGTGCAGCCCCAAATTGCCACTTACGGAGCACTGATCCCACCGCTCTCACTCCTCCCCATTGCCATCTCCTGTGCTCCCCTTCTTGCTGTCTTCTACCAGAGCCACTCCACTGCAGTTATTTCCATTTTCCTTGCTTTTCCTAAAACTAGGGGAAAAAAAGAGAGCCTACCAAAGGAGTCCCAAGTGCCTGATCACGAGAAGCAGGTATTAAGCAGGGAGCCAAGAAGAAAATTGCAGCACAAACATTGCAGTAATATGGTATGGTAACGCTGCAAATGCTGTGAGGTGGCTGAATAGAGATGTTTTCTGGATTAGTGTGGTATTGTAGGAGAGAAACCAGCAAACAAATCTTTTCATTCAGCAGCAGGGGAAGGGAGAAGGCAGGGCTGTTCCCTGGGGAGCCAGAGAACTACAGATCAGGAGAACCATTAGAAGGAAGGGATGGCAATTGCTCAAGATTATGGCACTGGAAGACAACGGGAAAGTCAGATGTGGTGAGCAGCCCTGAGCCGAGTATTTGATGCTTTGTTAGTACCGGATTAACTGTTTCCTAAATAAAAAAATAATAGCAACAAGAATCTGTCTTTGTAACTGTTGAAGGAGTATGACAGGGTCTCCCCACCAGACATGGGTTCCATTCAGGGTTGATTTAGGCTCCACCAAAGCCAGCAGGACTGCATGGGGGTTAAGTCAGACCTACATCTGTCTGGACAACTGCCCAGAAGGACTGGCCTCTCTATGCTGAGCATAGTTTCAAGGCTAACACCAATCATACTTTCTCTTCTGTGTCCCCAGGTCCTCCCTGCTCTTGGCTGACCAAGGCTGGCTTAGAAGGCTCTTCCCTCTCCCAGGAAAATGGGGACTGACAGTGAAAACCCAGTCCTGAGGAATGTACTCATCAGCTTCAATTTGCTTCTGCTGGGTGCTGTCCTCAAGCCTTTTGAGTGCCGGCTGGAGGCGACAACAGAGCCAGCCGAGAGGACAGCGGTGGATGAGGCGGGTGGCCTTGCCAACTGCAGCCCCCCCATCAAAGAGCAGCCCATGGTCTTCCACCACATCTACAACATCAACATCCCACTGGACAGCTGCTGCTCCTCCGTGTTCAAGTCTTCAGCCGAGGAGGTGAGTTCAGAAGACGACCGGGTGGCGGAGTACACGGAGCAGACCTCCGACAGCGAGAGCCAGGTCACCTTCACCCACAGGATAAACATGCCCAAGCAGGCCTGCAAGTGCTCCACCTCCCTCCCGTCCCTGCAGGAGCTGCTGAGCAGGATTGAGATGCTGGAGAGGGAGGTCTCCATCCTCCGGGACCAATGCACCTCCAATTGCTGCCAAGAAAATGCAGCCACAGGTAGTAATGCCATCCTGTTCGCTCTTGCTGGGCAGGAGATAAATACAAAACTTGGTGATGCCACTCAGAGTGGTGATAGAGGAAAACCTGTGTTCACCCTATGATGGGGCTCTGCTTTAGTGGAAAAGCTTGGCTCAGGTCCTCCAGGGCAGGAAAACCCCCAGGAGGGATTTGGTCACTTTAGCTTGGGTGGCCCGCTCGCTGCTGTAACAGCCAAAGCTAAAGTCCCATGATGGATAAAACTACAGCTGGTGAGGAGTGAGCAAGGAGACTTTCCAACCCTGCAGTCCTTCCAATGCTGTTAGACATCAGCCACTGCTCGTGGGACAGGGACAGTGACATAGCTGCTCTCTCCTGAGCTGTCCCTGTGCTGAAGGCAGCACTGTGGGAGCTGGCAATAAACCCCTTCATCTCCTCTGCAGGAGGAGTGATTGCACCGGAAAAGCTGAGCTTAAAAAATAGGGGGATTAAAAAATACGGGGAATAGCTTCTGTTACCATGAAAGACGCAAACAAAACCTATAAAAAAGGCACAAAACCATCAACAGCATATTTCATCTGAATAGAAATATGTGCTTTTGTAGAGCCCTCCAAGAGCCCCCATAAGGGCCAAAGACAGCCCCTTGTTTCACCTAAGCTGTCCCTCAGAGCCAGGGAAGCAGCATGCAGCTGAAATGAGATGGGTTAGGAAAGGTTTGGGTTGGAAGCTGCATTCCTGTGGCACAGAAGCCAGCATACTGATAGTTTTCCGTATGTCTTGAGCAAGAGGAGCTGTCCCCAAGGCATCCATCCCAAAAGCAGCACAGCCCTGCTCATGGCTCTGATGCACCAGGGCTCCTTGCAGGGAAGAAAACACCAAACAAGGAGAAACACACAGCTGCTTTTCACACCAAGAACAACACAGAGGAAGAGAAATTTAAATTAACCCTTTTCCCACAAATGCCCACTGATTTTTTTTTTAAGTTTTGCAGCTATTAGTGTGATTTTTCTGGTGATACCCTAATTCCTGTATGTGTAGAACACATCAAGATGAAATGGGTGCAACCCACACTCAGATTAACAGAGCTGGACCAAGGGTGTGTGGGTCAAGGAGGGAAAAACGAGGATGGACACGCATCAGGGTGGCTGGGGCTGGAATCTCCAGTGAAACCAGTAGAAGTCAATGCATTCCCAGCTATGGGTTCAGCCCACATTCCCCCCTCAATGTGAAAGTCATCAGTTGCACTAACCATTAAGACAAAACAGAAAACACAGCAAAGCAAGGGTTAAAATCATATAGGAAATGCTATGGGAAAAACCTGTTTTAAAGGAATTGGTTTGAAACTCTGATGGGCCTATTTGGGTTACTTGCAACACACTCAGCCAGTCCCATTAAACATTCATTGCTTGGTGGAGTCTCCACTCCCATCGCAGATGCGCTGAGCCAAAACTCGAGTAATTTCATTTATTTTTACCAGAGTTGCTTTCAATTACTGCACTGCAAAGGAGATCGGGATCCCTACCCCACTGCCTGAGGCACTTCCCTGAGGAAAGCCTCTTTCCTCCAGCACACTAACTTACAAGCATCTTCTCTCCTCTTTTGGTAACTTAACTAGAGGCTGAAATCTGAAGAGATCCTGATTGGCATTCCCAGTATTTGCACTTTGGATGGGAATTGTCCTGCAAAGTAACCCAAAGGGGCCTGTCTGGCACAGAATGTAACTGAGGCCCTTATAAAAGTGCATCTGCTCATCCCCCATAGGAGGAGCTGCTCAGATAGGTCAGCTGGGATGGAAAACTTACCTGGGGGACAGAGTCCTGGGGCTTGAGGTGCAGAGGTTTTCCAAGGTTGGAGGAAGCACAGAAGGGTTTCTGTTCCTACTCAGTTCACATAAGGAAGAAAAGTAGTAAAAATCAGTAAGGTAAAATTAGTCTGCCTGGGATAAACCCTAAGCTAGAACAATGGGTCCGTGTTTCGAGGCAAAACAGGAGCGTTGGCAATGTCAGTGGCTGGTGCCTTTGTCCCCATAAGCATCCTATGCAAGGCAGCCAGATAAAGAGGGGGCATTAGAGGTGGTGGCCACGGTGTCCATGTGCTTTCCCTGCTTTCCCACAACCTCAGCATGCCCAAACCCCTGAGACTTTGTGCAGAGCCAGCACTTCTGTTGAAATCACGCTCACCAAGATAGGGATGAAGATGTCTCTGGGTACATATCTGCTTCTCATAGTAGAGAGAGCAGACCAGGATCTCTCACCTGTAAAAAGGTGACGATAAGACCAGAGGAGTCACTGCTGGCGCAGAGAGTTTGGCCAGGAAAGGCTTTTTTCCAGTAAGAGGTCTAGGGTTGTTCCTATCAGCTGAGTGCTGAGTGGAAGAGAAACCAAAAGGAACACTTGCACCCCAGCAAGGCTGATGGCACCCACAGTTACGGAAGCCACTGCTCTCTAAGGAAAGAGATCCACCTGGAGATCCACCCAAACCCCACTACGACCCCATATCACCAGTTCTTCCCCTTTCAGCCCTACAGCCACCAGCTCTCAGAGTTGGGCCTTCTCAAACAGAGGGAGGACTTGATTTTCCTGCTTACCTCACACCTCCCCTCCCTTCCCCGGCCCGTCAGGGCTGACCTCAGACCAACACTGACCGTTTTCCCCGTCCCCGCCCCGCGGTGGGCTCTGACCCTCGGTCCTGCATCCTTGCAGGGCAGCTGGATTACATCCCGCAGTGCAGCGGCCACGGGAACTTCAGCCTGGAGTCGTGCAGCTGCGTGTGCATGGAGGGCTGGGCGGGCAGCAACTGCTCCGAGCCGCGCTGCCCGCGGGGCTGCTCCAGCCGCGGCGTGTGCCTGGAGGGACAGTGCATCTGCGACAACGACTACGGGGGCGAGGACTGCTCCCAGCTCCGCTGCCCCGCCGGCTGCGGCTCCCGCGGGCTCTGCGTGGACGGAGAGTGTGTCTGTGAGGAGGGTTTCACCGGCGAGGATTGCTCGCAGCTGCGGTGCCCCCGCGACTGCTCGGGGCGGGGTTTCTGCGCGAACGGCACGTGTGTGTGCCAGGAGGGCTTCGCCGGCGAGGACTGCGGGTGGCTGCACTGCCCCAGCGCCTGCAGCGGCCGCGGGGTCTGCAGGGACGGGCTCTGCGTCTGCGAGGAAGGCTACGAAGGGCAGGACTGCTCAGCAGGTAGTGGGGGGCATGCGTGGGGAGAGCCAGGGCACCAGTGCATAAGCCAGGGTTTCGAGGTGCCCAGAGTCCCATAGGAGCGCCGTGAAGCCTGGGAGAATGCCATACCCGGCAGAACACATCACTTAGCACACACTCAGGCCCCACCTTTTGACTGCCTCCCTGTTGTCCCTGTCTGTCCGTCCCCTGGCAAAAGTTTGGGAGGCGAGCAAAAAGCCAGTGAGGATCATCCCGACATGGGGGCTGAACCGCTGGTGCAACAGTAGCTGCAGTCAGGTTCTCCTGAGCCTCTACGTTGCTGTAGCTGTTAATGCACCCCTAGATGGCATGTAACCCCCGGCCCAAGGCCCGTGTCCCACCAGCAGACCCACACACCCTCCCACGTAGCCGTGTGGAAGGATAAGCCACGCACACCCTGACGCTCTCCTTACCTCTGCGCTTCCCACCAGTGGCTCCTCCTGAAAACCTGCGAGTGACAGGCATCAGTGACAGCTCCATCGAGCTGGCGTGGGACAGCCCCGGGGCAGCCACCGAGTACGTCGTGTCGTACCAGCCGGCGGTGCCAGGGGGCACCCAGCTCCAGCAGCGGGTTCCCGGGGACTGGAGCAGCATCACCATCGCAGATCTGGAGCCAGGTGTTGCATACAATGTCAGCATCTACGCAGTCATCAGCGATGTCTTGAGCATCCCTGTTACCTCCAGGGTGATGACCAGTAAGTATCCTCCTACGCTTGTTGCTCGGTACCCGTGTATACCAGAGGGGATGCTCAACCTGGCTCACATCTTCCATAAAAACTTTACAGCAGCAGAAACTTCAGTCTTTAAAAAAAAAAAAAATTACACAAAAAATCCCCCAAAACTGGGGATATTTTTATCCCCATTTATAGCTGCATGGGGTTATAGGAAAGGGGGAAATG
Source organism: Acropternis orthonyx (assembly GCA_035583155.1). Taxonomy (NCBI): domain Eukaryota; kingdom Metazoa; phylum Chordata; class Aves; order Passeriformes; family Rhinocryptidae; genus Acropternis; species Acropternis orthonyx. The sequence continues at coordinate 26,882,034 of JAWWEU010000005.1, read as the reverse complement.
TGTCCATCCTCTTCAGGAAGAGTCTGGATGAAAACCTGAATATCTAAAAAGAAAAAAAAAATCAGTGCTTGATTGAATCCCCCAGAATATGGCCCAAAACGTTACACTTTTTTCCTCACAGAAAATATTGTGATATAACACAGAAGTCACAGGTTCTCATCCCACCCCTGGATGGGTTCCCCACAACAAATTCCCATGCCATGGGTGACAGAGCAGCAAGAGGGGATGCTGCTGTACCTCAGGAGATACATAGTCGGGACCAGGACTGGGATGCACAAAGGAGTATAGTATCAAGCCATAATGGCAACCTCCAGAAAGGATCCTTGGAAACTAAGGATCCAGAGGGCAGGTAGAAAACAGAAGCTATCCAGGCACCCCTTTGCAACCCCATCATCCACTCTGTTCACACAATAGTGCAATGGGATGCTTCCGTGTCCAGCAGCGCCACGCATTTCCCTCTTCTCCCTCCAACCCAGCTGGAGGTGGGACAAAGGAACTTTGCTAACAGCTACCAAAAGATTCCCCATTTTCATTGGCCTGATAACAAAATAGCCACAGGGAGCAGGGTGGGGACTGGTAGCACCCCCATACCCACCCCACTCTGCTCACCATCCCTACCCCTGCTCCCTTCCAGACCTCGCCACGCCGCAGGGGCTGAAGTTCAAGACCATCACAGAGACAACAGCGGAGGTGCAGTGGGAGCCCTTCTCCTTCCCCTTCGACGGCTGGGAGATCAGCTTCATTCCCAAGGTACTGCTCCTGCGCTCACGGCATCACGGGGTACACCAGCCACCCACAAAGCAAGCAGATCCTAAATACCAATTCCCAGAATACCCAGCCTGTGTTTGCCATCTGTGTGCTGCACATCAGACACCCCAAACACTGCCCCCTGCGTTTCCCCGGTAGTTTTGACATACACGTCCTCAAAGAAATTCCCCCTCCCCATCAAAATCCAGAGACAAGCTGTAAAGAAATAAACCTTCCCAGCCTCACTGCCTCTTGCTGCCACCCCCTCTTTTTCCCTTCTATCTCCTTTGCCGTGACCCTTCCTCCTCCTCCGCCTCCTCCTCTTCCTCTCCCCTGCTCTCTACACTAAGCTCCCCAAAGCAGGCTGGATCAAACCGGGCAACTGCCAGCTCTCAGACAACAACCTTCAACATCCCCGAGTCACATGCACAGCTAATTCCTGCCATGGAATTTTAATAGCAGTGATGAACAGGTAGAAATTGTGCCAGAAAAGATGAAAGGATAAAAACGTTGCCCTAAATATCGCATGTTTTCCGTGCATGGCAAAAATTGTACATCAAGTATTTCATCTATATTCATAATTTCTACACCATTTAGCCATAAGTATAGCTTCAATTGTATATGGAGCCTCTTTTCAAGAGTATTCAAGCCCCAGCAGTAAAAGAAATGCTGATTAAGAGCTCAGTTATGACGTTTTCACTTGTACAAAACCCTCGCTGGAATCAAAGGCAGCTCTGGGCGGTGGAGAACTGCAGAACTTGGCCCCAAAGTTTTAAATGCTCTTAACTATAAAGTATCATTACACAGCACAAAGCACAGGCCCAACTGCTTTAAATAACTCAATTCCCTCACTTCCAGAGAGGCTAGAAGGTTCTTGGTGCAGCGTTGGCAACATCCATATGCAAATTGTGCTGGAAGGTGAAGTTCAGGTAGTGCAGGTATAAACTCCAGGATTATTTTCATTCACTCTCAGGATAAAAGCTGAAAAATATGGCAACATCAGGGAAGAGCTTTTGGTGGGAAAAAATAGCTCTCTTTCAAACATCTCACTGATAATTAGGAATTACCGGCATCCCCCTGAAGCAGATCTATCCTGGAATCACCAGGATAGAATCAAACCTCTCTCCACAGAGTCACCAACAATAGATTTTTAACTCAAACTCACCCAAAAAACGCAAATCATTGGTCCTCCTTTCCATTGATAAGCTTAAAACTTAAAAACACATGGAAGCCTTCTGGGATTTAAAGGCAGGTAAGGTGCAAAAGTCCAGCTGTTCCCGGATGCAGGGATTTGGGTAGGGAAGGGATGTAGCTCACTGGGCTTTGAAGTTCTCACACCCATCACCCAAGTGCAAGGTCCTGCTCCATAAAGTCACAGTCATGCTCTTGCCCATGGGCTGTCAAAACTGGACTCTCCATCACCAGCTTTTCCAATAAAATAAGGCAGAGGGTGCTGTGCCCTTCACTGCCTGCAGGCAATGCTTGCTTGGGCACATGATAAACCATTGCCACACCCAAAATAAACCCAAAACCTACTCCCAAAGGCTAAAAACAATGGAGTTACAACAGCAGTGTCACAAATAGCCTCTGTGAGAAAAATTGAGCTCCATCTTTCCAAAAACTGGGTAAGAGGATGCTAATTTGGTCCTCAGCATCCCCACGAGGGTGCTTGCACTATCCTGTAGAGCAGTTCTCCTTTGGTGGTGTCCACAGTGCTCTCACCCCTGGAAATCTGGGTCAGGGGGGATTGCCCATCTGCTGCCTGCACTGGAGATGGTGTGGGGAAAAAAATGAAGACAGATTTAGCAAAGAAAATTAGGAAAGGTAAGATGGCAATTGATGGGTAAAATGGAAGATTTCCTGTTTAATGAGAAAAGAGATGAATATGAATGGAGAGCTATGTGCAAAGATTTGTTTAGTGTGTTATTAGTGAAGACAGCAGCAAGAAAAGATCCTTTGTCCAAACACTGGCAGGAAAGGTGACATTTGCAGTTGTTTAAAGCCTTACAGTTTTTCAGGGCAAAACTGCAAAGTATGAGCGTAATAAAGACGGTTAAAAGGCAGGGGATGGCAAAATAAAGACCTCACAGTTTCATACTTGTACATTAACTACAGAAGGCTCCTGGCACCTGAAGAGCAGGGAAAAGAAGTGTAGCCAAGCCTTTGTTTTTATCGTCTTTTCTCTTCTGGAGATGCAGATGGCAAAATGCAGAAGCTGGGGGGGACAAGGGATGGGGAAGGATTTTGCAGCCCAGCAACATGGGTGCTTCACACTTGGTAGGTGACTTCACCCTGGGTTCCTGCACCTCCATGGTGGGATGTGCCAGGGTGAGGATGCAACATGGGGGGGGGCACCTCCCCACCACGCATCAGTCCCCTCGAAACACTACTTCTGGGGGGGGTTTAACGCTTATTTCCACTCCCTGGCAGAATAACGAGGGTGGTGTGATCGCTCAGCTCCCCAGCACTGTCACCACCTTCAACCAGACGGGGCTGAAGCCGGGGGAAGAGTACACCGTCACCGTGGTGGCCCTGAAGGAACAAGCCAGGAGCCCTCCCACCTCTGACAGCGTCTCAACCCGTGAGTGAGCCTGACCTCAGCACAACAGTGCCCAGGGCTTGGTCCCAAAAATAAGATCCTATCAGCAAGAGCACCCTGGCACTGCATGAGCAGGAACAAAAGCAGCAGCACCTGGGTGCCCAAGCATTGCAGCAACAGCTTCTTCCTGTGGTATTTTGTCTCTCTCCCTCCTGAATTGCACAAGCACAGAAACCGTGGTGAGGTTAATGGGGTTGGGAGTGAAGACTCAGGTCTGCTTTTATTATTATATAGCTGAATAAATTCTTCTTCTCTGCTAATCTTACATTTCAGAGGCTGCAAGCCCTCAAGAAATATCTCTATAAATGTATTTCTTACTCATATATAACAGATTAAAACTCCCACCTGCTTTTGTTCCACTAAATGCCCTCTAATCCCAGTTATTCAGATAAATCAGGCAGCAGGGCAGGGAGCCAGGAGCAACAGCATGTCCCTTCTTAACCAATTTATTTGCCCAGTCACTGGTCCATCCTGTAGACCAGAGAAAATTCAACTGTGTCTTCTCCTCACCAAAGGAGACGCAGCAACGGGCAGAGCTCAGAGGGGAGAAGAGGCTCTCCCTGCCAGACCTGCTGCAGTCTGCCTTGGCAGCCAGGCAGACATCTACGTCCTCCATCCAAGCTGTTCCAAACGGAAACGGCACTTAAATAGCTGCTGGAGGGCTGTAACAAGGTGATGCTCTTCAGGCTGCTAATTTGAGGCAATAGTGAGAGCAAAGGGAGGGTCCCTCCACCAGCAGCAGTTTCCTGCAGGTCTGAGCTTCCTCGGCTCAGTCCTCTCCTCCCACTTTGCCTCCGCGCTCAGCTTGACATGGTTTAACAGAGACATCTCCTGGTCAAGCCCAAATCTTCCTTTCCCTGGGAAGTCAGCAAAAGTTAAGGAAGCTGGTACCTCAGACTCCGGGGTTGACCTTTGCAGGGAGTGCAGATGGAGCGGTGGCTCCCAGCTCTCAGCTCCCCAGAGGCATCCCTGTGCCGTCTGCCATCCTCTGCAGCACCCCCACAGCTTTATCCCCATCGGCCTTGTTCTGCCTCAACTCCTTGTGCTGGGATCAAGCAGAAAAGACATGGTTTCGTGCCACTCAGCTAAGTAGATGTGGATCACCTGGGTGACTGGACAACATGAAGTAGTTGGAGATTCAGGGTTTGGATAAACTTGACCTGGTCTTGGCCAAGCTGGACACCCAGCTCCTACCTAAATACTGTGCTTCCCAGCTGTCCTCCCTCCTCCGTTGCTGTTCTGCCCCCAGACCTCACCCCACTGCCCCAAATTCCCCCACATGTCTCTTTCTAACCCTCCCTGGTCCTTCTCACCCCTGCCCACACAATTCTCCTGCAGAACCTCTGACCCTGGCATGCAGCATTCACCACACCCTTACTACATACTGTCATATTTTATATATACACTATGCTAGATGTATGTATATGTGGTATAGTTGGAATTACAGACCCACAGGGGGCTTTTTCACCCACCTTGTGATCATGTAACTGACAGAACAGGCTGCCCAGCAGGATCTGTGCATCAGCACTGCCATGGCACAGGAGCAATGGCCAGGCTTGGCTGCATCCATCCATGCATGTAGCATTTAACTCCTGCTGGGCTCCAAGCGTCCATCAGCCAGGCTTGAGACCACGATGTCCAAAGGCTGAGTGTTGGGGGATGTAGGGGAGGGAATTCTCTGCAAAAGAAAGCAGAAATGTCCAGAAGGGTCTCCCAGTAGATCCCTGGTATGAATATAGCTAAAATCCTTGTATCTCAGAGGGTTTGTTGGACACCTGCCATAGCCCACACCCAGCTAGTTATGAAGACTCGCCACAGCAGTTGCATTTCCCCCTCTTTCCCCACTGCCAAGACATCAACAGCTTTACAAGCTGATCCATCAGCTTAAGGACAAACCAGGAGCTGGCACCGGAGCAGAAACATTTCTAGAGACGTTCCTGAATTCCAAGTGCGTGGATGTCTCCTTGGCCCCACGTTATTTAACACATTGTCAACACCTTTCAAAAGACATAATATCCTTGCTGATAAATTTTACCAATGATGGAAAGGCCCAGAAAAGAGTAAATTGAGTGGAAGCTCCTCGATAAAAGTAGTTTGGATGCTTTGAAGAGCTGTGCACAAAGGACAGGTACATGTTTTTCAATGCAAAAGTACAAGCAGTTATCTACGAGCAAAAAAAGTAAACCACAGTTAGATACAGGAGGTTTTATCCTTGGAAATATCACCTGGAAAAGCCAGGAAGGGATTGTTGACAATAACCAGCTTGAGAGAAAGGCATGAGTTGCATTATAGCTGTAATGGTATCAGTGAGAGAGCTGCTGAGTCCTGCTCTGGTGTCCACAGAGAGTGGAGCAGGTTCAGGAAAGAGCCAGCAGATTAGGACAAGGGACTGGAAACCCACAAGGACCAAACACCCCATCTTAGGGTTGGGGTCTTGCTCATGTCACCTCTCTCCTTGTCCCCAAAAGCTAATTCCAGCCGCTCTGAAGGCCAGGCTGAAGCACCCGTGAAGCTTGGTGTCCCCAAAGCTTCCACCTTTCCCCATCCAACTCCCCCAAAATAACAGGTGCCTGTTTCCCCCCCCTCCTCCGCAGTCATCGACGGCCCGACGCAGATCCTGGTGCGGGACGTCTCGGACACGGTGGCCTTCGTGGAGTGGACGCCGCCGCGCGCCAAGGTGGACGCCATCCTGCTGAAGTACAGGCTGGCGGACGGGGAGGGCGGGAGGACCACGTTCCGCCTGCAGCCCCCCCTCAGCCAGTACTCCCTGCAGGCCCTGCGCCCCGGCGCCCGCTACCACCTCGCCGTCAGCGCCCTCCGGGGTGCCAACGAGAGCCGGCCAGCCCTCGCCCAGTTCACCACAGGTAGCTAGCTGGCTTTGCTGGGAGAACTGGTGTGAGTTTTCAGGCCTGCAGCAGGCGTGGGCAGATGGCTTGCTGCAATCTGCAGATGGGCTGTCCTGCGATGAGGACATACCCGGAGATGAATTGAGGGGGTTTTGCCTCTGGGATTTAGTGGTACCTGGTTTTCCTCTGGCACGAGTGAGCTGGGGTTTAATGTGGTGTGCTGGGAGGAAGAAGTGGAATGAAGGCACAATGGTTAAGATGCAAATGTTAAAGGGGACACCTGAATGCAGGTGCGTCGCATCTTTCATAGAGCAAGGCAGAGCAAACGATTCAGCTCACCCTAAAATACGCACCCTAAAACCACCCTCTGATCCCCTTACTACTGCCTGCCTTTCTGTTTAGTCCCTAAACCTCCACTACAACAGGTCTTCATGCCCTGTGCCCCACAGGGATGCTTACATGTCCTCAGGGCAGTCCAGGTGATCCCAGATGCCAGTGACCAGGCATGGATTACTCAAACCCCCACATTTAGATGACAAACCCTGAGCCAGCCCCACCTTGGCCACGTCCTGCTGCGCAGCATCAAGTCTGAACCCGCCTGAGACACACATCCACACCAGTTTCAGCACCTGTTTGGACACACAGCTTAGCTAAAGGTGGGTGCTCATCCTTAAGAGCACCCAGAGCTCAATGCCCAGTTCTCAAAAGAACCAAAACACTCAGCACAGGTCTCAGTTCAAGGTGATGCTTGCTCCCAGTTGGCAATGAGAGCCAAGGCACATGCCTTGCCTGAGGAATCAGCAGTCAAGCAGCTGAAAGCAGCCCAGCCAGAAACATGGTTATCTCCTTTTATATCGTCTCTAAACACCCTAACTGGTCAGTAAAACTTTAATTAATGTGAAGCCTGCAGATAGCTAACGGGTTTAATTTACCGTGCCATAAAGGAGGAGGCAGAGCGTGTATTTCCGTGCCGGTTTATGGTATATAAATTACTTGTCATGTACGCTACTGGTGGATACAAGGCTCCTACTGTAATAACTGTGGTGTGTGAATTGTGTGTGTATATATCTCTATAGATAAATATTTCGGAAGAGATGTTCGCCCCGACTGATTTGCTGCGTTGGCCTTCCTCGCTTTATTTCTAAAAGGCAACATAAAAAATCCCCCCCAAACTCAGATCCATCACCATCACCCACCGTCTGCTGGTGCCCAGCCCCAACCCAGGGCTCACCGGAGGGTCTGGTGTGCAGACCAGAGCAGACTTGGTGCACAGCCTCAGCAGCACTAATAAACAAACACTTTGGGCAATGTCCGAGTGTGAAAGAGCCTATAAAGGTGCTCAAGGTTCTTCTAAGAGCAGGTCAGGCCAATGCATGGCTGGTACAGAGCCTTTTCTCTTACGCTGGTGCAGTTTCCCTTACTCTGCTACGATGGGAAAACAGTTTTCATTTCCAAGTAACATGGAATTAGCTCCCAAAGCAGCTTACTAAGGATGCTGCGACTGCCCCAGCACTCACATACCTCTCGAAGGCGGCATCTGCCGCTCTGTGCTGAGTAGCACGTGGGGGGCAGATAACCCAGCCCTTCCTGTGGGGACACGCCCTGGGGAGGAGGGACCGCCCTTGGGACCTCCCGAGCATCACCCCCCGGTCCGCCTCCGCCCTGTGGCCGTGCCGAGGTTCCGGGGTGCGTTCCCGGCGGTGAGACGGTGCCTCTCTCCCTTGTGTCGCGCAGAGATCGATGCCCCCAAGAACCTGCGGGTGGGCTCACGGACGCCCGGCAGCCTCGAGCTCGCCTGGGACAACAGCGAGGCCGAGGCAAACAGCTACAGGGTGGTCTACAGCACCCTGGCCGGGGAGCACTACCACGAAGTCCTGGTGCCGCGCGACACCGGTCCCACCACCCGGGCCACCCTCGCAGGTATGTGTGTGCACCCACGTGCCCTTCCTCCTCCTCCTCCTTCTCCTCCTCTCCAGCAGGCAGGGCAGCGGAGAGCCCAAATCAGCACTGACATTCAGTTGCCCTTATGCTGGCTTGAGTTTGAGGTTGTTCTGTGCTTTACTAGTTACTGGAGAGAAGGTTTTCCTTGGGATGCGGCTCATTTTCCCCTGTGTGGGTCTGGATTTGGGCGCTGCTTATCCACAAGTTGAGTGGTGCACCCCCAAGTAACGCACCTCCCAAGTTACTCACCTCAAGCAAGGATCTTTCCAGGTGCCAAACAGAGCTGGCAAGGAGCAAAGTGAGAAAGGGGGAGAAAAGCCTTTTTAGGCTGATGTAGAGGGAAATATTATTTCACCCTTCTCTTTTTTGCCTTGTTGGCAAAGAGACCCAGGTGATGATGGCCCGTGGGCAGTGATGGGGAGCCACGCTGCCTCAGTTTGTTGCCTTTTTCCAAATCAGGCACAAAGCAGACCCAAATGTAGGGGTGCTGTTTTTGAGCAAGTCCTTTAAGTGGTACACTGTTCAGGCCAGCACAGGGGGTGCCACCAGGGGCTGCAAACACCACCCGCCTACCGCTGCCAGGAAAGCCCCAAACACCTTGTGCAGCAACACAGCAAAGCACCACGTGAGATCTGGTTTCCTTTTTTTTGCTACTAGAACTGCTTGCCTGATGGATTTGCCGCTCTGGTGGCATTTCTTGAGCAAAGAAAAGACTTATACAAAAAAGGTTCACTCACTCAGCTTGAAGCTCTTCAGTGTGGCAGGACATCAGGTTCTTCCATGTTGACACTCGGCCCTCCCAGGACCCTCAAGGCTCAGGAATCTGCCACATGGAGCTATAGGAGTAAGTCCAGAGGGAAAGTTGAATGTTAAGTTACAGGCACAGCAGCAGAGTCACGAGGCAGGCTGGAGGGCAAGAAGGCAATTAGAACAGATAGCTTGGAAAATGTGGTATGCGGAAAGAAGAAAAAATGTTAGGGAAGTTTCTGCTGCATTCCTGATGAGGACACACATGGAGAAGGGATCAGAGACTCAGTGCTGCACTCCTGATAGCTTTCCTCTACGACATTTATTGGCTTTCCAGGTGAGAAGAAGCATTAAAAAGAGGCCACATTGCCCTTCCTGGGGCAGAGGTACAAGACTCTCCCAGACACAGACTGCAACGACGCCCATGGCAGAGCCCGAGCTTGCTGTGGAGGATGTGGCAGCCTGAAGGCTCTTGTTTTTCTTAATAAAATTAAAAAAGGTGCCAAGTCTCTGCCAGACTTGGGCAGGGCTGCAAGAAACCCTGCCGGAGCAAGCTGCAGAAATGCTGAGCTTTAAGTCGATAGCAGTTAGTGCCTCCATCATCACCTAAGTGCATTGCCTCCAGTTCCCAGGGTAATAAACAAACCAATTGAAAAAAAAAAAAATCCAATCACAGCATAAAATAACCTACAAAAACATTCTGCTGGCAAAAAAAAAAAAAAAAAAAAAAAAGCCAGGATAGCCGTAATGTGCATGGCACTGAGCCTCTCCCATAATAGATCTGTTATGCACAGAGTAGTCCTGTCCCCCAGTCCTGGATGTGGTGCAAAACATGTTAGGGTGTGTTTCCAGCCACCCAGGACCTGATGGGATCCATGACGTGCAAACAACCAGTAATTCCTTCAGATACCTTCATCTGCCTCCAGGAAAAGCAGTGAGGAATGGCACTGAACAGAGTTTATCAAAGATTTAAGCTTAAAAATGCAACAAAGCCTTGCCCTGCCTCATAATATCTCTTAAAAATAAGCATTTGCACAGAAATATCAATAATTTTGCACTAACCAAAAGAGCTGGGAGAGAAAAGGGATTGTTGTGTATGCCCCTGCTCCTTTCTTCTTTCCCCTCCCCCTTTCTCCCAAGCTCTTCTCCTTTCCAGGATACTTCTGACACTTATTGGGCAAGGCCAATAAGTGATGAGGCTCCATCTTCCCCCTGCCATCAAGACTGCACTGTAGCAAGAAATGAGCAGAGGATGAGGGTTTCCCTCTCTTCTGACTTCTGGGGGAAGGCTGTGGTGGCCTTGGGGGATGCTGCCCCGGGGCAAGGCAGGGTGAGGCTGGGCTGGAGGGTTTATGGCTTTTTTCTAATTCTGTGGGAAGGACCAGGAAACACAGGGAGGAGGGGAATAAAGCCACCAGCAGCCAAGCAGAAGTGACAGGCAGAGGCAGGAGATGTCCCACATGGTTACTGCAGCGATCCAGAAAGGAGCTGGATGAACTCGATTCCCATGTCCCTTAAGAGAGGCACTGCAGGATATATTCACCCCAAGGAGCAGGGCTTGACTCAGCTCCCAGAAAGACTGCACCTTTCCTAATTAATGTGCATTTCATTTACTCTGCATAATTTATTTCTCTTCAAGACACCAGCCCTGTGACAATATTCAATGTTGCATCACTTTGGAAATAAATATAGCTACTTTGTCATTCCCATCTCAGCTCGCACACACAGAGTTTCTGTCTCACTGCCAGCAATTACAGCAGACCTCAGCAACAACTTTTAAAAATGGCTTGTTTCTAAGCTAAAATAATCCAAATTCCCTGTCCAAAGGCATCCACAGGGCTTTCAAAAAAGGCTCAGCTCTTCTGCAACGCACAGAGGAACTGCTGAGCTGTAGGAGGGCTGCTCAGCCCAGGGATGCTCTGGATGTCCCCAGCTGTGGGAGCTGGGGGGTTGCACCCTGAGGTCACTGTGCCAGCTGCTGTTCTCACGCCCCTTCGTGTCTTTTGCACTCCCCGGCAGATCTGGTGCCAGGAACAGAGTACGGCATCGGGATTTCAGCCGTGATGGACAGCCAGCAGAGCGTGCCAGCAACCATGAATGCCAGGACCGGTGAGTTTGGCCCCGCTGCCTGCTCCAGGCACAGCTGGCTCCTGTGGCTCAGATGTCCCTGTGGGACAGTCTGCATGGGAACAAAACTGCACCGACTCTCTCCCACAGAGCTTGACAGCCCCCGGGACCTCCTGGTGACAGCGTCCACGGAGACCTCCATCTCTCTGGCCTGGACCAAAGCCACAGGTCCCATCGACCACTACCGTGTGACCTTCACCCCTGCCTCAGGGATGGCCTCGGAAGTGACGGTGTCCCGGGATGAGTCACAGCTCACCCTCTCAGAGCTGGAGCCCGGGACAGAGTACACCATCTCCATCATCGCCGAGAGGGGACGGCAGCAGAGCCTGGAGGCCACCGTGGATGCATTCACAGGTAGAGAAGGCACGCTGGGATGGGGCCAAGGCCACAGACCACTCGCTACCCTGTGTTGGCACCTCTGCCAGCCTACCATGTCCCCAGCACCGAAACCTTTGAGGTAGTGATGGGAATGAGAGCTGGGATCAGTGTGTCCACACGGAAGCAGGTCTGTTGACCTCAAAAAGAGGATGGTCCTCTCAGTGCAGTGGCACAGTCCCCTTGGCCAGCACCACTGAGCACACTTGCTTGGCTGGAGGGTCCCAAAAGGACAAGGGAAGATTGGGGGAACCGACAGCCCATGCTGTCCCCTGTTGTCAGGGTGGTCTGTGTGTCCATAAGAAGGAGAAATGAAGCCTTAAGGGACCTCACAAGGATCTCTGACTGAAAAGTCTCCAGTCACGAAGTGCAGGCAACACATAGCATCTGCAGTGGGACAGCTCCATCACCTACCATGCGGGTCTGGGACGGATGGTGTTTGCAGGCAGAGCTGAGATAAGCGCCATTTTTGCCTATTAGGAAGAAATTCTTTACAGGGAGGGTAATCAGGCATTGGACTGGATTGCCCATGGAAGTGGTGGATTCTCCGTCCCTGGATGTTTTTAAGACGAGCCTGGATGTGGCACTTAGTGCCATAATTTAGTAGCCGCGGTGGTGTTGGATCAAGGGTTGGACTTGATGATCTCAGAGGTCTTTTCCAAACCGGCTGATTCTTTGATTCTATGATTTTTCCCTTCCTGGTCCTGCCTATTGATTCCAGCAGAGTTTCAGACCAATGGAGAGCCCAGAGCTCCAGCTTGGTCACCTCTCTTGGGTATTTCCTGCAAAAGCACTGGGAACAACGTGGAGGCCAGGATCTGCGGAGGGTTGGGGTTGCATCTCTCCTTTCCATCTTTCAGGTGTTCGGCCCATCACACAGCTCCACTTCTCCCAGCTGACATCCTCCAGTGTGAATGTCACGTGGAGCGACCCATCCCCCCCAGCAGACAGCCTCATCCTCACCTACAGCCCTCGGGACGAGGAGGAGGCCCAGCAGGTCACCCTGGATGGCACCCGCAGGCATGCCAGCCTGACGGGCTTGCAGCCATCCACCGAGTACCTGGTGTCACTGGTGGCCGTGCACGGCGCCATCAGCTCCGAGCCTGTCGTGGGCTCCATCACCACAGGTACCACGGGACACCCCCCACCAGGCAGGGACCTCACCGGGAGGGCAGGCAGGGGGACGGGGAGTGGACCTGCCTCCCACAGCTTCGCTTTGTGCTCCATCTCACCAGGGATCGATGCGCCGAAGGACCTCAGGGTGGGCAATGTCACCCAGGAGTCCATGATGGTCTACTGGAGCCCTCCCATCGCTGCCTTTGACCACTATAGAATATCCTACCGTGCTGCTGAAGGTAACGGATCAGAACACTCTTGCTCATGTCCTGAGCTCACAGCTGCCAACCCTCCCTCCATCTGCTGGCATGGGCAAGCCACCAGGTCATCCTCATCCCAGACAGCATCCCAGTGCCCTGGGAAAAGCTACAAATAACTGGGATGGAACAAGAGGCTACAGGGACAGGGGTGTCAGGGATGAGGATGGGAAGGGACCATGGCAGCCAAGGGCCAGCTTGGCACAGTGGGCACAGGGAGTGACCCCCTTAAAGTGTGTGGTTCACAGGGATGGCTAATTCAGGGCTGAGTCCTGAAATCCCACCTTCCTCATCTGTTTCCACTACCTCCTCTTCCTTGGCCCCAGTTTTTCCTATGATGCTGAAAAGGTCAAGTCAGCAGAGTGATGAGCACCTGCAGGCATGAAACCCAGTTACCTCCAGTATCTTGTGACACTGCACTCCCCTCCCAAGCACCTCCTGTAGCCGAGGGATGGGGCCAGCCGTGATGCCAAAGCTCTTGGCTCGATCCCTGCAGGGAGGACAGACAGCACCGCCCTCGCCAGGGATGTCACCGAGCACACCCTTGACCACCTGGAGCCCGCCACCAAGTACGAGATCGGGCTGAAGAGCGTGCGGGGCCGGGAGGAGAGTGAGCTGGCCTCCATCATCGCGTACACAGGTGGGAAGGAGCTCCTGGTGGGCAGGGAGCAATCAAACAGTCACAGGTCCGGCCCCAGGCAGGGCTGGCATTCCCTGCTTGCGTTAGTAATCAGGCAACTGAGCAAGCTGGATCTCATGGCAGCCTGATGCAAGCTTGAGATGATAAGCAAGGCTCACAAGAGCCCAGTGTGAGCTTTTGAAATACGTCTCAGCAAAGCTTTTCCAGCATATTCATGAGCAGTCATGGGGGAAAGTGATGAACCTGTGTACCAGGCACAGGGAAGCCAGAAACATGATGTTGGGCAACCATGACAACCTTTCGTAAAGGGAGTACAGATTTCCAGAAATAATCCCTGGGGAAGCCCTGTCACAAACAGCATCTGCTGCAAGAATAAAGCCCTCTGCTATCCACAGACTCCTCAAAACCTAAAAAAACCCCCTAACATCCTAGGATGTGCATAGGGAAAACAGAGGAGGAGCAGCCCAGGTAGCAGAGTAGCACAAGCTATGACATCTCTGCACTCCAGCTTGGGCAGCAGTAACTCCTCTGCAGGCACATGTGTCTGGACAGCAGGGCAGGACCGTGAGCGATGGGCCACAAGAAGCTCTTCCGGCTCGTGGCCCAGTTTCTTGATGCCTCTGAATCTCTGTCCCATGCAGCCATGGATGTCCCCTTGGGGGTCACAGCCACCAACATCACCCCCACCGAGGCGCTGCTGCAGTGGAACCCACCGCTGTCAGAGGTGGAGAGCTACGTCCTCGTCCTCACCCGCCGTGCAGGTACAGTCTCTGTTTCAGCTCACTTCCACCTCTCCCCCTTCCCAAAGCCCAGGGCTCGGCGGGTGCCCTCCACGGAGGGAGTAGGGAGGGAGACCGTGCTTTGGATTACGTAGGGCCTGTGGGAAAAAAAAAGACTATCCTTCTGACTGAACACCACCACTACAGCTCAGCTGCTGCTGCACCTTATGGTGTTTCAGCAAGAGAAGTGCTTTTGCTCAGGACGTCATGTTTTTGAGAATGACGTGGAATATTTGCTGTAACCCATCCTTTTTGGCTTACAGTTGCAGGAGAAACAATTCTCGTGGATGGAGAGAGCCAGGAGTACCAGCTGACCAACCTGCTGCCCAGTACCACTTACGTGGTCTCTATGTACGCCACCAATGGACCTCTCACCAGCCAGACCATCAGCACCAACTTCACGACTCGTACGTACAACCACCTCCCCACTTCCCACCCTTAGCCATGCACCCACCGCAGGAAAAGCAGCCAGCGAGGCTGAGTCAAAGCTCTTCTCACATACAGCGGGCGTAGAAGTAGCCACTTGCCAAAAAGACACCCAAATACCAGTGCTGGGCACAGCACAAGAACTGAATTTGAATCAAGGAGCGTCTGCCATCACTTTCACTCTTTCAACATCCATCAACCCCTTTTTTCTTTTTTTTTTTTTTTTATTTCTGAGATTACCCCCTTGACCGGATTTTTTCCAGCCCAAGGCCATAGTCCAGAAGAGCACTACAACCCATTTTGCTCACAAGCAGCTTGACATGAACTTCAGAGCTGTTACCCTTAAGGTGGCGCGCAGGAGGGTTTGCAGAGCTCTGTTCAAGATTGGGGATGGGTATGAGGTCTTGAAACTGAGGGCAAGGATGGACTATGTGCTATAGCCCAGTTTGCAAGGTTCAATCCTGGTGTACTGAGTTGGGAAATGGAACAGGGTGGTTATGTGTGAGAGCCTTCCCTTCCCTGGGTCCCCATCCGCTCTTGCAGTTTTGGATCCTCCAACAAATCTAACAGCCAGTGAAGTCACCCGGCGCAGCGCCCTGCTCTCCTGGGTTCCTCCCGTGGGAGAGATTGAGAACTACATCATGACCTACAGATCCTCCGACAGCAGCCGGAAGGTGAGTGAGTCCTCACAAAGAAAGAGGCTCGTTAAGTCAGGGAATAACAAGACCATGGAGAAACAAGCAGGAGAGACCCAACAAAGCAAAACAACAATCCTCACTGGCTCAGGGAGAGCAGAAGGGCAGGCACTACTTTCTGCATAAGCGGATACTTTGGATAAATAATTGGAAAAAGCAAGAAGAGATTGCCTAAGGCAAAATGTTTATGCTCACCTGCAGGGCTGAGCATAGAGGGGATACCTGGAAAGTTTGGAGGAACGGGAAGTTCACAGCTTGTGAAACACAAGCAAGCTGAGGCAGGAGAAAATTATCCTGTGAACAGAGATGCTAAAAATGCCATTTGCCCTTCCTGTGAAAAGGAAGACAGGCACAGACAGCTAATTAATCCCGCAATACAATATATTTGATTATTTAATGAGTGTGTCCACATCTGCCTGTCTGGAGAGCTGCTCCAAATGCTATCAGAAATACACCACCGCAGACAGCCCTTTGCTGGTGTGAGTGGCTCACAGCAGCCAGAGGACAGTGGCGCTGCAGAAGGGGTTCGATAATGGTGTGTGGCACTGGCCAACAACCAGAAAAATTAACGTGACAGGAATTGACGGAGTCAAAACTGGCCACGTTTGGCCAGCTTTACTCCTCGTGCTGCTTGGGCCATCAGTCATACCCTGTACTGAGGGCTCACAGATCCCAGAGTCGGTAAACAGAGCACACAGACTGCGAACATTTGAATTGCCTGTGTCCAAACCGTCTTCCTTTCTCCCACCCAAACCATCCCAAAATGTTGACTGTATTCACTGCCCTCATTGACTCAGTCCAGGGGTGTAAGCAGCCGTGCCCTGTTCCTTGGCCAGGCACCAAGGGCTGTGGTAGTTTGTGGCTTCCCTTCCCTCCTCACTTGCTCTTTAGGCTCCCCATCGCTTTTCTCATGTGTTGCTCTTGGTGTCTACCTCCTTCTGGGACCCATGTACAGGAGCTGATTGTGGATGCTGAGGACACGTGGATCCGCCTGGAGGGGCTGTCGGAGACCACGGAGTACACCGTGCGCCTGCAAGCTGCCCAAAACGCCGCGCGGAGCGGCGTCATCTCCACCACCTTCACCACAGGTGAGGACTCGAGCCACATCCGCTAGGGAAGGTGAAGGTCAGCCCACACACTGTGCTGGTAGGCATGGACTGCTTTTATGGGCTTTCCCTTCTCAGGCAACACCCCCTCACAGCCCATAGAGAGGCACATACAATGCCACGATCCACAGTGCTGCTGCTTTGCTACAAAAAGTTAATGGCTGAAGGATCTATAGTACAAACACAAGACCCAACCCAGGGTCTTGAGCTTCAAGGAACCATTTACCAGGCCCTTTGCCTTGTCCTTGCCCCTCCTCAAATGCATAGTCAACATCATGTATCCACAGGTATGCTCTCGGAGTGAACGGACCAGCTGTGGGTCTCTCCACACTGTAGACCATGATCCAATCACTCAGAAATATTAAAGAATCATAGAATAGTTTGGGTTGGAAGGTCACCTTGTCCAACCCCCCACAATAAGCAGGGGCATCTTCAACTTGATCTGGTTGCTCAGAGCCCTGCTCAACTTGACCTTAAAAGTTTCCTGGGATGGGGCATCCCTGGAAATACCAAGCAGATGCATCTCCATCACCACCAGCAGGGGTTACAGACAGCAAAGCCAGCACTTTATCTAATCCACTGATTTTATCTAATTTCATTATTCCTCCCCACTCTAATTCTAGAGAATTCACAATCCACTAAGGCTATGCAAATGGTTTCCTTTCCAAATGACAGGCATCCACAGTCAACACAACCCTCACACACAGAATTCTCATGCTGACAAGAATGAAGCTTACACAAGAATATGATCACTGCTCTCTCACTCTGCAACTGTTCACATTAGAAACAGTGCAAAGTAAGTCATCCCTCACCCTCTTTGAAAAGCCTGGCTGAGCCAGGGCACTCACAACACAGAGTGCATCTTGTTCGGGGCTGACTCCAATCTCGTTTCTCCTGGGCTCAAATGCACTAAGAAGCCTGAACGTGATGTCCACCAGAATTCCTCTGATCTGTGCTGCATGTTCAATCAGGAGAGGTTTCTTTGAATCTGCTGTGGGTACACTTCCCCATCTCAGTTACATGCAAAGGTGCCTTCACCTGCTTCTAAGAGATAATAGAAACTACTTATATCAACAAAAGAAGAAAAGACTCTTCTCTAAAGCACCTATGGAACAGGATCTCCTGTTATTCTCACCTCTTACACGGGCACATAAGGCCAGTGCAATTCAGGCAGGTGATGGACAAATTCATGTAATCTTTGAGGCTGTTTAGGAGTCAGGGATGAAGCTGCACAGGGGTGACTTCTCAGCTGGATAAAGCAGCAGAAACCCACTCACAGCAGGCAAAGAGAGCACCTTTTCCATCAAACACAAATGTCAGACCTCAGCAGCGCTGGTCACCACCGCCAGGTGATGCAGCATCCAACACAGGTTTAATTTGCTTTTAAGATGAAGATAAGCATCAGAATAAACCAGTTTCTCCCCACTTATCCCAATATCAATGAGACAGAAGCACCCAGGAACTATCACCAAGGCAGTGCAATCCATGGACACATTCCTCAGGGAAGCATCAGGATCTGTGATTCAATTTACTGTGGCAACACATCAGGGCACTTTGCAGAGAACAAGGACTTGTCTTCAAGAAGACACCAAAAAAAAAAAAAAAAAAAAGGAAAGAAAAACACCCAGGCTTAATTTAAACTGTTTTGCTTCCTTCTGCTTACAGTACACATCCCGGGGTTCTTCTGTTCCCTCTGACATATCAATAACTCGGCCTCTTTTGTTTCATGTTTGCATAAGTTTCTTGGGGAATTGTATACAGATGAGACAAAAGGAAGAAACAGATACCGTATTTATAATTTATAGTGGTTTGAAATATCTTTCAAGGTCTCCTTGGCTCTTAAAGATGTGAATATAAATTAAGAAACAAGCAATCTCCTCTCCACAGAGCTCAGGGGAGCCCAAACTCGTTGTCTTTGAAGAAGTTTTCATTGTTGGATACTGTGAAATGTAAACAATGTCTCACCAGACATTGCACTACAGACCATGGAGACAGGAAAAAAGTAGGAGATCTTCAACATTTGGACAAAGCAGTGACCTCCAAGTCTTCAGGTCAGAAGGTGGGGGGAATACACCCAAGTGGGAAGAACAGACAAGGGCTGTACCTTGGTCCTGTGGGGCACCACAGATTTGTGAGGAGCACACACATCATAGAAGATTTGAAGTTGCTTCACACTTTCTCACTGTGTGATTGAGACATCCTTGAAAGCCACATCTACATTGCCAGCTCTGCACTCATTTATTCCATCATCCATATGCAACAAGAGCAAAGAAAAAGATGTGTTTCCCTCTTTTGCATTAAATAAGAAATAATTGTTCCCAGAGTTGATATTGCAATACTGCCAGGGTCTCATAATTAAGACTATCCTAAACTCTGACCCCCAAATGAGTTCATTCCTCACTAAAGGACAGCTGTAGCACTGCCCGTGCTGCCTGTCTCTAGCATCTCACATGGCCTAATTTCTGCTCAGTCTGCAACTGACAGTTGGTTCAGTGTTAAGACCACCATCATTTCCAAGGGCATGGAGAATCAGGAGAATCCCCCTGGAACGAGTAAAGTCATAAAACCTGATTGGAGCTGGCAATCCTGAGAGGAGAACAGGTTTTGGTATTTTCACAGCTGTCTAAATATGCTGGTGACAGCTTAAACCCCAGGGTTTCAGACACGGTGCAGAAAGATGGTCCAGGAAGTGACATCCCTCATCATTCACAGCGATGTTACCGTGTACCTTTCCAATATAGGACATATGGGAGATAATTAATTTATGCACACCTTTTTTTTTTCCAATAAGTCCTCTGATGTTGATGGCTGATGTAAAGTCCCACTGCCTCGCCAAATTACTTGGGACACAGAAGCCACGTTAGACTTTACTTGGATCCTAACCAGCGGGGCCTGAGGCGTGGGGGAAAGGCTGTCCCTTTGCTTAAATTTTGCCTTTCTTTTTTTAATTCTGCAGGAGGACGTGTGTTTGCTAACCCCCAGGACTGCGCCCAGCACCTGATGAACGGAGACACGCTGAGTGGTGTCTACACCATCTCCATCAACGGAGACCTCAGCCAGAGGGTGCCGGTGTTCTGCGACATGACCACCGACGGAGGCGGCTGGATTGTGAGTAGCTGTGGGGTTGTGCTGCGTGTTGTGGCCATCACAAAGTAGCCAAGCCTCATCCTAAGCAGCGGAGCCAAGCACCACGCTGCGCGGGAACGGCAGCAGCCTTAATATCGCACGCTGCATTTCCCACGCCATAGGGAATGGCCCACGCTCCGGTAATAATAGTCACACTTGGAGAAACGCCCTTTGATTTATTTGACATGTTTGCAGTGCTTCTGGAGAGCAAAATCTGTGAGTGAAGCTGATTTATTGTTCTAGAAATGAAATTAATGGCCGGTAGCTTTCCCGGGGAATGATTCACGCTGCCTGCAGTAGGGGGGTGTCAGGCATCGCCCTGACTGAGTCTGCACAGGAGCACTTTGGAAACAAATGCATGTTTGGCTTTTGAATTGCAAACACCGCTTGTCTTGAGGTAGATGGACTGACAGCATAAGTAAATAATGCCATGGTGCTTTGATCTTATTCATGTCAAACACTTACTTACACACATTACACAAAACCCCGCTAGATGTATAGTCAAAACCAAAAAAGAATGGGCTTTCTCAAATGCTGATTTCTAGCCAGTAAATGTCCCTCCATCTCACTCCATTTCAGAGCATCCCCTTAGATATCACAGAAATAGTGAGCTGAAAGCAGAATCATGTGCTAGAAAACCAGAGGCACCATGTGTTCGGTAGAGCAGAAAGCTCAGAGGCCAATTCCTTCCTATTCTAACAATGATTTGTCTTGGACATTATCTAACACCTCTTTTGTTTCTCCATCTGCACATGAATTAATTGCATGGCTGCAATTAACACTAACTGGATGGGCATTGCAAAGTTCTCCCCTGAAAGGCACAATGGAAAGACGAAGTATTATCTTTATTTTGTGTGTCCAAAGCCTGACAAAGACATTCCTCATCTCCACCACACTGATTTTCCCCTTGGTCTTCCTCCACCTCAGGTCTTCCAGCGGCGGCAGAACGGGCTGACTGATTTCTTCCGAAAATGGGCAGATTACCGGGTTGGCTTCGGAAACTTGGAGGACGAGTTCTGGCTGGGTATGACCTTCACTGTCTTCCATCGATGTGTCAAAGCCAAGCTTCCTGTGCACTGTGCTGCTTACCCCTGCCAGCCGTTGGCTCCTGGCCTTTTACCACATTCCTTTACTCTCCCTCAGACAGTCTTCCTTCTGTTCATTCCCTGCCCTGCACATTAGAAGACACTCACGGAGTGTCCATTAAAGCACACCATTTAATGGACCCCATTAAAGCACATTGTAAAGGTCAGCAGCTCCCTAATTTGCCCCTCCCAGAAGACAAGAGGGGTACATTGGGGCTTTTTATGGACCAAACCCTATCATCCTCCTTTGGATGACGGCAGGTTGCATTGGTGGCATCTACAGCTCATGGACCTCACCTGACCTGGGCCAGCAAGCCAGTTGTCCAAAGAAAGTAGGAAAGGGGTGAGTGGGAGACCCAGCACAGTTCTGAAGTTGAGCATTCTCCCCCAAAACCTCAACACGAGCCAAGGCCAGCTCCGCAGTGTAAACACACTCTGGCTTGTAGAGGAGTTTAACAGCCACGTGAGAAGCACCAAAGCGCCACAGCTGGACATCCCCAGCTTCAGCAGCATGGAGAAAGCTGAGCTTGGACCTTGAACTCACATCTCATAGGCACAGGGAGGTGAAACTTGAGTGAGGAGAGAGAGCTCAGGCCCCAGCAGTGCCAGGAGAGTCACAGACTCACCAGAAGTGCTGCTGGTCTTTGATTCCTCTCCTCGCTCTCATTTCCCAGAGCTGTTTTATTTGCCTAGAGCTTTCCTTATTTGCTCACGGAGCGGATCCAGGCACCGGGTCTCACGAGGTGTTTCACTGTCTCAACAGGCTTGGACAACATCCACAAGATCACATCCCAGGGGCGCTATGAGTTGCGGATAGACATGAGGGATGGTCAGGAAGCAGCCTATGCCTACTACGACAAGTTCTCCATCGGCGACTCCCGGAGCCTGTACAAGCTGCGGATTGGGGACTACAATGGCACTTCAGGTACAGCCTCACTGCTAGCAAGGATCTTGGGAAATCCTGGGACTGGTGGGTCTGAGACTGTAAAGAAAATCCCAGCAGTGAAGTTGACTTGTCTAGGGCAGCAAGACACAAACCCGTAGTCCTTTCTGCCTTACTGCAGTCCATCATGTAAACCAGGCTCATAAATCCCACTAAGGATACAGGGAATTTTCCATTGGGGTTAGTTATTTAATATCAGAGACACTGCTGTTCAAATAACCAGGTCAGTCATCAGAGGTGTCATCTCACTTGGCAATAAGGGCAGCTGGCTATTGATGCCATGCTGGAGGGTGTATTTATCGCCTTTCCACAGCTATGGAAAAATCTGAAATCCTCTGCGTCATTTCCTCACGTAGATGCCAAGCACTGGCCAGTTTTGCAAGGACACTGGCACACCTGCTTGCCTGGTTAATGCAGGAGAGTTAGGCTTTGCCCATCAGAAAACTGGGGGTGATAGAGGAAGGGCATTGGGGGCCTCTTTCTCAATAAGCCCCTTTAGCTGGGATAGACATG
Source organism: Acropternis orthonyx (assembly GCA_035583155.1). Lineage (NCBI taxonomy): Eukaryota > Metazoa > Chordata > Aves > Passeriformes > Rhinocryptidae > Acropternis > Acropternis orthonyx. The sequence goes on along the minus strand of JAWWEU010000005.1, from coordinate 26,859,966 downwards.
CCCAGTGCAAGCCTCCATGACAAAACTTCACCACCATGTACTTAGCAAGGAACCCCACACCACATGTAAGATGCAGGAATTTTCCTATTCAATACCTGGTAGTAGCCACTGGAAGAGAAGCCGCAGGAATCTTTGTGGTGTACAACACAGCACTTGCTCTGACTTTAAGTCTCAGGGCACAAGGCACTCAACCTATTGCCAAAAATGCCAGTAACAGTGCCACGCAGACATGATTCCCTCCCCTTCCCCATGCAAGCTCGTCTTCTAGCCATCCAACCAAGGAACTTCTGCCCCAACTTGAGTAAAGGGAGCCAGGACTCAGAAAGTGGTTCATTGACAAGAGGTTTTCTAGCAAGTCTCTCCACGGATGGACTGCACACAGCCAGCATGGGTCCACTTTGTCTTTCCTTAGGGACTGCCAAGGAGTGTATTAAGAATGTCTTCTGTAAGTACATCACCTAAATGTAATAATGACCATATTTCACTTTGGTGTTTCTTTCTAGTTCCTTAGCAAGGAGGTGAAATGACGTTGGTGTGTTTGGTGGAATGAGACATCACACACATCACACACCTTCCCAAAACTTCCTCCCCTTATCCAAAGGAAGAAAAGGTGGCCAAGCATCTTGGTTCAGGAGGTGAATGCTGGCTCTCCTTTGGGAGAAAAAGCTCCCTTTGGCTAACAGGAGGGAAGGAGGCTGAAAGCATCCTGAAGTTATATAGCAGAGCCAAGCCCCTGGAAATCAGGGATGCCAAAATCTGGGATTGAATTGATTTCTGGAACACTGAAATTCAGATCCAAACCCATACAGTGCTTTATCTGACAAAGTCAAGCAGCTTCTAAGATTTTTTATGGTCTGCACTGATCCTAAACAGACAGCAGAGGACCTCAGATGAACCAATTGTAAGATGTTATTCCTAGACTGTCAGCTGCTCGAGCCACTGATTGGCAGGCTACCACATAACCCGAATATCCTAATTTCCATGTGAAAAGACCAGATAACACAGAATCCATCCCCTTTAACCACCCCTCTTTCCACAGGGGACTCCCTCTCCTATCACCAGGGCCGCCCCTTCTCCACCAAGGACAGGGACAACGACGTCGCTGTGACCAACTGCGCCATGTCCTACAAAGGGGCCTGGTGGTACAAGAACTGCCACCGCACCAACCTCAACGGCAAGTACGGAGAGTCCCGGCACAGTCAGGTAAGGGCAGGGCTGGCGTGAAACCCCTGGGCATTTCTTCCAGGGGTCCATGACAGCAAGCCTAGGGGTTAGGGCTGGGGCTGCATGGTCACTGCACCAGGGTCAGGAGCAGGTGACCCCACACCAGCTGGAGCAAAGGGAATCACCTTCAAGCTGCCTAGACTGATGCTTACAGAGTGGCTGCCATGGTCATTTGCTGTGGCATCTTCTTGTGTTACCTTAAAAAAATATGAATACATGAAATTTGATCAGGAGCCTTTGAGCAGTGAGGAAAAAAACCAATCAAGCCATAGCAGCAGGAGAGTTTCTTGCTCCTGTAGCAAGCTCTTCCTTCTGGCTTCTCTACAGCAGACAATCTTACCTCCTTCCTCTACCACCCTAGTTCCTTCTTAGGGTTTTTCCTTACCCTCTGCCTTTCTCTTCCTCCTGCCAGGGGATTAACTGGTACCATTGGAAAGGCCACGAGTTCTCCATTCCCTTTGTGGAAATGAAGATGCGACCTTACAACCACCGTAACATCTCTGGGAGGAAGCGACGGTCCCTACAGCTCTGAGCCAGCTGAACCCCCTCCTGCCTCCCACCACCTGACGTTTTCTGTCATTTGTTTGTATTTTATAATACGGAAAGGGAAAACAATTACTACTCATCTGAGATAGCAACCTGCCCCTCACAAGTGCTAGAGGGAACCATGGCACAAGGAAGGGCCATGGGAAAGGAAAGACCTCATTGCTTTGCATCTGTCCCAGATAAATACCAAATTTCCAGTCTCCCTTACCCAATACTCTGACCCTTAACATGAGAAGAAAGAGAAAGAGACAGATTTTTTGATATTTTTTTAAAAGATGTAGAAATCCCCAGCAAACCCTGTTAGAATGTTTGTCATGGGTCTTGTGGCAGAAACCTTCCCCACAGGGACCCTGGTGCAGCCACTTCCACCCCAGTCATGGCCAGGGATGCCTGTCCTCTCTCTGCTTTGTGTCCCCTCCTGGCAGGGAGGTCCCAGGCTTCATGCCATCCTGCAGACACAACTCTTCCAGCAGGCAGAGGCCCGTCTCTCCCCTATGGGCAGTCTCTGGGCACATGGAGACCAAGCGAGGGTGAGCAAATGCAAGGCTCATCCCATCCCCAGTTTTCACAGATCCCACCTGGAGGGCTTGCTGATTATCTACATATGTAGGCAAACTCCACAACTCACGTGTTGGTCCTGCCACAGCCTCCTCGTGGGCATGGGGTGTAGGGGAACAAGAGCGGCTCCACCAGCCCCAACATGCATTATCCACTCCTCTGAGCTGAACTCATCCCACTCCAGGTGCACGACATCTCCCTGGGTTATGCTGAGCTTGATGGAGAAGAACGGACTTAAATTAGAAGACTCGGGAGAAAAATCATTACTTACAGCCCTGAAGTCTAAGGCCCATTCCCTCTGCTATTTCTACATTTCCACCATGCTCTCTCTCACCGAGGCCACTGGTCCCAAAACAAAGAGTCTTGGAGAAGGACCAGCAACCAAAAGATATCACACAACCACAGCCCAGCCTGACACCAACAGGTGTCACAGCCCAGGTGCTCCTGTTCATGGATCTCCACGCACACAGGGAATGATGACAACACAGCCAAGGGAAGACAAGTGCAAGCTGAGGAATTCCCATTCCCTTCCTTCTCCTACACCATCCTTCTTCAATGCCATCAGAAGAGGGACACAAATCTCAGTGCCTTGGTATCGCCATCTCTCTAACAGGGAATCAGCTGTTTCCCTCCTGGAAGAAAGGCTCAGTCCAGTCAGATTTTGGAGCACTTCAAGACACTTAGAAGAATTATAGAGTTCACTCTTCCCATCCATAACGTCTCTTATCTCAAGGAAGATGGACCCTTTGGATAGCTTTGGCTACACTCTCTTGTCATTGACACCACCCCCACATAGCCCAAATGACCACCATGCTTGAGTGACTCCTCTGCCAAGGGCTCTGATCAATGCTGGGCATTGTCACTGGCCTGGCCTTGCAGAAGGGACTCGTCCCCACGTGCAAGGACAATGCAGCTCATCACTGGGTCCGCAGCCAAGGGAACATTACAAATGCTGAGCACTGCGTTTTGATTTTATCACACTGAAGCTGCTTTGTCTCAAAAACATCTTCCAGATGGCAACATAAAGGCATCTTTGCAGTAGCATATAATTCAGAGCAGTGTCTCTTTCATGGCCACACTCCTAAATGTTCTGACGTTACTCGCCACGGCTGCAGAGCCGAAGAGGAGCATTAAGTGGGGATTGCAGCCTCCTTGTCCGTGCCATGAACAGGCACATGAAATCACAGCTGACCCAAGGTCAAGATTAGATGCAGGGTCCAGCCCTTCACATCGCCAGCTGACAAGCTGCAGTCTGACCTGGAGAAGGGATGCTGTAGCTCAGCAACATCTCATATGTAAATGAGGCATCTCTTCTTACTTCCCATCCGCATCAAATCAGGCAACAAGTCAACGAGTTGATGTGTTCAGTCAGTCAGAGGCTGCAGATGATGGGATCTGTTGCAGGACGTGGCCAGTGTCACAGATGGCAGCATGTCACACATGCTGAGCACCCAGCCCTGTTCTAAGTCCCAAAAGCCGGCAAAAAGCAGCATATGGAACTGATTAAAACCTAAGAAGCCTCTCAGTAGACCAGCAGAGTAAATTTTTCCCAACACCACAAAGAATTTATAGGCAAGAAGTGTCCTAAGAAAAGCTGTACAGTGCAAGTGGTTATAACTAGGAGCAGAGATTGGCAGTGGATGGCATTCACCACCTGTTCTGTTTGCTTACCTAGCCAGGTGAAAGAAGAGACATCAGTGGAAACATGGGAGCTCTTTATTTACAATCAAGCAGAAGGCAAGAAGTCTCTCTTCTCAAAAGTCTGACTCAAACAGAAAATCAAAGCATGACAAGCTTTTCCAGGAGGCTCAAAAGGAGATCCTCAAAACGGCTGATTATTCTCTAAACAGGTTTACTGACATATATCTCTCCCTACTTCCTTGGGTCTGTTATCCCTTTTGTAAGTCCTGTAACCAGGATGAAGGACACTCTTGGAGACAATATCAGACCTTCCTATGTCATTATGTATCGACGCTGGTCCCTGACCTCACACAAGATTCCCAGGTGTTGAACTTCCATTACCTTGGGGAAACACAGTTGCTAAAGTCTTTTAAAGGAAACACTTGTACAGGTCATGGTTTCCTCCTGGTGATAACCCCACCCAAGCCCAGGCACACAATCAGGAATGACGACCCAGTCATTTGGGCCATTTTCCAGTGTTCACATTGTCCATGAACAAGATACAGTTTTACAAAAAATTATTTTTCTTCACTGCCTGATGAATTTTTATTTTTTTTTTTTTTGACAAAGCTCCTGACAGCAGTTTCAAGCAAATTTGTGCTTAATGTTGATGCTATGGAATGGCCAGGTGATTACGTACAGTTTCTCCTCACCCTCCATCACTGGCTGGGGAAGTTCTTTCTCTGAATTCATTCTCCACCCAGACTAAGTTTGGCCCTGAAATTCCCAGAAAGCAAGCCTGGATCCTGCACAGTGCTCTTCTTCAGAGACCTTGAGTTCAGCACATGAACCATCACTGGGCTCTGGTGGCTCTGCTGCCATCCTGGGCTTGGGTAGCCCAGGTTTTTTCCCAGAGTGCAGAAAAGGAACCTGAAGGTGTTACCCAAACCACACTATCCACTGCAAGATGCCATCTCACAGAACAGGACGCAGGAAGAAGCACACAGGGTCCTTCACATAGCGGAACACCACGTGTACCCAGGGCCCTCTCAGCTCTTATTTCTACCCCCAAAATCCTGGAAGGAAACACAAGGGACTTTCTCATCTCTTGCCCAGTTTTCCTTTGTTTCCCTTCTCCAAGCCCACCTTCCCATCGCACACTGCACTAAAACATAACCAAAGAAAAAAAGAGTCCTGAAAGGAAAAGCTGCTTCTAGTAAAGTGATCCTTAAGACAGCAATTTATAAATTAATAATTTTGAGGACAGAGGCCAGGCTTTCCCCAAAGGTAGCTGGGTTTTGACAGGAGGATACTGGAAGACTATCCACACAAAGTCTGAGGAGAAGCCTTTGCTTCTGCTCCTTATCTTTGCAGTACTTTACCACAGGCATCTCAAAAGCATAGCACCACCGTAAATGCAGCTTTGCTCCAACCCTCCTTCCCAAAGCGATGCTTGCCCAAGGGTGGGGGAAGCACAGCTCATGTCACCTTCATCCCCAGTGGTGTGGCCGGTGAGGGGTCAGCCAGTGGTGTCCCCGTGCCCACAACAGGCTCAGAGGGACCTGCCAAAATACAGCAGGAGCCAAAAAACCTGCCTGGTGCATCACCTCCACACCAGCACATGCCCTTCATCCCAGCCCAGAGCTGCCCTCCTGGTATGTCCCCACCATTGCACCTTGGGGTGACCACACACCCCCTGCCCCCCAGAAACACCTACAAGTTTTGACTTTACCAGACACTGCCAGCAAAGAGCTCTTACCCCAGAAAAAAACCCTTTAATTCATGCTTACACCCAGTAACAAAGGGCTCTGTCATGGGGCCAAGCAAGAAGCCCATCCCTGTTTCTGCAGACCAAGCACCCTGGGATGGCCATAAAATGCAACAGAGCCCCTTGGGGACCACCAGCACCCTCCAGGGTCACCTTCCCCCTTCCTTAAACCCTGATGGTGCTGGCAGCTCCTTGCCCCTTCCGGAAGGGAGGTTTGGGGTAAGGGGAAGGGAAAGGCCCTTCCCTGGGGAGATCCTGATGCCCAGACCCCCCTCAATACCCAGCCTGCAGCTCTCCAGATGCCAGTGGTTTCTCAGAAGGAGGGTGACAAAAGACCTAAACACACAAAGAAGCAGCCCCCTGTGTTACCCTGGAAATGTGTTTAATATGTTAAAAAAAACCCTTTTAAAACCATAAGTAAGGAGGGAGAATGGAGGCAACAAAATGCCTTGGACGGGTTCTAATGAACTCAAACACAAACCAATGGAACCAAATGAGGGGGAAGAGGAAAGAAAATAAATGCATAAACAAAATAAATAATATAAATAAATAATATATTAAACAACCCTCCCCACCCTGTAATGAAGACGTAGCTCGGAGAATGGGATCGACGCTTGTTAACCATTGTTAACTAGTATTTCTAGTCCTGACCGCTCTTAGGCTATGTATAGTTCCTTTTTTTAATGCATTTTCTATACATTAATAAAAGATACTGAAGGAGTGAGCTGTGTACCTGTCTGGGATTGGGGTGGGACCGGGGTCCTGGTGCAGCCAAGTCCAGTAGTATCACAGCCCCATGCCAAGAGAGGACATGCCTCTCCTATCACTAGTCCTTGGGAGCGTGGGGGGCGTGTTAGCATGGATTCACCTTTGAACCTGGAGGAACAGAGCAGATGAGACACCAAGCACATGCAGTGGGATAAAAAAAACAGAGGAAGTTTCGGGGCAGCCCAGCTTCAGCTGGTGGTGCCAACTCCATCCTTAGTGGTGCTCAAGAGCAGGCTGGAGAAAGCCCTGAGCAACCTCATCCCACCCCAGGGCTGCCTTGGGCAGAGGCAGGACCAGAGGCTCCCACGTTCCCCCAGCCCCAACTATGCTGTTAAAATAAATAGCAATAAAGTGACCACAAAGTGAAGTCAGTGTGGCCGGTCTGCAAACCCCAAGAAGGCAGGGAGCTGCACTTTGGCCTCAGCCCAGAACAAGATATTTTGTTAATAATTTTAGCTGCTCTCATGAGCTAGAGAGGGTCTTGGCTCTGCAGTTTGCAGCCAGAGAAAGCAAAGCCATGTTACAAATGCTTGGAAGCAGAGCAAAACAACCCCAAAATCTCCACTCAAAGCCATTCTCTCAGTTTAAACAGCAATCTATTCCCAACATGATGGAAAGCCCTCCAAAAAAACAGATTGGAAGGTGAGTTCCAGAAGAACATGATCCCAGTGGAAAACAAAAAAAGAAAAAACAAGCAAACCCCCAAAGCTGATTAGCAAAACTTGCTGGAACAAGTAGGAATTTCAGAAGACTTTGAAACTCTCCTCTCATTTCACACACAGACTTTATTCAAACCTCCTCGTCTTAGGTTTTTGTGTTTGACACGTAGCCAGACAGGATGAGAAAGCCCGAAAGAAGCTCTTCCGCCAGACCACTTCAATATTTTCTAAATATAATTTCAGAGATACAAAACAAGGGACTTTGCTTTGCAGCAGATTCTCAACTTCTCTTTCTTGGTCTGAACTGAGAGACAAAAAAAAAGGGAAGTTGTGAGCATGGGGATCCCCCACCTCGGTCACGACCCTCAGTACACCAAAAGCCAAGCTGAAGCCTGAAGGACTCAAATGTCTGGATGAAATGAACTTTTTTGTGTGTCTGAAGGGAGTCAATGCCACAGAAGACCCTTCAGGCAAAGCCCAGGGGCTCTCCCCCCTGGGTGGAGGAGCTGAGGGATGGGAATGGGTTTGGGATGGAGAGAAAGGGTTACCTGCACCAGTACTTGTCATCCCAGTCTTGGCCAAGCAGTTGACCTAGCTCAGTGAGTTTCATTTATGGTGCCTTACGGAAGGGCAGTACCCTCCACTGCACCCCCCCATTCAGCACATCTGGGGCCAAGTGAGGCCCCCCAGGACCTCCGTTTCCCTGCAGAGCAGCCCCAAAAAAACTCACCTGGAGGACACACAGTCTTCCTATTGCAATAATCAATCTCCAGAGGTGGGCATGTATCACTCAGAGGTTGGTGCCCAGAGAAGGCAGGTGCATGGGGAGCCACAACCCCCCTCTAGACCATAATCCACCTCCCAAAATCAGTCACAGCCCAACTCCATGTTTCAGATGGGATGAGAAGGGCGGCGTGAGGGCTGGCACAAGCCCCTTCCTAAGTGCTCCAAGTTTTAATTCAGCTAGGGAGGTGTTTTGCCCCACCACAGGTCCCCTCATCGCTCTGGCCCCCCTCTCCCCTTGCACAGCTCAAAGCCATTACTATAATCTAGACAGTCCTGCAGTATCACACGTGGTGGCATCTCACATTTCCAGCCTCTCCAAGGATCATGCCTTCACAGGCACACCATGCTCCTCCTCGGGCACTTCCAGCCCCACAGAGCATCGCAGCCCCCCCGCTGCAATCTGCACTTTATACAGAGATATTTCATCACAGCCCTCTTACAAAGTCCCCTTCTTGCATGAGCGATGCTTGGAAACTTTGTTCCACCAGCAAACATCAGGAGGGTGTACAAAGGTCTTCAGCAAGGACCTTGGGCATCCATCCCAAGCCCAGAGCTCCAGCAACACATTCCCAACAACACACCCTGCAACCTCAGCCCGAGGGAGGAGGGGCAATGCCTGCAGGAGCAAGGCTGGAGCAGGTCGATGAAGGGGCAGCCTTGTGCCATGAATTCACAGTTGCTTTATGCCTTGTGGGATGTGATTTTTATAGCACTGCCTTTAACATTCTCAGATTTTAATTCCCCCTCATAAGACTGGATATGTTTATCATCCCTTTAAAGTCGTCATTCCGATTTTTATATTTTTAACTCCTGGGGCTACAACCTCTAAAGCTTAGTTATGTAGAGCATAAAAAAATATATAAATTATCACTTTTAATCAAATCTAAATGTGAGACTTTTAAATTTCATTGATTTGTCCCCTCACCCTGGGATGATGAGTGCTGTGAGTAGCAACCCACAGGCTTATCCCCCTTCCCTATGCTACAGACAGCAATTTTTCTGCTTTGAATTTGTTTCAACAAGCATAGAATCAGTCCTAGAATGGGTTGGATTGGCAAGGACCTTCAAAGATCATCTAGTTCCAATCCCCTGTCAGTGGCAGGGACACCTTCCACTATCCCAGGCTGCTCAGAGGTTCATCCACCCTGTCCTTGGACACTTCCAGGGATGGGGCAGCCACAGCTTCTCAGGGCACCCTGTGCCAGAGCCTGCCCACCCTCGTAGGGAAGGATTTCCTCCTAACATCTAATCCAAATCTGCCCTCTGTCAGTGGGAAGCCATTCCCCCTTGTCCTGTCATTCCAGACCCTTGACCAAAGTCTCTCTCCAGCTCTCTTAAGATCCCCTTTAGGCACTGGAAGCTGCTAAAAATTCCTTATCATATACATTATACTTGAGACAAGATCCTGGCTATGACTAGGAACATCCTTATAGTGGCACTTCTCTCCCTCCCCGTATTTTGGATTGCTTTCTGCTGTCAGTAGGGATGTCAAGTGTGCAGCCCTGCTATAACAGGCTTATTCCCAGCAGCATGGCTAATGCTCTTGCTCCCAGCCAGGTTTATCCCCTCGGCACTGCTCCTGTGCAGGGCCCATGGCCCAGCAGGGCTGCTGGTCAGCAGGGCAGAGCACACCAGGATGTGGTGGGAACACAAGCTGCCTCTGTTCACCACAACACGCCCTTGTCCTCACACTGTCCCCTCCATTTGGTGACATCACAACAAAAGTGGGGGGCTCCAAATGGTTATGAGAAAAATCCTTCTGAAAGTGAGAGAAGGAGGGGGATGAAGTGGGAAATCCTCCCTCTAAGAACTTCAGGAGAAGGCACTGGAAGCAGGCAGCTGGGAGAGGAGCAGCAGAGGGGACAGGGCTGGAGGAGCACCACTGGCAGCACTGTCCCCCTGCTCCTCAGGACAGGCTCTGTTCCTCCTCCTGGTCCCACAGCCCCTTGCTGCACTCAAGTCATTCCAAAAACAGCCGGGCATCTGCTCAACCTCAACCCAAGGCTGCCTCTCCCTGCTTTCTGAGGGGAACTTTGCCCCTCCAAATACAGGAACCTGCTCTCCCTCACAGAGGGGCAGAAAGAGGCAAAACACCCCCAGGAGAAAGGTCTTGGGTGTTTTTTCCCCTCCTTCATGCACCACAATTTGCATTTTGCTCTCGGTTCCCTCCTGAGGGGTGGGAGAGTGCCCACCAAGCCCTGACACCCAGCTGCATCCTCCCCACAGAGCCCCTGGTAGCAAACAAGATGAGGAGTAAGCAGGAAGACTTTGAACTGTGAAGAGCAAAGGTCAAACAGTCCCATTCCCAGGCAGGAGCTAAGCACCAAGGGTAGCACAGAATGTCCTGACTGCTCCAGTGCCACCAGCCAAAACCCTCATGAGGTCCTGAGCCAAGGGACATCAGCTCATCAAAGATCTCTGGGAACAGCTTCCCCCATGGAAGTGGCATATGGAGGGAAATGCATAATAAAAATTATCAAAATATGAATAATAATTTGGCAGCTGCTTATCATTTCAGAGCAGGATTGGCTCTCCCTGCCCAGCTCAGCTGGGCTCTGGGGGAAGCCAGCACCACGGGATGGCCACTGATTGCTCCTCATGGGGAGCGAAGCCTGAGGAAGAACTGTGCCAGAGGGGACGGCTTGCACAACTGGTTTTTCACCTAAAAATCAACATTGGCAGATCAGATCCAACACCCATCTGGCATGGGACAGCTAGGAGCAGCTGCTCCAGGAGGAGGCCTGAGCCACAGCCTCCCATGACTGGGTGCACATCCTGCTCTTTGGGGGCACTGGGTTATGCCTGAGCATCACTCACTCCTCTGCCTTTGGTTCACACCTTCCACAAATCCCGCCCTTGGATGCTGCCAGTGACCCCATTCCCATACTGAGGGAGGGAGAACCGCCATCCACCAGGGGGATTTTCCTCCCCTGGCCTTCACGTAACTGATCCTTGAGCAGTTCCTAAACGGGAAGGCACCACCTCACACTGCCGGGACTCGCCCAGCCCCGGCGCTTTCCCCACCTCCTGGCGTGTCTCCTCTGCCGCCACCAGTGCTGCCCGTAGGATTTCCTCAGGAAGGAGTTCCTGAAGGCTCTCACACACAAAACAACCAGTTATAAACCAACACAAAGCCCCACCACTCTCCTCCCAAACACCAAAACATGCCCAGAGCAGACACATACTCTCGTCCTCACCGGCACACAGGTCCCTGTGCCCCAAGTTTCTCAACACCAAGCATCAAGCAGGACTTGAGGAAGCACCTGAGGACCCCACCTCGCTCCCTACCCCAGCATTCCTCTCCCTGAAGCAGCAGGGAGGAATGATTCCACAACTCCAGGCCCATCTCAGCAATCCCAGCTGCAAATCCTCCCAAGTGATGGGTGGGGAAGAGGCACCCCAAAAACTCACCAGCTTTGAGGCCTTTCCCCTAAGAGAGCATTTCTCCATATCGCTGCCTACGCAGGACTGAGCCCTGCTTAAGGGCAGCCCCAAACCAGTCCAAGATGGGACCCACATAGGACTGGGACACCTGAGCCCAACCCACCCCCAGAGCTCCCCCCTTCTCAGAGGGGACAGAACCCAGCAGGCACCAACAGAGGGAAAGGAGGGGACAAAGCAGCTGCCCCCAAAATACCACCTTGTGTTTGTCCTTCACCCCCCTCAACTGTCACCATCCCATCCCATCCCTACCCCTCATTCTCCTCCAAAGCCAGAAAACCCATTGCTGCTACTAAAGTAAATACCAAGAGCTGCTATTTTTATCCAGCGCACGATCAGGCATGTGTTATTTTTGGTGTTTAAACTGCAGGCTTTTTTTGTGGGAGGGGGAGAGGGAGGGGAAAAGACAGAAGCATAGGGGAAAAATGAGAGGAATGTTTCTCTGGGAGCAAAGTTTTCCATTGCTTACTTTAAGCCAGACTAGTGTCTGCAAACAGAAATCACGAGCAGAGGAAGCAGCTGGGAAGAAAGGTGTGATCACGTCTGCAGTCACTTTGCTTCTCCTCCCATCCCACCATGCTGAGAAAACTCCAAATAAACTGGCCCTGGGTACCAGCTGGGTGTTAGCAAGGCAGGAGTAAAGCTCCCAGCTGTGTAATGGGGCAAACTGGTAAATAAACCAGCTGAATCCAATGAAACAAGCGGGAAACAAGAGAGCGTTTCTATTTTCAGTGCAAAATGAGTACCGTTTTCCAAATCAAATTAGGGGTTGCGGGAACTTGGGAGGAAATGGAAATTATCAGGGGGACTCTTCGACATGGAAAAGGCTTTGATCTCGCATGGAAATAAGGAATTGGGGAAGGATGGATGGAAAACAGGCTGGAGGTGGGATTTGATTTTCAGCTGGTCCCAAGCCTGGGCTCAGACTGACGTCCCATGATACTGACAAGAGCTTGCCTGGCACGGGCTCACTGAGTTCCTGTGCCTGAGGGGCACCAGCAAGCAGGGAGACGCATAATCAGGAGCTGCAGTGATTCATCAGCGGCTGAGTCACGGCTTCCTCCCGCCCAGTAAAGTTTCTGAGAAACAAAGCACTATTCCTTGGAGCCCAGATATGTGGTATGCCAAACAAAACTAGGAGGTGTCAGGTTCAAACATCCCCCCCAAAAATGTACCTTTTATCAAATTCGTGTGGGAAGGAGCCGTGGAACTCCTCACTGCAGGAGACATCCGCAGGGTCAAGCATCAAATGGTGTTTAGATTCATGCAGAGCATCTCCTATGGACCACTATGGAATCATAGTAGGTCAGAAGGGACCTTGAAAGATCAGCTATGGACAAAAGGATGCTAGGTTAGATAGTGGTCTGACTGATTATATTTGTATATTCTTGCATTAATTCTAAGTTTCTTAAAGTCTTCCCAACTTGGTTTAATGGTATCACTACCCTCGATGACATCAAGACTCTCCTTTACGGGCAGAAGTATCCCAAGACATCAGCACTGTCAGTGCCCACCATCTCTGCCAGGTCATCACAATGCCCCTGCCTGAAACCAAGAGGTTGCTGAAGCAAGCACTGTGCTCAGAGGGGCCCTCAAAACTCTGGGGAAGGTGCCCAGACTGGCAGCTCCTCCCTCAGTGAGGCCCCTGCCAAATTAAATTAGTGACCAGAAAGCCGGAGCCCCAGCAGGGCTGTTTGCCCAGGGAACAAAGAAACTTCCCAAGTACCAGGGACAGGCAGGGCTTTCACCCCCTCAACCCCAGGGATGGGCACCCTGAGCCTAGTTCTTTCCAGCCATGCTCGTCCTTGGAGAGCTCTGATAATAAATATTTCCAGGTGCTCCTATGGGGAAAAGGGGAGGGGGGGAGGGGGGGGCGGGTCTCAAAGGTGGTGTTGTGCTATCTGGGGCTGTAGAGGGGCCAGGTGTCCCTCAGGTCATGTCAGCATGCAGGTGGTTTCTGTGTGACCTGGGAAGGACGTTTTCATAGGGAAATTTGGTACCTGGAAAGGAGAGAATGGCTGCAGCTCAGTGAGGGGCTAGTGGGTGAGATGAGGCAGGGAGAGAGAGGATGGGGTAAGCTGGGATAGGGTGAGGAAACAGGGAGGGACAGGATGGGGTGAGCCAGGATGCAGCGAGCCACAAACAAGATGCAAAGCCCAGAGATCTTCATTCTGCAACATAAAACCAAGGGAAAAGTTCAGAGCATTAACAAGCAGCAAATCTTTAGGGGAAAAGGGTTTGGTGCTTCCCACAGCACACAAACGCCTCCCCAAAGGCTACAAGGAGGTGCTTAGCACAAGCTGTAGCCTACCATGTGTGTTTCTGAGGGTGTCTCACCCCTCCAGTCCAAGCACGAGGGTGAAGGCAGCAGGAGGGAGGGCAGTGGAGGCTGGCAGGCAACTTGCCTCCATCCTTTCACCCTCCTCTCTGTCCCTCTTCCCTCCTATTCCCACCACAGTACTGCTCCTGGTGCTGCCAAGGCACAGCACAGGGAACATGGGCCCGTTTTCCAGCAGCCTCAAAGGGTCAGGCAGCCCTGTCTATCCCAGCCTCACGAGTCAGCACCAAGGCTGAAGTGGAAAAGCAAAGTTGCCTGCTCTGGAGCATGAGGGAGGACAAGGAGGGCAAGTATGGGGGTTTTGCAATCCAAAAGGATTCGAGCCAACCAGAAAAATTCCAGTAAAACATTTTTCTAGTTGCAGCTTGCCCAGCTGTCAACATCACAACACTGAATGGAGGTTGCTCAGCCCCAAACTGGAAAGCAGATGGGATCCAGTTATTCCTGGATATCCCCAACATGGAGATAAAGAAATAAGACGGAGATAAAGCAGCAAGTGAAGGGTGGGGGTGGCAATCCAAATGGAACCAGGATCACAGTTTAAAAATATTGAATCATAGAATCATTTAGGTTGGAAAAGCCCTCTGAAATCATTGAGTCCAACCCTTAACCCAGCACTGCCAAGGCCACCACTAAACCATGCACGGCTGGGAGTGCCTTCCTGGGCTAAAACATCCTTCACTATCCATGGGTGTATAGCACCCATAGTGAGCTGGGTGCAGGGGCAGCCCCCTCCCAGGGGGATGCTCCATCACCTCCTGATTGGCTGCAGTGTCCCCTTTCCCAGGACAGAGGGTGGGTATCAGGGCAGTGCAGGGGTGACCTGTGGGGTGGTGGTGACCAGGTCCAGGGTGGCAGTAGCAGGATGGAGGTGGTTCCAGGGTATAAAAGCAGCAGTGATGAGGTGCACGGTGATCGTGGTGATGGGATGCAGGGTGGTGGTGGCGGGGTGGCAGTGGTGATAGGATGCCAGGTGGCAGTGATGGGGTGCAGGGTGACAGTGGTGATGGGATGAAGGGTGGCAGTGGTGGGGTACAGGGTGGCACTGGTGGTAGGATACAGGGTGGCAGCGATGGGGTGCAGGGTGGCAGCAGTGACAGAGTGCAAGGTGGCACTCCTGTCACTGCTCTTGAGGAGCTGGAGCTCTACCCTGTCCTCCCCACTACAGATGCAGCATCGCCACCCTGCAACCCTCCCTGCTGCCCTCCAAAAACGCTTTTGGGAAAACCTGAGCTGCACCAAAGCCCAGAGTGGGAAACATTTGGTTCCGTCCGCCTTCCCAGCGGGTTCGGGGCCGGTCTGTGCCCCCTCCCCGCCTCTCTCCCAGCCTAACCCGCAGCCGGGCGGTGCCCGGGGGGTTCCGTGGTGGGACCCGCGGGGCCGTGGCGCTGAGGGAGTCCCAGGTGGGGCCGGGCGGGCGGCGGGGCCGGGCCGGGGGCGGGTGCGGGCGGGACACCGCGGGATGGGGCGTCCCATTTCCTACGGCCGCCGGAGCAGCTGCCGGGACGGGGACGCGGCACGGAGGTAGGTCGGGGAGGGGTACTCGTGACGGGGGTCCCGGCGCTGGGCTTCCCTGGGCGTTATCCTCGGCTTTGCGTTACCCAAATCCAGGGCTTCTCTCTCTCTTTTTAAAACTTTTTAAGGACAATTCAGCTGCTTCCCGGGCTGAAGCGGGGTGGGCACCGGGGCTGTGGGGACAGTGGCACTGCGGGAATGCGATGAGGAGTGACCAGCGCTCGGGGATCCTGTGTCAGGGGCGGCCTGACCATCACGGGGGTTTCGGGGCACCGGAGCTAGAGGTGAGGCTGCATCTCCACACGTTTTGAACAGCATAGAATCCTAAACCGGTTTGGGTTTGAAGAGACCTTAAGATCACCTAGTTCCAACCCCCCTGCCACGGACAGGGACACCTTCTGCTAGACCAGGTTGCTCCAACCTGCCGTCTAACCTGGCCCTGAACATTTCCGGGGATGGGGCAGCCACAAGTTCTCCGACAGCCCTCTGAGCCTCTTGTAACCAAAACCACGCGCGATCCACTGCAAGGAGGGCCACGGGTGGGGGCTGCTGCCCGCCTGCGCTGCCTGTACGGGAGTCTGGGGGAGCGCAGCACGGCTCAGAGGAGCTCCCGGTGGTTGACAGGGATGACAGTGGCGCTCACCTAAACTCAGAGCTGGTCCTTTGGCCAGAGTCCTGCGATCCCGGGGCCCACGGCAGCCGCGCGTGTGCAGACGGCGATGACGAGTGGGCTCCAGGCAGCAGCTTTCAAAATAGTTTCACTTTAACCCTGTTATCCAACATTCATATCAGTAGTTTTCCAAATAGCTCCCTTTAGGGGGTGAAAGAATCTACATGTGGCTTCTGGCAGGAATGTTTGATGGTGGTGGGAATGAGACGAAGCGTAGCTGGTTGTGTTTGCTGGGTGGTGGCTTTTGGTGTTTGCTTTTTACGTCTGAGGAAGGTCTTCGTAGCCTGCTGCGAGTTCTGGGAGACCGACGGCAAACCTCTTTCTTAGTCACCATTTCCGAAACAGCAACGTGCAATCCCTACTAAGGAAACTGCTCACCCTCGGTGTCAGGTTTCATCCAGTTTTCCTTTAAGTCTGCAGGTGCAAGTGGAGAAAATAGATGCCACTCGTGTGACAGCATGGCTATGTCTCTGCTGG
Source organism: Acropternis orthonyx (assembly GCA_035583155.1). NCBI lineage: Eukaryota > Metazoa > Chordata > Aves > Passeriformes > Rhinocryptidae > Acropternis > Acropternis orthonyx. The sequence continues at coordinate 26,843,596 of JAWWEU010000005.1, read as the reverse complement.
GTGTATCAGGGAGCTCACAGGCTGGGATAGGGAAATTAGCCTCTCCCACTCTGACCCATAGCTGTCAGTGTCATGGAAAGTCGGTATAAAGCTGACATAAAGCCAGTAAGAGAAGGAAATGGTTGGGTTTAATAATGTGATTCCTGCTCTGCACTACTTAGCAAGTTGTCAGTTGTTCCCCAGATCTGCCCCCACTCTCACTGACGATGCAGGGAGCACCTCAGAGCAGCCCCATTCCTGATTGAGCCAGGCAGCATCTCAGCTGATAGGAGTAAGTTGAGCTTTGTTAGGCTAGGCTGGAGGGAACTTATACAGATGGAAGAGCCTATCGAGGGTTCAGCCTGAAGAACTTAACTAGCAAAATCAGGTCCTAAAACACCTCCATCTCTCTCCCCTCTGCCATGGTGACCCAGCATAGTAGTTTCCAGCAGACTGTAGCTTTTCTGCAAACCCTACCTCCATCCCCAGTTGTGGTTGCTCTGCAGTGCACAGGATGTGGACAAGCCAGCATTGCCAAGGCAACCCCTCTGTTTTGGTTTCCCCACACTCGGGCTGGCAGCCTTTACCCCTCCCGCTCAGCCAGGCAAGCCCTGTACGCCAGGGTTTGTGGTGCCATCACAAACCAGCCCTCAAAAGGAGCTTGTTTTCCACCCACGGCTGCCTGTAACTCCAGAGGAGTGGCAGATGCTCCCCACCCTTGCAAACTGGCTCTTTGGAAGCCAACATGGATTAAAGAACCTCGTGCTGGATTAAAACTTACACAAGTGGCATAGAGCCCCACCGTGCAGAGCTGCGGTCCGTCAGAGCCATCCATCCCTGGCTGCAGGAGTTCCCAAGCGAGTTTCCATGTCAGCTTTCCCCTGGCTCTGCCAGCACCGGCTGCCCAAAAAACAAAGAGCTCATTTAGCAGGGCACTTCACAGCCCTCCCCAAGACACAGCCCTGTCTCCCAGTGCCTCCCTGGCCCTGTTTTTCTGGCCCGTATCTTGACCCAAAACCCAGCTGACCTCCCAGTGGCAGCTCCGTGTGCTTTGGGCAGGCGGTCCACACCCATCCTGGACCACAGTGTGGATGCAGCTGTTCCCATTCATCCCTCCTCTAAGGGGAGATGTTGCTGTTTCACTAAATTGAGCAGCACGGATTTTTTCTAAATGCAGCTCCTCTCTGTGCACTTAGGCTTTCAGCTGGTGATGGGTGGCCTTGGGTAACCCCTCTGCCCTTGGAGCTGCCAGCTCCAAACACACCAGTTTTTCTACTTTCCCCTCCCCACCTTTTTTTCTTTTCATATGAAGAACCCCTTTATTTAGCACACAGACATCCCTTCATCTGGCAAAACAAAAAGCGATGCACACACCAAAAAGAAAAAGCATTTGAAAACCAGCTGCATGGCCATGCTGGGAGATGGCCCTGGGATTTGGGCGCTGCTTGCTCAGGGTGGTGGCAGGTACCTCCAGCTTCCCCTTCCCAGGGATGCTCAGCCACATCCAGGCATGCCCAGGGTGGCCACATGTCCCCAGCTGGGCACTTCCCATGAACAAACAGCCGGGGCCTCTGCAGCACATTCAGCTCCAGTTTAAAGTGGAAACATTTCAAAGGGCTTTGCGCCTTTCACTCCCCCCCACCCCCCACCTTTCTTTTTCCCTCTGCAAACAATTAATTACAAGTTTAAAAGGAAGTTCCAGCCCTCCTTCACTCCCCAGAAGTTGAGAGGCAATAAATATAAAGCAGCTCCATGCAGGAATAAAATCGTACATCCTGTTTTGTCTGAAATTAAGGCTGTTGTTGTTTTGGGGTTGTTTGGATTTTCTTACTTCTTTTTTGGAGTCAAGTGTTATATCATAAGTGTCCAGAATTCCTGCCTGGGTAATGAGATGTCAAGATATTTATGGATAAATGGCAAACCTGCATCACATAGATGATTCAGGCTGAGGAAAAGCTGCTCTGTTTATTTGTGTTGCAGTTTAACCTTTACTACAGCTGCCCAAAAACCCTCAGAGAGGATGAATGTCAGGACAGGGAGCAGCTTTAAGATGTGGCTCTTGCTTATCTCCCCTCTGAGCAAAAGCAGATCTGGGATGCTCCCCACTGGCTCCAGACAGGGGGTAGGAAGAGGATGGATGGGATTTGAGTCTCTGAGTTGTAGCCCATGAGTTCTCAGGTGGGGATGGTGTTGATATTGCTGTGCTCTTGTGAGTGGAATAAGGGAACGTAGGGAGCAGCTGCTTTCCCAAGGCTGGGAAGCTGCTCAACAAGAGAGGTTGGGTGGAAAAGGCTCTTCTGCCTCTCACAAGAGCCTCCCTCCCTCCTGAGTGCTAGCCCTTCTGCTTGCCTGCCTCCAAAAAAACCCCACTCTATGTGTGTTTATATATATGTATGTATATATATATATATATATAAAGTCTTTTTCTAGCAAATGGAGACTGGAAGATGCAGCAGACTGGACAAAAATCCAGCAATAATAATAATAAACTTCTTTCAGCCAAAGTCCAAACCGCCTCCCAGAGTGCTGCATTTCATTTGGCAAATCTCAAATGAGAATTTTTTAAAAGGCACCCAAAGAAATTCATGTTCAAAAAAGAAACCACCAGTTAATTGGGGCCAGCTCAGCTGCGCTCTCATGCAGAACAAAACAGTAAATTCACAGTGGACTTTCCATTTTTGTGAGGGGCACAGAGAATAAAACCCCTTACTTTTAACAGGATTTGAGCACTTCTGGAATCCCAAATTGAGAGCTTGGTGTCTACGCTGAGGCATTCAGCTCTTGGGGTCCTGGCAGTCAGGTCTAAAAGCCAGTAGCCAGGGGGGATCAGTGAAACAAGACCCTGCACAGCTCTGTAGGTCCCAGGACAGTGTTTCCAGAGGCAGATTTTCCCTGGGGAGCTACCTTTCTGGGGGCTGACCAGCAGCTCCCATCTCAGCAGCAGCACAAGGGCTGTGGTTAGGGCTGGGTGGGACTGGTGGGGTTCCTTTTTTGGGCGAGGCTGGTGGCTTGGTGGTTCGTTAGGAGTGTGGTGTAATTGCAGAGCAAAGGAGGAGGATGCACAGTGCCTGTGCTGGCTGGGTGAACTGGGAGGATCCCAAAATGCACCATACAAGAGAGCATCCCTTAGCAGGTGCCACAGCAGGAATAAACGTGATGCAAAGCAAGGACAGGCAGTGCTATAGACCAGGAGGATTTAGCTGGAACCAGTCTGGGTCCCCCTGCCCCTCCCCCAAGGTCCCTGAGCTTTGTGAGAGCTGCCTGAGGGAAAGCCAAGGAGCTGGTGTCACAGGGGAAAAGTGGAGCAATCCCTCTGGGACACCTTTGGAATTCAGACTATACCTTTCCAGTTTTTGTTACATGGAAGTGTTGTTTTTCCTTTGACTCAGTTTCTCCTCTTGGGCACATAGGGATTTCAGCATTCCCTCAGGAGGCTGTAGGGCTTGAACCTCAAGGGCTAGCAAAGACACTGATGTGAAATGCTGAGTGAGACTGAAACAGGGTGTTAGGGCCTGATACTGCCCCTGCCAGCTCTTCACCTGTACAACCTCTAATTCAGTGACCCCCATGTTGAACCAGAGCTGCAAACTCATGGCACAAAGCCCCCTGCCCTTCTCAGACCCCCTGGGAGCTTTGTCTGGCCCCAGGGGAGGAGGACACCAGCAGCAGAGGCAGCAGCTCCCTGCCCCCTGCTGTAGGAGGGCTTCCCTGGGAGCCCTGCCACTCAGCAGTACCTCTCCCTCCCTGAGGGAAGAGGAAAACCTTACGTCAGGCCACAGAAATGCTCCTCAGCCCTACCCAAACCCTTGGATCAATTCCCAGGTGAGGCACGGCATGGCAGCTCCTCCATCCCCAGCCAACCCATATCCTCCCCTGCTGCCACCTTTGTGGCCAGCCCTGGGTGCACGGAGGCAGCTGTGGGTGCAGGGCTGCTGGTCAGGGTCCACCCACCTGAGCACCGCCTGTGAGTCCCATGACCATAGTCCTCATCAAAAATCTAGGTCGTTTAACCACAGCCCCCACTCCAAACTTCCTGGCAGTCCCCCAGGTGCCGGGGCAGCAGGACCAGACCTCTGTGTGGTGCCTGGGACAGGCACACCTGCCCTCTGTGCTGCCCATCCCAGCCCATAAGAAACAGTCTGTCCAAGGATACCCCAGCCCAGGATGGCTCGGGGTTAAGGGGAGACCTGTGACATGTGGAGTCCCAGCTCCAGTGACAGCACTGCTCTCTACAGTGGTCCCTTGCCTGGATCAGGCAAGTCCCTTCCTAGACAGGAAAGCCCCTACTGCAGACAATATTTCCTCTGCTGAGAAACAAGCCCTACAAAAGGCTAATAAGAGCTCCAGGCTCTTGGTGCTCAGCAAGGACTGAGGTGTAAGTCCAGAGGGGCAGGATTTGTGCTTGACCAGATGCCAATGCAAGAAGGGATGCCCAAAGCCCTCCTTGCCCATCCCCACCACCAAAACCAAAGCCCAGGATACAGATGGCTGTGTTTCTCAGATGAAGAAACCTAAAGGGACATGGCAGGCAGCATAGTCCATCCCCCATGACCCCAAACCCTTCTAAGGCAGGAGACATCTTCCTCTGCCGAGGCTTAGGCGGTGCTGGCAGGTCCATGGAAAAAACTGCTGATGGAGCAGGCACCTGATCCATGTAGTTTCTTGTCTCTGCAGGCACCGTCCCTTGTGGAGCCCACTAGCCGCTTACAGGATCTGAACATATCCCAAGGGACCTTCACAGAGCAAGCAGCCTACTCAGGAGCCGACATGCAGCAGAAGATCAGCTCCTTCTTTAATTCCATCTTGGAGCTCATCCGTACCAAGCACGAGGAAGGCACCTTCAACACCGTGTGCCTGGCCGTGCTGTTGGGTCTGCCCTTTGTTGTCCTCATTGCCTTCATTTTCATCTGCTGCCACTGCTGCTTCTGCAGGCGGAGGAGAGAAAGCTCGAGGAAAGGTGGCCCCAGCAGCAATGGGCAGCTGCACGCCGAGAGGAACAAGAAGAAAAAGAAGAAGAAGAAGCAGGATGAAGAGGACCTATGGATCTCGGCTCAGCCCAAGCTGCTCTTGCTGGACAAGAGACCTTCCCTGCCCATCTAGCAGACAGGAGGGTGTTCAGGCCTTCTCCTCTGAGATGCCACCAGTCCTTACAGCTGTGCACCAGGAGGGGTGAAGAGATACCAAAGCTGCTGCCACTTTATGGTGACTTTCGGCAGAGGCTGAGCCCAGCGTGTTGAAGGGCCAGCAGAGAGCAAGGCAATTGGACACAGGTTATACAAGCCCCTTCTCCCCCACCATGACAGAGTGCCCAGGGACAAAAACCCCTGCAAAGGACAGGTGAGCATGCAAGGATGACCTGCCATACGTGCCTCCTGCCACCGGGCTGGCACCCAGCGAATGGGGCAGGGTGAGGCTCTCCCTCTGCACTCGTGTGCAAGCACAGGCACCGTGGCACAGACAAGGGTGCACAGGACAATGTGCAAACAAAGACCAAGCCACCTGCACACTCTCCCTGCACAAACACAGCCAGCCACGAGTGAAGCAGGCACAGACACACCTCATTTGCTTGCCCTGCCATGGAGATGGCACAACTTGACTGTCTAGGCTCCGTCCAAACCCAGCTCACTTTGGAGATGCAAAGAAAACCAAGTGCCAAGTTACCCCACAGCTCAAAGATGTGCCATCTCCCTGGCTACCAAACCAAAGGCAGCTGAGAGCTTCTGAAGCCAGATGCCCTCAGCCCAACCTTAGAGACCTCACGACACCATCCTAAGGCAGCACAGCAGAAGGATGCCTGGCCACTCAGGCTAGAGGCAGAGAGGAGAGAGGAGGCTGCCAGACCGGCCCTTTTGCACCAGCACTTCAAAAAAACCCTTCCTTGAAAGACTGTTTTATACAAACTTGCCATTAAAGAGCCCACCACGCTACTGCAAGAGCGAAAACACAAGCTGAGGCTGTGTAAAAGCTTAGCTATGGGCATTAGAGTTATTTATTGAATGACTACTAAAGACGAGCAGGACCAAAGGCCCCTCTGGAGCAGGGCTGGGCACACCGAAGTGGTATTGACACAGCAGACATGCTTTCCTGGCACGCTTGGCCATCCCCTGTCCCTGCAGCGCTTGTGCCATGCATGAGACACACATGGACCCACCAGCCAATGCCACACTGAGGGCTTATGTACAGCTGTCAGGCTGGACAGCTCTGGGATTTGGAATGTGCTGTAGGAGCAAAGTAAAAACCATGTGCGCAGTCATCCCTTACTCAGGGATGCATCATGCAGCTGGACCCTGCACCGCTCTTCATCCTCATGTCCCTTGGAACAACGGCTCAGGCAGGCACAGCAGCTAACAGAACCACACACACCCTGCTCTGGTTTTGATGCTGCTCCCCTAGACTTGCGTGCCCACCCAGGAGTTGGGAGACCCCTCTGCCGCCCACTCTCCCCTCCACCAGTCTCTGTCTCCCCCAGCTTCTTTTGCCAGCAAGACATGTGTATTTGTGATGAGAAGCCTCACCACATCTGTTTTTTGCCCTGTCTGTACACTGGATGCCTTCCTTCCATTTTCTTTCAGTTTTTAAGCTCCTGGAGCAGACCAGAGCTGCCAGGCAGAGCCAGAGCCAGACATCTGGGGCACAAGCAGTCAAACCCACATGGGTGAGCCTGGACAGAGCTGCCGGACACAACCGCCTCCAGCCCCGGCAAGGGCGATGCCGCCTTCCCCTGGCTCGGGGGACAAAGCCACCGGCTGGAAGCGGCTGCTTGTGCCACCCCGTCCCAGCACAGCCTGTTTTGTCCGACACACGCAGGGCTGCGATGGTCACATCACGTCACGGGGTTTGGCTGCGTGTGGCTGTGCTGGGAACAGCCTCCTCCTTGCACAGCCCTTTAAATTGACCCCATATGTGACTTATTTTCCAGCCTGCTTTGTTACCATTGAAATTAGTGACTCCCTTCTTCTCCAAAACAGGAAGCAACATATAATAGTAAAAAAATTAGGATTGGCCACATGTAATCCTAGGATTACATGCCGGAATGGGTCTGGTCTCTATCCCAAACCCCCAGTGCAGCCAGGATCCTGGAGCATTAGCACTGCACGTATATTATTCCTTTTTCCTTCCCTCCTTTCCCCCATCCAGGTACTTTTCCCAGCCCTCCTGCCTCCGTACTCACCGGGTGGGCAAAGCAGCCTCCCATCGTGGGCAGGAAGGCTGCCCATGCAGGTGCTCCTTCTGCAATCCAGAGGCACGAGCAGCCCTAGAGGCAGGGTGGTGCTGCCTGGAAGAACCAAAAAAAACCAGAGTAAAGGGGAACACCATGGGAGGCCAGAAGCTTCCCAAACAAGCAGGGGCATGGAGACAGCCCAGCACCAGCACAGTACAGCCTACCTGGTGTAGAGGTGCTCCCTGCCGGAAGGTCCTTCTCTGGAAAAAATAGAGAGTAACATTTCAGGCAAGGGCAACCAAATTCCTACTAGAACCATAGAACTGCCAAGAAAATGTGAGGGTTACATCATGCACATCTCCAGATCCAGGTTTTGGGGAGTTCAGAGCCGGGTCTGAATTTGAAGTGCTTCCCAAAATCATCATTCAAACCACCCTCAGGGTGGTCAGGGAGGCACCAGGATACAACCTTGAGCGAATCCATCTGACCAGCAGATGGTCTCAGCCTCCCCATCCCAAAAAGCACTGGGACTGGCTTGTTTGAGCCAACCCATGCACTGAACCGGCTGCTTCTGGAGGAAAAAGCAAAAAAAAAGCAGCAACTGCACCAGAACCTCTCACCCACCAGCTGGGCAGCAGCAATCCCACAGCACCCATGCTCCAGAGGGGCATGGTAGAGAAACTCCACTGCACAGCCCCTGCTCTTCAGCCACCTCTGCACTGCCTCCCACAACTGCATTTCAGTATTGGCCTTCAAGGTGCATAAACAAGCCCATGCAACAGGGGGGAAACAACAAAATGAGTTTTGTGCAATTTTTTTTTTTTAAACCAAAAATAAATTGCTCTTAAACTGCAAACAAAGGCTGTATCTCTGTCTCTCAGTCATATTTATTTTTGTGGGGAAATCTTTCCTGTATCTGTGTTCTGGCCTTAGATAAGAGATAGAGAGTGCTCAGCAGGCAGAGGCCGTGCAGTCTCTGCCTGCAGCCAGCTGTGCAGCGCAGAGACTCTTTCTTAAAGAAACAGCTTAACTTAATCAAGTTTAATGGCCTTGCCTTGTTAATGAGCACAGCCAAGCTCCTCCACCCAAGGGCAAAAGTAGTGGGAAGAAGAAAAGCTGTGTTTGTGGTGCAGGAGGTGGGCTGCAGAGGGGTTTTTTTCCCCTGCAGAGGATCAGCAGCACAGGCTGGTTAACCCCAGTTGGTTTTGATCAGACAAGTATTTCATAGTGTCTGCAGCTTGCTGTCTGCATTGGGAAAGTCACAGAACCAGGCACACAGCTCTGCTGGGCAGAGCCTTTCCAAATCCTGCACCGCTGAGCTCTGCCTCCACGAGGGTGAAAATTAAAACACCTGCTCCTCACCTGGATGAGGCACCAAGCTGCACCTTGCCTGCAGAGCTGAGGCTCTGGAAGAGGCTGGAGTAAGAGGTGTGCAGGACCACAGCAACGAGCAGCTAGAAAGGGCAGAGGCACGCTTTTGGGGGGAGGAAGGAGCAGTACACACTTTGCTTCTCTCCAGCTGTCAGGCACTACATTCAGGGCCAGGTGTTCTTGGGTAGCCTGGGCTGCAGAGGGAAAGGACAGATCTTGGCTCCTAGGTTAGAAACATGCAAGGGTTGAGGTGAAGTTTAGCATCCTGGAACAATCCAGAGATTGAGGGGAAGCAAAGTCACTGCCACAGGCCCATTAAATCCTTCTATGAGGGAAGAATTGGATCTTCACTGGCTGTTTCGCTATTTATTCAGCCAACAAAGCATAGAGCAGTGACCAAAAATAACACCACTGCTTTCCAAGCAAGTGCCCAGTGCAGTAAGACACTTCAGTCTTCTCTCCAAATCACACCATACAGAAGAGCAGTATCTTTGGGAAGAAGCATCCTCTCCCTCCTCCTCCTGGGTAAATGCAGCAGCATTTCCCTGGGGTCCCAGATACGTCACAACAGATGGGTCCTGGCTGGTGGGGTGCAGCAACAGGACAATCCTCATCAACACAGTGACGCCAAAGCAGAGAGGATCCTTTTGGGATTCAAATTCCGCCCCTGGGAGTGTTGCAAAACAGTATATAAAATCTGAGTGATCTCAGAGCAAGGCAGAGGTTTCAAGAATGCTTTTGGCCCTCCAGCATCACTGTCACAGGGCTGGGTATTTCACCAGAACAAGGGTAGTAAGAGTACGTGACATTTTTATGGGACTACCTCAGCCAGCCTGAGCCTCGAAACCAGAACAGCCAGTTCCTTAAGGCAAACAAGCCGCATTATCTGAGCAGTCCCAGCCTCTCAGGCTGCAGCACAGAGTCTCGTTAACCCCAAAAACGTCTTTCTGAAGATGCCAGCTGGATACGGGAAAGTTTTTCCTGCACTAGCGTGAAGAGACAATGCCATCCTGTGGCTGTTCGGGAATACTGACTTCCCGCAAAGTGGCGGCTGCTGGAAAGCCATTGTCTGCCCTTCCTGGTGAAAGAAGGGTGCATAATTAAGAGCAACAAGTAAACACTCCCCGAAAACTGCAAATAAGGTGTCTCGTTTGCCTTTAGGTCTAAAATACAAAGCTCACACCGCTTAAGAGAATATTCTCTCCTTTCAGGTGGGATTCACCTCTAGGAGAAGATTATGCTTTGGCCCTGCACAGGAAAGAGCTGCTGGGAACAATCATACCTGTGATTTTTTTAGAGCATAGACTTATTTTTAGAGGGGCTGTGTGTGAGACTAGTCCTCCTCTCCCTCTCAGTCTCCTTCCTGATGACTTCATCGTGCCCTTTACAGAACAGACTGAAACCTGTCCTTGCCTACAGACAAGTGGGCAACAGGGAGAAAGTACTTCACAGTAAAGAGCCCTCATTGCCTTCCTGTGTCCTTCTCTCATGCTCTTAGCACAGAGCCTGCAAAACACTTCAAGTGCAGTTTTCCTTTCCTCCTCCTTCCCCCAGGCTCAGGGCTGGGATATCCTAACACAGCTCAGATGAGTCTCTGCCTGCCCACCCACACAGGAGGCACAGCCCTGAAAGTACTATGAAGAATTTAGTCCTCACCTTTGAGAGAACAACACTCTAGCTCACCCTCCTCAGCCAGGTCTGAGGCAGCATAGAGCAGTTAAGGGCTTCACAGAGTGAAGTCACAAAGAGATCATTTATTGCCCATCCCTGTTTTGGAGCAGACCCCAAAGACCTAATTTGCACAGCCCCTCTATGGGCCTGGGTAATGCTCTCTCTCCATAAAAACCACTTAGTTTAAACAGGAAGAAAAATAATTCTGCCACTCAAAGCAAAGAAGACAGAAATACTTTAAGACCTCCTTTATTTGCAATTTTACTGTTTCCCCCAAAGTCTGGGAAGGATTCTTCAAAATTAATTACTCATCTTAGCACTGGGATAGAAAAGGCCATTAAGGCATAGGACAACCACGTTGCAATGTGTTCAGACAAGGAAGCCTTTGAGCAAGCAGCATTTGGTGAGCTCATACTTCTCCCCTGGCTTGAGCTGAATTTCAGTACTTGCTCAGGGAAAGAAAGTAAACCTCACCTTTATGACAGAGTTAAAATAAAAAAGCAGCCATATGTGAAACCGTGCACCAGGGCACAAGGGAAAGCATAGAGGATCAGTTTAGCTCCAAGAGATGCTCACGTTAGAGCTGGATGGCAAGCATTATCATTTCAGCATCACTACCTGCCACATCACTAATGAAAAAGCTGAAGGCAGCAGATGGAACAGTCACATAGAGAATTTTGTTCACGGTCTGTAAGCAGTCTCTTAGGCAAGCAGAATGGAGAGGCAGGTTGGGATGGTGAGCAGAGCTTGGGGGACAGTAGCCCTTACATGCACCCTGTTCTGGGCCTCACCCCTGAGTGTGAACATCAACTTACTTCACATCTCCTTAGGTTTTTCTTTGGGTTGGGAGACAAGAAGACACAAGCAAAATAGCAGGATTTTAACCAGTAGAGATGCAATACTGGAGGTTGAGGAACCCAGTCTACAGAACTAACCTGGGTTAATGAGCCTTGCCAGCAGCCTGGCAACATTTCCCAAAGCCCAGCTCTGCAGGAAGAGCAGGGAATGTCCCCAGATAACAAGGAGAACCACAGACCAAGACAGAGAGAGGGAATAGTCTCAGGAAAGTTCTCTCTGATGTAAATTAGACAGCTGTTCTTTGTTAGTGGGCTCAAATTTAATTTTTTGAAGTCTGAAGTGGATGGCACCAGAGAAGGACAGAATAAAGAGGAATCTGCAGCCCAGGTTTCAGAAGGAATGGCATGCGTTAAAGCTTGTTGTTCATCAAAGTTGCATATATTGGATCAAGCAGGTCCTCGTCATGTCTAGCCAACCAGGATATCTACAAGCAGGATGCTGCCCACAAACCCCCTCCCAGTCTCTAGGAGATCAGCCATCAGGAGCTCCAAAGGCTGCAATAAGGGTGTGCTGCAGGTGCACATGTCCCTGGGTGCACGCTGGTCACCAGCTGTCCCCTCTGTGTATTGGAGAAAGCTGTCTGAACTGAACTTTGTTAAGAAATGCTGAATCATTATCTTTGGGTATTGTCCTGCACAGGATTCAATTTAAGCCCTGATTTTCTTCCTCTTCCCTGATAGAGATCTCTTCTTCCTCCTCAGGATTGCCTCATTACTGGAAGACTGAGGACGGATCTTCATCTCCGTAAAAGGAATGGAGAATTCATGGCCTTTCCATGGCTCCCAGTTCACACCCTGGGAAAAGACCAAGGAATTTCTTTTACTGAAGTGCCCAGACCAGGTGCTAGGAGTCTACCACTACCCCCTCTAGTACCATTTAACCCTCCAATACACAGAGACTCTAAAGATAATCAGTCTTTCAGTCATTCCTAATATAAATCAAACCTCTATCCAGTTTGGAACACAACAGGACTGGAGCCATTTTCAAGCCCAAAATAAGCCTGTATGGCAAGATGCACCCCAAGGCATGCACTGAAAGCCAAGGTACACATAAGACAGTGAACCAACATCCTAGAGAGGCTCCTAGTCAGTGTTCTTTTAGATGTTCCCCTCAGAGATCAAGATAGATCCATCTCAAGTATCTCTGCCTACAAGAATCAGGGAGCCATGAGCTCAAGTCCCCTGGATTCAGGGAGGACGGAAAAACAGCTGTAAGTTTTCTTGCAGATCGTTTTCCTTTCAAATGAAATGAGTCAGAATACCCTGGAAAATCTCTCCTGTCCCAAGGAAAGACCCCCCCCCCCCCCGCCCCCGTGCTTTCTCCAGGCTAGGGAGCAGAGCCGCCCAGCACACAGGGCTGTGTTGCTCACCTCGCTGTGCTTGCTCTCCCCGTACTTCCCGTTGAGGTTGGCCAGGTGGCAGTTCTTGTACCACCATGCACCATGGTGTGTCAGGGCACAGTTGCTGAGAGCCACATCATTGTCTCTGTCCCACGTTGTGAACTTCCAGCCATTGTGGTAGGTCATTGCATCCCCTAGGGGAAGGGATCAAAGACATGGATAGGAGTAAGGTACAGCAGCTGCTGAGCCCAAGGGCTTATCCACCCTTCAGGCAGGACACAGCAGGCCTGGCAGGGAGAAAACTACAGCACAGGAGAGCTCTGCACACTAATTTCTAAAGCACTGCTATCAGAGGGCATGTCCAAGGGTTGGATCCTCCCAGCTGAAGATCTAAACCTTATGGCAAGAGGACATTAACGGATAAGCGGAAGACTATGGACACAATGGCAGTGGTAGGATTTACCAGTGGCAGAAGCCAGCACTGCTGCTGAGCAAATTCCTATCCTGAATAAAAGTCACCTTTTTTCACTTGTAGCTGGGGAGCCCCAGAAGTTGTTGCCCCATCAGTACAGGTTATCTCATGGAAATGCTTCCCAATTTGCCTTCTCAGCTGGCATTCCCTGGGTTACAGAGCACTCTCTTCCCCAGGAAAAAACAACTCTTTCTCCTGTCTTCAACATGAGACAGGCCTATGGGCACACTCTCCTCAGTCCTCCTAGGAAGTACACACTTTTCTCCTCAGACAGAACCACATCTGATCTAACCTGACCTCAGGAGCTCCCATGCTACTGGCAAAACAAATACACAGGTCCCAGCATTTGCTTCCCTGTGCTGAGCAGAGACAGCACGAGTGCGAGGCTCTCCTCACCAGCATTGCCTCTGTAAGAGCCCACCGACAGCCGGTATCTCTCCCTGCTCGAGGCGACCTGGAAGGAGTCATAGACAGCATAGACAGATTCACTGGCTGTCCGCAAATCCACACGGAGCTCGTAGCGGACGGGGCTGCTGCTCGTGAGGTTGTGCAGCTTGTCAAGACCTAGAAATAAAAAAACAATTACTCTTAAAATGGTTCACCTTTGCAGTCCTAGCCTCTCACCCCATGGCCATTTTGGTTAAATCAGCTATTTCCTGCTTCCCTCCTTCCCTGCTTGATGCTGTCATGACATTTTGCCAAGTTTGCGCTGTCTTATCTCTGTTTCTGGCAAGAGACAGCAGTATCAGAAAAACAAACAGCCTTAACCAGCACAAGACTGGCTGTACTGCAACATTATTTTTCCCAGAATGTTTAAAGACTCTTGCTCCAAAAACCTTGTCCTATTTAATGCTGGATTCTCTGATTCACACATTGTTCACTAACAAAACACGACAGACAAAAAACGACCAAGTACACCAAGTCGTGGGTAGTCTCCTGGTCTTTGCATTTTCACAAATAAAATTACTTTCTTTCCCCTCTCATAAGGGACACACAAGCCTGAAAAAAACCTTTACAGAGTTTGGCTTGCTCTGGGACTGCTCCAAAGCTCAAAAATGTCAGTGGAAATAGTAAGTGGGCCATTAAAGATCCCTCAGTGCTTCACTGGCACTGCTAGGGAAGACACACAAGCTGACAGTTCAAGACTGCAGGATCAGGGGATCCGATATTCCACCATTTACATGCATCTATAAAGCCAATGTTCATCTCTTCACTGGTCACATGCATGTACTGTACCAAGCCAAAATTCCCCAGTGGGATCTCCAAAGCCTTCCACGTAATTTTTCCAGCGTTGGTAGAAATCCACCTTGCCAGTGCTCCGCCTCTGAAACACCTGCAAAGCAAGGATTGCAGAGTGAGAGCTCCTGAGGGGATGAGATAAAGTAAGGATGATGGGGCAGAGAAATGCTCATCCTGACTCAAACACAGACAAAAAGGTGAAGTATGCAGGAACAGAAAATCCTTGTGGATCATAGGATCATAAAAGTTGGAGAAGGCCTCTAAGATCGAGTCCAACCTTATGATGGCACACTACACTTGAGTACACACAGGAATCCATTTCCATTTTCTGACTCCACATAAGCACTGGGGTGAATACTTAGTTGTGCAAATTTTACAGTTTACTTTCCACAAATACTTAGTTGTGCAAATTTTACAGTTTACTTTCCACAAATCTGAGCATGATCTAAACACTTAGACAAAACAGGTTTAGAGACAAGATCCACGTTTCTGAACTTCACCAAAGTCAGAGGGGCTTGGGCAGTAAAACACAACAATTGATTTCCATAGAGAAAAATCACATACCACTGAAAATGGAAGGTGAAAAAGGTAGTAAAGGTATTTTTCTCTGAATTTTTAGGGAGATTGCTATCAGAGAGCCCCAGATTTACTCCCCAATTCAAAGCATCTGTGCTTCTGCCTCCAGATTCCTTTGAGCCACTCAACACCTCTTGTGTGTCCAGGGTCCAGGTGTGCTCACAGCACTAGCAGTTAAATACTAACAGCCATCAGCTGAACTGCATTAACTGTCCATACACATAACCCTTTTGGGATGACTTCTCCCACTACAGAGCTTAGCATGTAACTTTTTGCTGTGGGAAAACAAAAGCTTAGGTCCATGGGCTTTTGCCTGAGCCTTTAAATCTGTGCTTCTGACTTAGACCCCTGTTCTGTCCATATTAAGACTCTGAGACCAAGCCAGTAGGAACTTGTCAGAAGGCACCTCTTATCATTTCTGCAGCCACAAGATCAGCCTCTTATTGGAGAAGGCAGATATGAGGTCAAGCATTGTTTTCTACTGTGTGTCCTTCCAGAGACACAAGAGTGGAAAATTCCAGTTTATTTCTGCTGATGTGGGTGCATCAGCATTCACCAACCTCCCTAAAACAGGCCACTCCATCCAGGCAGGAGCTGAAACATGGGAGTGCAGCAGAGCAAAAGGAGCCTCAGCTAACACCAGCATCAGGTGCACTCGATTACATTCGTCAAGAAGCAGAAAGAGGAGCAGAGCATCACTCACGATCCAGCCGCCTCCGTCAGTGGTCATGTCACAGTACACCTGCAGGGCCCTGCTGCTGTCCCCCCGCAGGTAAATGGTGTACAGGCCGCTGGAGGCGTTCCCGTTGTGCTGTGCCTGGCTGCAGTCCGCAGGATATGGGTACAGGAGGCTCACTGGGAGAACAGAGGGGGCAAAACTCATCAGCAGAGCAGGCCATAGAGCCGGAGGAGGCATTCACCCCCTTAGGAAGCTCCCATGGACAACGGTACTGGAACAGAGTACAGAAAGCAGCAGCCCCTGCTGTGCACTCACACAGTGCCCAGCTGCATCAGCAGGTTGCTGCTGGCAGCCTTCCCCTCTGCCTGGGAGGCGGCACATGGATGGGGTCCCCAGAAGCTGCAAGACAGAGAACCATAGATTCCTACAATGGCTGGGGTTGGAAGGGATCTTAAAGGTCATCTAGTGCCAAACCCCCTGCCATGCAGGGATGCCACTCACTAGATCAGGTTGTTCAGGGCTCCCATCCAACCTGGCCTTGAACACTTTGAGGGATAGGGCAACCATAGCCTCTCTGGATCATCTTTGCAGTGACTCACCACCCTCACAGAGAAGAATTTCTTCCTAACATTTAATCTAAACCTGCTTTCTTGGCAATTTAAAACCATTGCCCCTTGTCCTGTCACTATTTGGACATACGAAAAGACCTAGCCTTGGCTCGCAGTGAGAGGGGGAAGAGGAGCCCTTGTTTGTAAAGGTGGGGGTGTCAGAAAACAGGGACTTTAATTTCTCTGCATTTCACAATTAATCCACAATTGGCAGTGCCTGTGGGCACTGGCACAGCACAAGAAGTTTCCAAAACACACTGGCATGAGATATTGTTTGATTTGCTGCCACTCTTGTATTTCCTGACCTCTGAACAACCTGGGCAGCTACCCAACGCTCTGAGAGTACTTACACCACTGTGCCCTGCCATTACTAGGATGTGCAGAAAGATCTCCTGCGTAACATCCTCTCTCCTACCCACTGGCAGCTCACCAGTGGGCTTTGTCTCTCACTTGGCTTGCCAGCAGTGCTGACCAGCATGGGCAACCTCCACTTACTCTGTCCCTCTGTGTTTCCAAGCCTCCAGATGGTGTGGCTTAGAATAGACACCTAGCCAGGAGACACACCATTGATTTGCTATATGGTTTGCTTATGTTCACAGTTTCCCAGTGCATCTGTAGGACATGAACTCCATCTCTGATCTCTACCTTAAAGCACAACAGCTGCAGAGCACAGGGAAAATGCAACATGCAAGGTCAATTCCTACCTGTTGAGAAGGTACTGACTGTCTTTCTGCTCTGGTGATCTCCCTTGTAGGCCATCACAAAGACAGTGTACCTCACTCCTTGTTCCAGGCCTTCCAGCACAAACCGTTGTTCAGTGGGACCCAGCTGCACTTCCTGCCAAGTAACACAGATCAAAGGTCAGCCTAACTCTGAATAGCATTTAGCTTTCCTGGACCACAGTGTCTCATGCCCTGTATGCATTTACAGGCTTTTCTTGTAGGGTTCAAACAGGCAAATTCACTGAGTATCCTTGGAACATGGAATTCATCTTTTCAGAAGAAAGATTTGGGGCAAGGTCTCAAGAAACACTCCTAGGACACTGAGGACACCCTGGCCTTAGTGAGTACTGTCCTTCCAGATAATAAAAAGTTAGAGAAGTGAAGAGGTAATCATGTTTTCTGCACCTGGATCTGTTGAGAAGAAGAACTTCCCTGTCACAAAGTCCTTCCACAGCTTCTACTTACGACAGCAGCACATCTTCCTTAACCTCTCCCTCCCTGGGTCATGGATAGCATAGATTCCTCAACATTGTTTTCCTGTGGTCCACATACCCACAAGATCCAACTGGCAGGGCCCATAATCACAGGGGTGATTTCAGTGAGGTCTGCAGGACTGAAGAATTCAAGGAATTCACTGTACCTCGATTGTGCCATCTGGACCCTGGTAGGTCAGGGAGTAGCCATCAATCTGTGCTGCAGGAGGAGTCCAGGTAACCACGGCAGCAGAATGAGTCACCTCTGATACAAGGAGGTTCTTGGGAGGATCAATCTCTATTGAAAAAGAAAAAGTCAAGTCCCACTGCATAAATGAGAGACAGCAACTGCAGTGCAGGGCTTGGGCTGAGCTTTCAATGCCTGAAAGCCACCCCGTGGCCTTCATATCTAGCAAGCAGCAGCAGCCTAGACCAAACACAGCAAGGCCTAGCTCAGATCTGATTTGGGATGTTCTGTGAGCCCTGCAATTGACTCAACTGTACAGTGTCCAGGAGCTCCTGGGATGTCTGCCTGCAGATTCTCCATCAGGCTCATCTCTGAGGAGCACTCACAGACAGGACAGGTTTAGGCTCTCTGCCCCAATCCTGGAGCAGAGCCTGCTGAGAGCTCCTGCCCCTTGTTCCTCTACTGCAGATGAACTTGACACTGTTGTTGTGCTTCAGCCTTCTTGAGTGAATGCAGGAATATAAAGAAACCTAGAGCTTTAGAGCTCAGTCTGTGCTGGATATGAGACACCAGCTCCTTCACTGGCAACAAAGGCTTAACCAGACTTTTCCTGAGCAGTCAGGCTGCCCAAGGTCAGCACTAGGCAAAGAATAGAATTATTTTAATGCAACACCAGCTCACAGCAGTTGTCAAAAAGCATCTTACAAGATACCCACAACAGGGCTGCAGTGCTTCCCTCAAGATAAAAGCAATTTTTAAATCTCTGTTGAAAGGAACAACAATGGAAGCAACTTCTCTCTAATTTTCATCCTGTGCTTGCTGTATTCTATATATTTTGGGAACATCTTAAGGAAAACAATTTGAGGAATAAGGTTTGTCTAGCTCTGCAAGTTTTATGGAGAAGGTCCCTGGTAGGCAGTGCTGGCCTCCAGGGATGAGTGCTCCAACCTTGAAGTACACCTGGGTTTATTTTAAACTATAAACTGAATAATTCATCTCAATTCCCTGCTCCTCCACAAACCTCCCTGGAGGACTACAGGCATGTTGTTGTCTGTCAATTCAGTTCTTCTCTGTATAAACCAGGCAATAAAACCTCCCAGGCCTTGAAGAGTGCTACAAGCATAAACATAGCAACAATTATAGTGCATCAGTGAAATAACAGAGTTGTGAAAAGGTCATGGAGAAAGCCAAGGCCAAGTTTTATCTGTCTTAGTTAAATGAGAAGAGTGGAACAGGGTGGCTCCTCCCAGGAAATGCTGCACTCCTCATACATAAGGTTACTGCTTAAAGCAGATAAAGAGGCAGAGGAGAAGAAGAAATCAAAACATCAAGTATAAGAACAGGGACAGTAACAGTGTATTTCACACACCCGGGTGTTTAAAATGCTGGCTATTCATTACAACCAAAGACCACCTTTCCCTAGGCTCATGAGTTAAGCATTAGTCCACTACCTGATGAACTCGTGCTTCATTTGGGAGAGCACTAAACAATTGCTTTAAGCCAAACAACCCGGGAAACTCCTCAGAGCAGCTCACTACATGTGTGCCTCCCGCCGGACAGGAGAGGGAGCTAAGAGGTTCCAAATCCATCCCGAGAAGGCAGGGATGGGAAGGCCAGCCTCAGAAGCTGCAGTCTCACAGCACTGCCCTTAAAGGCCAGCCGGCAGTTCCCATGGGAACAGATCACCGCAGAGCAGCTCCTTCCCACAGGCCGTTTTAGTGCTTGGAAATAATCAGCCAGCACCTTGAGGGAGAAAATGTATTCTTTTTTTCCCCTCAGAATTTCTATTATTTTAGGAGAGGTGCCATTTTTTGGTGCAGATATTTAAAAAAATATTCCTACTAATGCTAAATGCATTCCCTCTTCCAACACTTTCGCTTCATGTGAAATTTCCAGGTGCCTCTATTTCCATGCCAGTTCAAAAAAACCCACTTGAATTTGCTGAAACTTTCCTTGTACTCCTAGTTCCACATAGATTCAGCCTTTTGACCTCAAGAGATCTCCATTTGTCCCCATCAGCTGCCCTCGACCTCTGTAAGCACTGGGGAACTCTTTGGCATCCTGCCCTAAATCCAAGCTTCAACTGTTCTATCTCACACCAGCTGGATTCATAAACTAAAAAAAAAGTACATTAGCAAGGTCAGCAGATACAGAGTGACCCTGAATGTTCCCAGTACATCACAATCCTTATGGCTGAACAAACATGACAGATTTAAGCCTGCTTGACAGTCTCCTAGGAGCAGCTTAAGGTCACAAGTCGAAGCGCAGGCCATGATTTTTAACTGTCTCAGATTCTAAAATGGTTTCTGTTACTGTTGGCCTGATAGCAGCACATGAAGCACTGCATGCTTTTGATGAAGGACTAGTGAAATAAGGACCATCAGCTATCATCACTATTGCATTGTGACATCTGCCTCTTCTAGAAGGACCTGTAACATCAGTCTCTGTTATGGCAGCCTATAGGCATGTATTTACATGATTAAATAATTTAAGTGGGGTTACCACTGTGCATCTTCAATACCCAGCAATGCAAAGAGGCTCATGAGACAAAATAACAAGAGAGGGGCCCTTCTGTTGGGAGGAAGGAGTTAAAAGCAGAAGAATAGTAAGGAGTACGGTAGATTCCTTAAGCAACGTTGCAGCTGGGAATGCTGAGACCTGGAGAGTAAGAGTGTGGGAAACCCCATACATTGTGCCTGCTGCTGTTTATGCTCTGTTTTGAGAAGTAGAATTGCTGTGTAGTGATAACGTAAGTGTCTGGAGAGACCTGGAAGCACTTGCACAGACATGCTTGAGCTTCCTGTTTTGGGAGAGGACACATCAAAGCTCTGAGATTGTGAAAAAGCACAGAGGAGATCACAGCATGGTAATGAACTACCTGTCCAGGTTGGACTAAGCCAAATGGTGCTTGTGTGTCTCCACCTGGGTGTTGCTTCAGGATCCTCCCATTAACAAGGCAATGAACTACATTTACTCTGCATTCCAGCCATGGTTTTGTCGTTGTTCCAGCTGCCTGCCTGCCCTACTCACACACCTTCTACCCCATTTCCTTTCCCTTCTGCCCACAGTTACCTGTCAGTGTGTCAGTGCTTGCCCTCTTGCTCTGCTTGCTTCCCAGCTCTGCCCACAGATGGATGGTGAACTTCATGCCTGGCTTCAGTCCTGGCAGGGTGGTAACGCTCCTGTCCTTCCCCACTTCTATTTCCTTGGTGTGGCCATCAGCAGAAGTGTAGCTTACCATATATCTGTCTATGGGAGCTTGGACTCTATCCCAGGAGATGGTGGCTGAGTTCTCTGTCACTTGGTTGGTTACCAAATTCTTTGGGCTGTCCATTTCTATGAAATACAATGCAGAATAAGTAAAAGACATAACCCTTCTCTACATTATGACTGAGAAAGGAAGTCCTTGGTAAAAGAAGTGACCAAGAGAGAACGTAATCATAGCTAATTCACCATGTGAAATGACATCCCACTTTCCACAGCTGCAAAACCACACTCCAACATTTCCACAGGTCACTTAAGACAGTGTTTTTGCCTGCCCTCTCACTCTGCTTCCTTCCTTTCCCTGCACAGACATAGATGATGCACAATATGTTTGGTTTCAAACTACTCAGGACAGAAGGACCTGTGTCCTCCCCCACCTCATTCCCAGGCCTCTGCCAAACAGGTAGACTTCAGGCCAGCTAAGCAGCCAACTTCTGTAAGCAAAAAATCTTGATTATACAAAGGGAATTACTGATAGTTAAGAGACTTTATCCAGGCTCAAACCATTTCCTACCCTTTCAAGATTTGGGAAAAGATTATTAAAATAGGGGTGTTTCCTCCCAAGTCTTGATTAATTGATAAATACTATTCTTATCACTGACAGTAGCTGAACTGGTGTCTGGTTTATGCTCTGCAACAGGGCAGGAGAAAAAAGGCCAGAACTGAGATCACCTCCTCAACACAGTGTCATATAGAAGCACAAAGATCCTTTGGAATACCTGTCACTGCCTCAGTACTGATCCTCTTGCTCTGCTGGGTTCCTTTCTCTGCCCAGAGGAAGATGACATATTCAGTGCCAGGTTTCAGTCCTGTCAGAGTCATGGTGGTCTTGTTCTTTCCCACTTCCACCTCCTCTGTGTCACCACCAGCAGAGGTGCAGCTCACCATGTACCTATCTATGAGAGCCTGGACCCTGTCCCAGGAGATGGTGGCTGTGTCCTCTGTCACTTGGTCAGTCACCAGGTGAGCTGGGCTGTCGATTTCTGCAGACAGGTAAAAGTGAAGAACATGGGCTGTCACGGTCAGGCTGTACTGCGACCCTGTGACACTGCTTCCCCTCGAGGGCCTCACTAGCTTCTTCCTTTTTCAAGTCCCATTTCTGATCGTATGTTGATTGGACCCACAAAGCTGGAAGATGGCAAGGTCTGAGGTGGTTTGATGGGCCTGTCTTTAATTCTTATAGAGGCTTTCCTAGGGAACAGCACAGCCAGTCCTGACCTGGACAGAAGAGAGCCTTTGCAAAGCAAGGCAGTGCTACTCTCGTTTTCTGGTGGTCAAAAGCCTCCAAAGTTCATATACATGTCATCTGTCCACAAAGTGAGAGAACAACCAAAGCTCTTTTGTTAAGAGCCCAGGATGACCCATGTACTCATTTACTCATCTTTTTCCAGCAAATCTCTGACTTAGAGATGAGTCTTGTCAATGTCTGGAACCACTTCCAATGGATTCAGATGTTCACCTTTACAGTGTTGTTATAAATTGGCAACACACTCAGAAGACCACTATGCACTCTTAACCAGGGCTGGCAACACAAGAACAACTGAGGAAATCAGGATTACTCATCCTGCTGGAAGAAAAGGTGCCCTGCATGCTGTTAATCTCTCTGCACTTCAATTTCTTTCTCTGCATAAAGGAACTGAGTATCTCCCTATTCCATGATGAAGGATAAACAAATTAACCAATTAAAATAAGACTATACAAATACATAAGAGACACTGCTGCAAAGGCTTTGTTTTCCCTAATCCTTGTTAGTATTCACAACACAGCCTATTTGTAGTACCTACAGGTAATTAGAACCTCTCTGTGATGATGCTGAATAGGTTTCACAGCAAGATGCACCAACCTGAAGACTTGATCTGTTAAGCCTGAATCTCCCTCTCCTATTAAACAGTCTTGGGGTGGACACACTCACTCTCAAGGCAAAGCTGGCCTCTAACTTACACTCAACAAAATCTACTGCCCACTTACCTGTCACAGCCTCAGTGCTGACCCTCTTGCTCTGCTGTTCTCCCTTCTCTGCCCAGATGTAAATGATGTATTCTGTGCCTGGCTTCAGTCCTGCCAAGGTAGTGACATTCTTGTCTTTCTCCACCTCTCTCTCCTCTGAGTCCCCGTTAGCTGAGATGTAGCTCACTCTGTATCTGTCTATTGAAGCCTGGACTTTGTTCCAGGAAACAGTAATTGCATCCTCTGTCACTTGGTCAGCCACCAGTTCAGTCGGGCTGTCAATTTCTGTAAGCAAAAGTCGTAATAATTAGAAGTTTTAGTATAGTGCTGCGGTAATCACAATGGTCTAGGGACACAGACAAACCAGTTTAATAGGTACAGGTTGTGTGTTTTCTTAGGCTATCAAATACGTTTAGAAAAACAGATGAGCTTCGAGAAGTGATTCTGTGTCTAAAGACCTAAATTGGGCCTGTGTATCCAAAATCTTTCTTGGCTTTTTTCTCCAGCCCAAACACATAAATCTGAAGTTTTATCTTTAGCTATAAACAGTACTTCGAGCATGCAGTGTAAATAACCAGTACTTAAGCAAGTCGCCATGGGATATCACCATTCATGGAGCCAAATAATTTTGTTCTGCTGGATACAGTGCAAGGAAGATAAACCAAGGGATGCTAACTGCTTCTATGTCCTGCCACTCCTTGTACACTGGTAATCACACCTGCATGTCAGCGCCAATGTGGTTGAGCCTTGGCAGGGTCAGTCGTCCCCCTCTGCCCTGCCCTGGGTGAGTGAGGCTGTTGGTTTCTGTGGAACAGCTGGGAGTGAAGAACAGGAGTGTCCCAGTGAGGTTACTCCTACTCCCTCTTCTCAAGGGGCCTGCTGATTTCTTCCACCTCTACCCCTTTATTTCTTGTAAAGCTGGGAGGTGCCCAATTCTGAGGTATTTCAGCTGGGCTCTAAGTCTCCTCCTCACAGCTTCGAGAGCAGAGCTCTTTTGTTAGGGAGCAACAAAAGCACAGACAACCCTGTCCAGGGAGAGAGGGAGCCCAGGCAGAATATGGTGTTACTGTCTTTTGCTTTCTGAAGATCACCACCTCTTGCCTGGGTTGTTCTGGGAATTAACCAGAAAAAGCCCAAATCACCTGCTCAGAATCTGTGAAATGCAGCTCTCTTGGAACAAGATTATTTCACTTGCAATCTCCTCCCACTATTACAATCATTCCCCTTCCCTGCTCAAAGATGGGAACACACGCTAGATTTCAGGAGCCTTCAGTTCTTATCACAACACAGCCTGCAGGAATGTGGCACTTGGAGGGCAGCCCTACAGCCCATGACCTTTACGCAGAACATGTTTTTTGTTTGCCTTTTGTTTCCTTTGCTGAAATGCTAAACACATCTTGGCAGCCTGAACAACGAAGGACTTGCAGATGCCTCTCGAATTATTGGAGCAGCATTTCTGATTCTGCTGGAGGCTCTAAACTCCAGGGCACGAACGCACAACCATCTGACAACCACACTGTAATTTGCCACACACCAGCTTACCTGCACTGTGATTTACCACACATTAGCTACGGTAAAAGTTGTGATTTTCCACCTGGGTGTACTAATCTCACCTCTTTTGTGAGACAAAAACACATCACTTTTCATTTCAAGGAAAGATGCTGAGGCTTGTTTGTGCCACCCTAGAGTGGCACAAGCTGGGAACTGGGAATTTGAATAATCACAGCTCAGCTCATTAGCAGTATGAGATGCTCACCTGTGGCAAGAAAAAAATCAAGCCAATGATTTGCTTGTGTGATATGAAAATCAAGTCTGTTCTTTAGTTCTAATTGCACTGCAGCTGGGATGGGCTGTGCTGCTCTTCATATGCAGTGCTTTTAACTCCTTAACTCCCTGGGTGGTCCAGGAGCTTCCCAGTCAGTCACAGGTACCAGTGGGAACATGGGCTGGCTCGAGACAATGGACCAATTTGAAAGTAGGGGATTGAGTGATCCCCTCATGTGGGAACTTCAGACAGTCCTACAAATTCCCTGAGGCACCTCCTGTTGTGTCTAGTCCAATTTATATGTTTAAATGTGTTGGTTAACATCTTGAGTGGAGCATCCCAAGCATTTCCCTAGGTAATTTTGGTGTAGAAGTGCAGATTGCACATAGGTAAGACATTTGTAAACAGTCAGTGGAACCTGTTCTCGGACACACAGCCACACATGGCTGGCTGGATTGTAAAAACTGATCAAGACAGTGGTACAGGGAGTTTCCCAATTCAGCTGCAGATGCTGCTGCAAGCATCCCTCCAATGGAGATCCCCTGTCACCAAAGGACAGCGACCCAATGTCCTGTTTGGGAAATTTGATTCCCCACATGACTCTTAATTTACACCATGATCCAAAAAAACCTGTTTTTCCTTTTTAACAAACGTTCTAATGTGCAAAATGTGTATTAGCCCACTCTTCTGTTGGGAAAGGCCACAACAGTCACCCAAAGAAAAACTTGGAGAAGACTTATGGTATTTTAAAGGCAAGGCATGAACTACACATTCCAATTGGTTATGAGGTTTTAGTTTTGCGTGTATTTCACTGTTCTCTGTACTGATAAGAACTGGTCCCTTGCCATAGGGTCTGTCCACAACAGGACTCAGCATCTTAATCTGAGTTGGAGACCTGTTCAGCCACACTAGTAAGAATTACATGAATTTTCTGCCTGACTAAAAACATGTACAAAGCAGGAGAAGCTTTCTTAAAACAAGTAAAAATGATGAAGGAGTTCGAATTTCAAACTCAGCTCCCTCCAATGCTGCTACAACTCACCTGTTACAGCTCTGGTGCTTGCCTTCCTGCTCCTCTGGGGCCCCTTCTCTGCCCAGATGTAGGTGACATATTCCATGCCCGGCTTCAGATGCACTAAGGTGATCATGTTGTTCTCACTCCCCACCTCTATTTCCTTGGTGTCCCCATCAGCCGAGGTGTATCTCACCATGTACCTGTCTATGGGAGCCTCCACTTTATTCCATGAGACAGTGGCAGTATCCTCTGTCACTCGGTCAGTTGTCACATTGGTTGGGCTATCAATTCCTAAGAGAGAATTTCAAAGTGCAGGATTAGGAATCCCCAGCTGAATTAAACCATTACAGTACCTATCATGGCATGTTAGGGAAGAAATTCTTTACTCAGAGTGTGGTGAGGCCCTGGCACAGGCTGCCCAGAGAATTTGTGGCTGCCTCACCCCTGGAAATGTTCAAAGCCAGGTTGGATGGGGCTTGGAGCAACCTGGTCTAGTGGAAGGTGACCCTGCCCATGGCAAATGAGTGGAAGGTGATGAACTTTAAGGTCCCTTCTAGCTGAAACCATTCCATGTACACATTTCCTTCATTTTTGCCTTGCTGCTTAGGCCAGCTAAAACAGAGTCACCTGGGTTTCCTGCCACAGTCCCTCAAGAAAGGCATCTATGAGAAACCAGAGTGGGAAGAAAGCAGGACTGTTTTACCATTTAGATGAAACTTTCCATCTTTACTGCAAGAAGAGCTTGCAGGCTACCTATTTCACCTTCCATAGGAACCAACCTGAGGATTATCTTCTGGCTTGCCCTCCACCAGCTCCAAGTACAGGGCCCACCCTTTCCCTGCCTCCGCTGTCAGCCATTTCTTGCTCCTCCCTTTCTACCCACCCTGCAGACCTGTCTCTCAGACTCCCCCAAGGCTTTGCTATTTCAGGTGATGAATCAGAGTTCAGAGGTAGCTCTTGAAGTAGCTGGTTATTTGTCTTAGTTGGAGTTTCCTAAATTCCAGAGGTTACATTAGAACATGAGCAGAATTACTCATTGTGAATTTTTTTCCCTTTTTAAAGAAGTTTTCAGCCCCCATGTCTGTCTGTCAAGAACAGCTTGAAAACACAAGTCAAGGGTGTTCCAAATAATCAGAACCTACACAGGGCAGAGGAGCAGCCTTACAATGGCAGTGTGGAGGTTGTAGGTTGTGTTGTTTAAAATTAATCTCCTTTTAATGGAATAATCTACAAGACAAACTCAGGAAAATGTCAAGCCTGATAAGGGATTTTTCAGTCTTTGGAAAGCAGCACACATACCCTTTTGTAGGAGCTGAATTTCAGAGATTCCAGAATCTTATAGGTAGAATGAGAGTTCAAAATTCTTCAAGCTCTCTTTTGCAACAGAATAGCTCAAAAATATTCTTTTTTTTTTTTTAAGAGTTAATGAGCCAACAGGTTGTTATTACATACAGAGGCCAACTTACTACGCTTATCATGTGGTATGGATAGAGCTGTTAGTTAAATTAAGGGTGAAGTTACTGTAGGTTTAAAAAACAAGGAAAAAGACTGAGCTAGGCCTAGTTTTAGTGTCCAATATACAGTGTTAGGCAAGCTCAAAGAAGGTATAAGCAGGCCTGGCTGCAGGTGATGCATGAAGCAGCCAACCGTGCACCTTGTGTGCTGGAATCTTGACAGATCTGTCCCCAGTCCCTGTAGTAACATCAACTTTCCACATACCAGTCCTGCCAGTCACTGAGGATGGTTTCCCCTCTGTGTTGTCTTTCACAGGTATGACAGTGACCTTGTACTCTGTGCCAGGCTTCAGGCCTACAAAGAGCGAAAGGGAGCATTACCAACAATTAGGGAAGACAGTATTTTTTTTGGTCTATCCATCTCTAGGTTTGCAACAGAGAGGTACTTAAAAGAGTTTGGATTTCTATCCAACTTCCTTTTGTCTTTTGAATGTCTTGATAGCACCCTTGGTCTAGGCTTGCCCTTAGAGTACATTGGATACAGCTGGTGGGGATTTCCATAACAGGTGTTAGCAACTCTGAAACAGAAGAATGCACTTCATTCCCAACAAGGACTGAATTAAATGAATGAATATGCCTTGGAACTTGCTATCCAGAGCACAGCTTTCTCCCTGTAGAGACACCCATCCTTCTGGGATAGGGGATCCCCAGTAGATCCCAGCCTGATACAAGGTGAAGGAAAACTGGCCATTCACACTGGAGAGAAGAATTGTCTCAGGACTATGGTCTGACTGTCAATGACTCCTGCCACTTTTCCCTGCCCCTGCCCAGTTTGGAATACCCACAAGTACTCACCAGTCAGGATGGATCTGCTCTTAGGGTCATGGCTTTTGGGCACCATGACCTGCTTCTCATCCATCTCCACTAAGGATCTGAACTTTAGCTTGTAATAATCCACATCTGTTGGTGGGTTCTCCCACTCCACTTCTAGGGAATGCTCCATCTCCTCTGTCACCCAGATGGCACTGAGTGGAGACAGGACTGGCAAGAACAGCAGAAAGCCATGAGGAAAGCAGCAGCATCAGGTAAATAGCAAAAAGGTAAACATAAGATAGGAAGTTCTCCTCCCTGCCCAGTCTCCTTTCTGAGATATTTTCCTCAGCCAAACTGAAGAGTTAAGCAAATACAGCACAATCATTATTTCAACAGGCTTAGTTTTTCCATGGTAGCACTCCAACTCTAGATTTCTGGCTCTCAGCTCCTACCTTTTGTGCTGGAAGCAAGAAAAATGTCAAAAATCACCAAACTTTTCACTGTTTTTGCTAAGTGCAAGCAGACAGCACAATATATTAAGAGCTGCTAACCAAATGGCATTTCAGTTCTTGAGAGACTGCTTCAAATACAGAGTCTTTCCACACAACCTCCCAACCTCAGCAGGATCAGCCTCATTCAGTCCCGGGAAGCAACTATTAGAACTTGGTGCTGCAGACAGGTTTGGAGAATTAGTATCTAGGAGTTGCAGCGGGTAACATTACAGATTCCCTGGAATTATGGGGTGTCCATGAAAGTAGGATTCAGACAAGGTAAAGGCAAAGAGAGAAAATGTGCAATACACTCAGCCCTAACAATACATATCTGGGAACAGATTCTCTAGAAAACAACCATGACAGAAAACTGTAGGCTGGGAAGAGAAAGCACTCACCAGTTTGTTCCACTTGTTGGAATTTAACTTCAAAGATCTACAACATCAGACTCTAAAGAAAAACATGCCTGCTCCTACCTGTACTTGCTTCTAGATATTTGGGCTCACTGGCAGTCCCCTTCTTCATGTGACGAAGTGTGACATTGTACGTGGTGCCAGGGCGGAGTCCCACAATCTCATAGCTGAGCTCCTCTTTGGGCACATGGATCTGTTTCACCAACATCTCATATCCAACTGGATAAAAGGTAAGGAGGTAATTATCCACATCAGTCATTGGATCCCAGCTGAGAGCCAGAGAGCTCTCTGTGGAGTTCAGCAGCTGCAGGTTCTGGGGAGCAAGTACTAGAGGAGAAACAAAGAAAAACATTGCAATGAGGATAATACCTTGTCACATGGCCAAGCATGAAATTTTTTCAAACCTATTTTGAATAAGAAAATGCAGAACTGCAGCTCCCAGTCTTTAGTCATCTTGGATTTATCCATATCTTCCTGTGCATCATTAAATACAAATGAATACCAGAGTCAGTAACAAATACAGTGATTTTGTGGGCGACTCCAGCTTCTAAAACCCACCCTGGCATGGGGAAAACTCTCTCATGAAGCTGTCCCTTCCAATGCATCTAGGAAGAGAAAGACAAGCCAAACCCCTCTTTTCTATCACTGTCACAGTCATTTCAAAATGTCAGCTGGTCCCCAAAACTGGATAATGCAGTTCTCCATGGCAGGGGCAGAAAATTGAACTTTTCTGAGTACTGATGGAAGTTTACACTTGGTGCCTGGAGGAGACCTGGGAAAATCTGCTGCATGTAACGTATTTCAGAACACCTACAATGCATTATCGTTTTTGCCACAAGACAAACAGCTCATCAGTGTCTTGAAGCAGCCCTTGAAAGCAGTCAATGTAGAACATCTGTTTACCATCAAGTTTACCTGATTTTAATTACAAGTGAGCACGTTGTAAGCTGATCAAACCATCTACAGCTGTATTTCATTAGCAAGGCACTAACTGAGAGTGAAAAATAGATAGCAAGTGCCTGTAGAAAGGCATGTGTCAGCAACATGAGGTCAGATAACATCAGGAGATTTTTCTCACTTGAAAGGCAGCATTCATTCCCACATGTAATTCACAGCTTTCACCAAACCCACCCTCACTATGTGCATGCTATTGCTTTTACTGAAAACTTTGTACAAAACATGAGACTGTTCATCCTGTCTCTTCTTGTGATATGGAAGCTGGTTTTGAATAATCTAGCTTTGCAGTAAAATAATAAAGAACCTAAATACGCATGGTATGGTTTATTCCTTGCCTAAGCATAGCTGGCAAGAGGATTGTATCTGCCTCTGCTGCTCAACATGTCCTTGCCCTCTATTTCTCCTTCAGAAGGAAGTGCAAGGCATTAATTACACAGTTGCATGCTTGATAGCAACTTCTAAACGTTCAAACATTCCAGTTACCATGGCAATACATAACAAAATATGTTATTTCATGATTCAAGACACATAAAAATAGAATATAATAATGATAAATGAATAAAAACAGTGCTAAGTGTAACTCTCCCAGGATGCAGAAAACTAACCCAGAGTGGAACAAAAAAGGCAGTTTAACATCCCTGGGAGAGGAGGACTTGGCTACAGCTGCTGAGGTGGGAACCACTTGCCTTAGGAGTTTTTAAGCAGGACTGCAGGCGTAGTGCTCAGAAACAGTAACAAAATGGACTGTGCTATATGCATTAACTCTGCAGTCCTTCCTCAGTCAGAGAACAGAGGACCCTCTCACAGCCTGTAAAACAGCTGCAGATGTTGTGTAAGGAAGAGGATCCAAGGCTTGGACCCAGACAGCCCTTTGGGACAGGCTGACTGGGCCACAGTTCTCTGGGAGAATTGTTTCTCCTCTGGGAGAAGCTCTTCTGCTTGCCACCTCTGTAAAGGTGCTGCCTCCTCCTGAGCTGCAAATCTCAGTCTACTGACAGAATGCTGGAGCACAGAGCAACACTTCTACCCAATAGTGTAGAAGGGGGAGGAGGAGCGAAGTTTTGATACAGAGCTCTGTTTTGGGTGAAAAATCTGAGCTAATAATCTTTTAAATAAAAGGTGAGTCTAAGCAGACAGATCAAGGCTGTGAGGTGAGGGATGATCCAGAGCAGAACAAACCTGTGAGCCAAGTCACTGCAAACCCTTACTGAGCAACACCTGCTGCTCAGTGTGTGGCTGTTACCTACTTCTCCTTCAGGAGGAACAGTGAAAGATTAGATCAAGCAGTGATGTGCTGAGGAAAGGCACTTCCAGGGTTAAAGGCTGTCATCTGCTGAAGCCTGAAGTACCAATCTGTGGTTGTAGGGAGGCTGTAAGTTTTGAAGAAAGAGGTAGAAACTGCTGGATGCACATCTCAAGGTCAGTTCAGTCAGGTCTTCTCAGGCAAATCCTACTGTCTTGTAACAAAGTAGGGTAAGGGAGAATTTCCCAAAGACCTCATTTCAAAGGTAGGTTATTTGAACGATTTACATGTCCTTTGTCTCACAGGTTTTATGAAATCAACTACCTCATTGGCAAGCAGTGCACACTGCAGCAAACATGATTTTATATTGTCTCATTTGCATGTCAAGAAACAGACTGTCTCCCTCAGGCTCCATGCCCATTTTGCTTTCTCCTTCAGCTGCTGCACGCAGGCTGGTGCTAGTGCTACCTTTAGTTGCATTTCCACCTTTCCCCAAATCAGCATTTTTTCCCAGGCAATTCTTGCAGATAAGGAGCAGAAACTCCACGAACATGGTGACCCCAGGGTTGGCTTACCTACAGGATTAACTAAAAATGTATGGGAAGTGGAGAGGGAAACTCAGATTGCAAGAAAGGAGAAATAACTCACTGTCATGTCTTACCCTGGGAGCAGTCGAGGCCAAAGAAGCCATCGTGGCAGTAGCACTCTCCTGTGTCACAGAACCCATTGCCACTGCAGTCCCCGGGGCACCGTTTCTCACTGCAGTCCTCCCCCATGAACTCCTCATGGCACTGGCAGAGCCCTTTGGCCGTGTCACAGATCCCGTGGCCGCTGCAGTTCTCCGGACAGAGCTGAAGGCTGCAATCCTCACCAAAGAACGGCTCATCACAGACACACTTCCCACTGTCACAGCGCCCGTGGCCGCTGCAGTGGCCGGGGCAGGCCGGGTGGGAGCAGTCCCTGCCCTCCCAGCCCTCGGCACACTCACAGCTGCAAGTCTCGTAGAGAAAAGTGCCATGGCCACTGCAGTGAGGGACACCTGGCCAGAGCAGCACCAGGATGCGCAACAGCAAGTGTGACACACAGATTGAGAGAAAATGAAAAGAAAACAAAAGAAAAAAGTTAGGAACATGGCAATAGACAGGTTGTGCAAGGGTGTGTTCAATGTCATTAAAGGGGACTCACAAATATCACTGGAAAATATGGACTAAAAAAGACCTGATGACATCACCTTGTCCAACCAGCTCCACCCTTGTCTTTCCCAGCACATTTTTCTGTGGTCAGCAAAGGAATGCGGGTTCCATGACGACCCCAGAGAGTCAATTAGAAAGCTTTACACAGCCTCTAACCTGAATCTCCCTGTTGTAACTTAAGCTCACCATTTCTCACCAGTTACTATTAAGATGGAGAGCACGTTATTCTCATGTGCCATGCACCTTTACTTTTCATGTGAGCAAAGACTTAGCATTTCCCTTGTCTCCATTCCCCAAACAACACCAGTTTGTAATATCTTTTTTTTGAGGCCATGTGGTATAAGACTGCAACCCCAGGCAGAACCAGTGGCCACCACGAATCATCACCATAAACTCTGCTCTTCTTTTAGGCACTTATCAAAGAGGAAGTAAAAAGACAAATTGTCAACAATGGCTAATTCTGGAGGCAAAACTGAGAAAGAAAAAGACAGCAAGAAGTGCCTCCCTCATCTTTCACCCTCCTGTCCACCAGAAAATCCTCTATTGAATCTTCCTGCCTACATGAAACTCAGGAACTTGTTCCCCTCCACTTCTGAAGGCTGTCTGGGAAGATTTCCCATGTGCTGGTTCCAGAAATGGTGTGTATTTTGGTATGTACATGTTGGGATCCTTTCACATGACAGAAACCAGGTCACCATCCCACGTGAAGGACTCCAGTGTTTTGCTCACAGAGAACCTCACGTAACATTAACAGATTATTCCAGTCCCCAGATCTCTGCAGTAACCAGGCTGTGCCTGGGAATTAAGAACAGATGCCACAATACAATTGGTACTTACCTTGGCTTCCCCCACAGCACTTCTGAGGGCTGCAAACTTCCCTCAGCTCTGCCACTTCCTTCTCAAGCTTCTCCATCCTTTCAAACAGATCCTTAATGTGGGTCAAAGTTTCACAGTTCCCTTTGGGTGTGTGCACATGGATGTTGTGCCTAAAAATTATATTCTGCTCTTCGTTTTCCTCAGCCTCTCCAGGATCTAGCTGCACCCCACTGCTGTCCTCATCATGCTGTAATGAATCTGCTTCCACCTTAATCTGGGAGGATGTGGGTGGGTCAATTTTATAGGAGTGGCTGAAGGATATTCTTTGAGCATTGCTGGTGCAGTTGTGAGACGCAGGATGCTGAACAGTGGATGTCTGAAGAGCACAGCACAGCAATAACCCCACTGCGAAGGCAAGCCAGCTCTGGAAATCCATCTGGCAGGTTTTCAGAGGATGTGCTGACCTTTCAAACAGCACAGCTGCTTTCAGGATTAAAAACCAAATAAATGTAAGAGGTGTGATCATAAATCTGGTTTTCATGTCTTTCTAAGCGACAAATTATTTGTTTTGCTGTGATTCAGAACTAGGTTGGCAAGAAAAGAATCATGCTGGATAAGTTAAAGAGCTTCTAGACTCTCCAACTAGGAGCTCTAAGTTTGCAACCTTCAGTCTCCAGCACCTTGCATGGTGTTCACCTCAAAGCCAGATAACTGTGCTCATGAAAAATTCAGAGAGCTGACATTGATCTTTCGGTACAGGAAGTTTGGGAGATAGTTTTGCTCACTTTCCATTACTCTTCTAATATAGCACAGGGCCCACACTGTTATTTGAATTTGGGAGAATTAAAAAATTCCCTCCGTTTGACACCAATGCATTGGCATTTTGTGTGCCTGAACACTGGATTCAGTTGAGGACTTTCAAGTTTATTTTGCTTTGACTCATTTATCTGACTTATCATCTTACCGTTGGGCAAGGTTCACTTGGAAGCTACTAGTGCACATCTGTTAACACATGGAGTAAGAGGATGTGTTGTCAACCTATTTGTTTTCCTGTAGTTTTATTTCAGAAATAATAGTTCTTTCCTACCTTGCATAAATATATAGGCAGAGCTTGTTTTCAGGTTAAGTCTCAAAACTAAGACTTAAAAATACATAAAATATTACTGTTAAACTTCATTGACATTTAGAGGTCAAAAAAATTCAGATGTTTAAAATCTTCAAGTCTAGTATTTGACAAAAGCAAAACCACTGTAAAAGTTTTGTGCTCACAACTAAGAAAGAATTTTGGATGGAATGAACACCTCATAGACAAGAATAACAGGAAGGAAGAAGCTGAACAAGTAGGTATGGAAGGAAAAAAAGTAAAGTTAGAAACCTAAATTTATCAGTCGACTTACTCAACGTTACACACTAAATGCTGGCATTAATGGTAGATGTCAATCTATACAGGAGGTGATATACCGTTGGTTAAAAACTTAGAATTTCATACCACAGGATGCAAATTCCAAACACCACCATATGGGACTTACTAAGCAATCATATTATTCATTGCACAAGTGGAAGAAAAAATATTATTTAAGTGCTAAATTAGGTAATGTGATAACTAGAAAGCACTTGGCCAATATGCATTCACAGTAGCAGCACATCTGAACTCAGATAATAGTGATGCCCTGATAATACATATATAATAATAATAATTTATAATCACATTTCTGAGTCATGCAATCCTGAGTTATGATGAAAATGAACTGTTTCTGTGAAACATCCTGATATGTCTGAAATATCTGCCAAAACTTAGGAAATATCCCTACCATTAGATTCCTACCTCCCGCTGGCAGCACAGCTACAGAAAGGTGTCCTTCCTACTCAGAAACATAAGGCTTTGGTTACTAAAAAAAAACAAACACAAAGCCCTGCCACCATTGGAAATACATGTTATACCTGCCTACACCTGTTTTGCAGACCACCCTAGTGCATCTCTCTTCAAGCAAAATCATCACTGATGCCAACAAACACAGGGTATGGATTTTAAGATTCAGTCTACAATTCCTTATTTTATATCCTTACATGTTATTAGGAAAAATTTCTTTACTGAAAAGGTGGTCAGGCATTGGCACAGGCTGCCCACAGCAGTGGTGAATTGCCATCCCTGGACAGATTTAAAGAACATGTAGATGTGGCACTTGGACCTGGTTTAGTGATGGGCTTGGCCATGCTGGGTTAGTGGTTGGACTTGATCTTAGAAGGCTTTTCAAACCTTAAACATTCTATGATTCTAGGAATAAAATAAAATAAGGGAATTATCTCTGCTACTTATTGCCAAGTAGTAATTTGTTTGCTTGGGTTTTTCCTCCTCCATTCAACACTTATCTACATTAAACTTTCAATAAGTGAAAATGAAGGCGGGGCAAGTACATTGCCCTGCAAATGCAGGGCTCCTTCCCTATCTCTGCTTCCTGAGGTCTGACAGATGACTGTTCCTGACCAGAGATGCAGCTTTCCCATCCTGGCCAGCTTCCCAAGACTCCTCTCCCTCAAAGGGCCACAGAAACGAGCAACACATTTCTTTTTCTCCTGTGCAGATTTCTGAAACAAATCAAGTTATAAGAGATTGCTTCACAGCTCTGAACAAAATGAAGTCTAAATTCTACAGATTTTCATCACAGTCCATTGCAGGAAACCCCAAAAACCTTGTTTTGTGGGATTTACTTCCAAACCCCTGGAGATGAGATCCCCAAACAGACAGACATATGCACAAAATCCCTTTGCTCAGCATCAAGCGATTAATGACATTCTGGGTTGTACTGTGATGTCATGAATAATTAGGGCTTCATGGAAACCACGAACTGATCTCAGATTTTCCTGGGCTTACAGATCACTCAGGAGGAAAAACCCCTAAACATAAGCATTTCTGTCAAGCATGATGAAAGAGAACAGCTTTTTTGGCTTCCTCATCATGTAATAAAGAGATTTTCCCCTGCTGTTAAAAAGAGTGGGTTTAACTGACTCTTCATGGAGAATATCATGTCATATATAAAACCGGCAATAATAGCAGATTAGGGAAAGGAATAATTTAGGAAAGAATGCCTCACAGTCAGATCTACCAGGCACACAATATCCTCTTAAGGGAAGGGATGGAAGAGGCCTTCTTGAATCTTTCCAGCCCTTGCAGAAGAAAGCACAGGATGATCAAAGCTGGAGAGAACCTGCAGTATTTGTGTGAAAGATTCCAGTAATCCAACTCTGCAAGTCTTTTTCCATCCTACAGCTCAGTGCTTGAAGGTTTGGGGGTTAGGCCTTCTGTGTATAGGTGACATGGAGATGGAATTGAGGACAGAAAGGGGGATTTGTAGTCACAGCGTAAAGGAAATGCCTATCTAGGACAGCTCCAGGTTTACAGAAGACGAATAAGGAGAGAATTATAAGGTCAAAGATTGAGAAATGGGGCAAATATCCAGCCATAGTTAGACAACACAACACTAGAAGCAACACACATTAATTAAAGCTGAAGAAAAAGAGCCAGAATAAAATGAAATGCAGTGAAAGGAGCCATGGGCTGAGAACTGAACTTTACAAGTACCAAGGGAGAGTACACTGCATGATTTTTTCAGCACAGCCTTTTGCACACTAGGGATAGAACAGAAACTGCCAAATTGTACCACAGTGCTAGAGACACAAGAGATGGCAGTTTCCTAATTCCCAAGTTAGAAAACTGGTGCATTTAAGCATCGTAAAGCCAGGGGAAGTTTCTTGAGGAACACAAGAGGAATGACAAATACTAGAAGATAGCTCAGAAAGCCTTTAGCAAATTCACAGAAGCGCTGGTGATCTCCAAACAGCCATCACTACTCTTCAGTGACTTGCTACAAGGACAGCAACAGACCTGTCTGACCAACACTTGTAGAGTCAGGAGACACAAGCGTTACCAGTGATTGATACTCATCATGCACTGTGCCCTCAAATGGATACTGCCTGTAGAATTCTGTACTGTTTAAAGCATGGACATGACAATGTGAGAGCAGGGAAGTGTGGAGCAGCAGCCTGGGGAGAGACACAAAGGTACCTGCAGAGCACATGGCAAAGCTTTAAGCTTAGATACAGCAGCAGATGTAGCAGCACAGAGGTTGATAAACCAGCTCATCCTTGGGTAAGCTGGAATACAGTCATGTTCCTTACACCCTGCAGCACAAGTCAGTACACCAAAGAGCAGAACTCCACCATTAGGAGCTACTGTTTGTTGTTGGCAGTCAGGCACAAATGAAGGGAGGGTCCAAACGTGCACAGAATGATGATATTGCTACTCAGAGGCTACGAAGTCCAGCCTGTTTTCCTTCCGTTTTACATACTTTTCTCAGTGAAGCATTCAGCTGAGACAAACTACTAATTTTACAGACTTTCCACAAGTATAATTCAGTTTAACCAAGGAGATTATTTGTCTTTATTTTCTGTGGTGGAATTACTCTGCTGTTCCAAACCTCAGCTGCTTTAGAAAGCTCTGCATCAGATTTCCATTTCTCTGGGATTGGTCACAGAAGCCATTCCATGCATTTGCTGTAATAAGCCAGCCAGCATTCTATTTTCAATATTATACAATCTTCACACAATTAATGGCAGCGACTAATGCAACCAGTGACTGACAAGAAAAAACACAACCAATAATTTAGCAGGGCTGTTTCTTTTAGTTATCTGTTTTACTTCTAGACTGAATGAACCTTATCTACCACTACAGAAGATTGGGATGATTTGAAACAATTGATAGAGAAACAGAATTCTAATCAGCCAGGGAGGTACTGTGGTTCTAGATTCATCTTTATATTTACCTTTTTTTCATGCTAATTCCTCTTCAATGTCTGATAAGCAAGACGTGAATGACAGATTGCTTCTGAAATCCTACATACTCATATGCAGAGAGGTTTAACAGTATTTGCACATTTCCTCATTAGTATAAATATGCATTTGTTACAAATGAGCCAGCTCCCTTCTGGTAAATCAGTAGCTTGCAGTTTAAGTCAATCTTTCCTGTAGCAAATTTTTGTTCTGTTGCCTGCAGAGCTCAAAAATTTTGTAACTCCTCTACTGGAATAATTTTACTTACCCAGTGACAGACATTTTTATTATAAATAGTAAAATCAATAAGGTCCTTTTCTGGTGAAAATAGTGATAAATTTCATTTTATATGGTAAAGAACTTAGACTCATAGAATCCTAGAATGGTGTCAGTTGGAAGGGACTTCAAAGACAATCTTATTCCAACCCACTGCCATGGGCAGGGACACCTTCCACCAGCCCAGGTTGCTCC
The DNA here is from genome assembly GCA_035583155.1 of Acropternis orthonyx. NCBI lineage: Eukaryota > Metazoa > Chordata > Aves > Passeriformes > Rhinocryptidae > Acropternis > Acropternis orthonyx. The sequence goes on along the minus strand of JAWWEU010000005.1, from coordinate 26,805,591 downwards.
AAGCCCCGTCCAACCTGGCCTTGGACACTCCCAGGGGTGGGGCAGCCACAGCTTCTCTGGGCACCCTGTGCCAGGGCCTGCCCACCCTCACAGGGAAGACTTTATCCCTCATATATAATCTAAACCTGTCCTCTTTCAGCTTAAAGTCATCCCCCTTTTTCTTAACTTACTACTGAGTCTGTAAAAAGGTGCACAAGAAAGCATGGAAAGAGCTTTTGGATAAGAACATATTGAGCAATACCCAAAGAATGCCTGTTGAAATTAGAAGAGGTAAGTGTGATCAAATTCCAGCAGGATCTGAAGACAAAAGGAAGGGCTTTTAAACCAACTACTGTCACACAGAAATCAGAGCCCAAAATGGAAATTATTACGAACAAGCATTCTAAAAGACTTCCCTCCTAGGTTAAACCATAGCTCCATTAGATCCAAAGACAAAACTCCCGTTTACATTAGCAGATATGTGGTTTCATATGCTTGGAGGAGACAACCTGGGAAAGCTTAAGCCCTTCAAAATGGAGTGACATTAAATACTACTGTGTGTTTTGTAATAATAACACATGCCCATAATACAGGATTATTGATGCTTGTGTAAGGCTTTCAAACCCTTGGAAGGCATCTGCTGTAAGAAGTCAGAGAGAAACTGGCCAGGTTTTTCACTCAGAACAAACAACAGCAATCTCAAGGGAAATAAAAATACTTTTCTCTTACCTTTCAAGTGCTTTCAGCTGTCTGGTTCAGAGCCCTTCTGCTGCAGTCACCACTAGAAAGGTAAGCTGAGCCAGGTGAAAAGTCACCAAATCCTCTCCTCTTCCCACTCCAGCTGCAAACCAGCAGCAGTCCCTGCATGAATTTAAGTCTCCAGGGACCAGATGAAAGGAACCAATAGAGGCTTTGGGGTGTTTCCCTCCTACAAACCACCTAAGGAGCATGCTGGGTTTGGGAGCAATTCCCTTACCCAGTGTCAGTCTTGCAAACCAGCAGGAACAACCATTTCCTATTTGTTCTACACTCTGCTACCAGTCAAAAGCCAGAAAGCCTCTCCAGCACGGTAAATTGGGCTGAAAACGCCCCAGGACTGTTACTTAGACTCCCATATTGACAAGTATATTTGTAGTATGATGAGAAATTCAGGTGGGGTAAATCAGAAAGTAAAAATAAAACTTTTTAAACTCAGCAGTAGTTAAACACAACACTATACTTATCCAGCACAATACTTAAACTCCCCACAGAACTCAAAAGAAATTACATATCATAGGCATCATTAAGGTACCCACATGATTATTTTGACCACATGCATTACTGAGCCCAGTTTTTAGCTAACAAACTCAGATTCTGACCAGTTCCTTTGCTTTACTACAACCAGAAGCTGTGCTGAGGGAGCTGAAGGCAGCAGCAATGTGCACCACTAGCCCTTGAGTCTCAGCTGGGGAGCTGCCAATCACACAGGTGATGTTGCTGAGCAAGGGAGGGATTCAGCTCTGGCTGAAGAAACAGTTCTCCTCACACTCACCAGTTCTTCCCACATCTGGAGTATCTAACCAAAATATCTGACCCAAGAAAGCATGCTGTAACATCCAACGTGTTGGAAAGAGAGAGAATCTAGCTTCTTGGATGACTTTTTGGATACAGCCAACAAGCTGATACAAATGGAAAATTTAATGAAAACTATTAATTCAACATCAAAACCTTAATGCATATTCTCGCTGAAATCAAGACATAGACTTATTTTAAATGCTGCCTAAGCCCCAGTCGGTGGAACAGGACAGCTTCCTTCACTGAGTAAGAACAACAGACAGAATTTCTCGTATGTTTTTCACTATTTGGGGTTATGATTATTCAATGTTCTCTGTAAAATGCTGTAAAGTACCCACAGGTTTGGGTATTAGGAAAAGGTTCTTCGCCCAGAGGATGGTTGGGCACCAGAACAGCCCCCCTTGGGAATTGCCATCAAGTCTGACAGAGTTTATGAATTGTTTGGACAAGGCTCTCAGGGACATGATGGGATCATCAGGGTGTCCTGTCCAGGGCCAGGGGCTGGACTGGAAGATCCTTGTGGGGCCCTTCCAACTCGGGGTGTTCTATGATTCTGTGATTCCATATTCACGAATTGAAAAAAAAAAAAAACCAAACCAAAACAAAAAACGCACAAAACCCCACCAAAAAACCAACTGCAAACCACAGGTATAAATTTGGGAATTCAGGAATATTCCTAGGTGATAAGCAAGCAAAAAAAGACGTAAGAAGAATTTAGGGAAGCTGCTGGCAGATAACCTGTCCCTCAGGGGGGACAGGTGGGCAGGACACGAGCTGCTCCACACAGGCGGCCTCACAACGGCTAGGCGATGCCTCTGCCTCACATTTTCCTGCCGGGACAACATTTCCCTGTCACTTTCACAGCCTTTCCTTACAACCCGGCATCCTCTTGCTACACCCAAGCCCGGAGCCCGATGTTTCCCTGGCGGAATCGGGCCGCCTCTGGTGGCGCCAGCGGGGCCCTGACATCGCCTCGGGGGCACGCGGCGGAGGCCTCAGAGGCGTTTTTGAGCTCTCAGCGCCTTCCCAGCCGCCGAGGAATCGGGAATACCGGGAACACCGGCGGGAAGGGAGCGGCGGGAGGCGGGAGCGCGCTGAGGGGCGGCCTGAGGGCGGGCAGGGCCTGAGGGCGGGCCCGGCTGCGCAGGCGCGGCGCGCGCACAAGATGGCGGCGGCCGCGCTGAGCTGGGCGCTGAGGGCGGCTCGGCAGGTCAGGCCGAGTGTGTCCAATCCTTCCTCCCGTCCCTCCTCCCCCGGTCGCTTTCGGGGCCCTGTCCGCCCGGCCGAGGCACCGGGGAGTGTTAGACCTCGGCGGTCTCAGCTCCGGCCCCGCGGCGGCCCGAACTGCAGCTGAGGCCGGGGCGCGGCGCGGCGGGAACAGCGCGGGTCGGGTGTAACTCGGGGCTCCGCTTTGCCCCCGGTACCGTAAGCTTGCTGGCTCGCACAGCTCAGCTGGGGCACGCCTTACGCTCCCTACATCTCATCACAGTCTGCGGCTTCCTCAGGAGGGGCAGCACCGGTCACTGCTCGGTGTGAGCAGGGACAGCACCCAGGAAAGGGCGGGAGTTGTGTCAGGGCAGGGTCAGGTTGGATATGAGGAAAAAGTTCTTCTCCTCGAGGGTGGTGGGCACTGAGCAGGCTCCCCAGGGCAGCGGGCACGGCCCCAAGGCTGCCAGAGCTCCAGGAGGGTTTGGACAACGCTCTCAGGGACAGGGTGGGGTTGTTGGAGTGTCTGTGCTGAGCCAGGGTTCGAACTCGATGGTCTTTGCGGGTCCCTTCCGGCTAAGGGTATTCCATGGTTTATGGAATTAACAATTGTTACGTGACTGGAGCAAACTACACGCCGCAGGCAGGTATCACAAGCTTATTTTCTTGCATTAGGCTCTCCCCTCGGCCTGCCCGGGGCAGGTGCGAAGCTACTACGTGGACTGGAGGATGCTGCGGGACGTCAAGAGGAGGAGGCTGGCATACGAGTACGCGGACGAGCGGCTGCGCATCAACGCCATCCGCAAGAACACCATCCTGCCCAAGGAGCTGCAGGTACCGGCAGCCCCCCCGCGGCTGTGCCGGGCCCGGCCCGACCCCACGCGTGCCCCTTATTGCTGCTGCTGTGACACGTTCTGGATCCCAGCGGTCGCTTTACAGTCCAGGTGGCTGTGCCAGGTCACAAGTGCTTGTGTGTGCCCAGCTCAGAATGCCATATTGCACTTACCGCAGCCTTTTGAGGGTGTTTACAACTGGCATTTTCCCCCAGATGGGAGGCTGGGTGTTGGGTTTTTTAAAACCAGTGCTTCTCATCTAAGCAGCACATGTAACACTAAATACAGTGAAGTCATATTTTTTTCTCCCTCACACTGTCATGAACATACATTCACAAATCTATTTTCCTTCTTTCTGATAATATGTGGTGTTACATGTAACACTTTTACAATTTTCTAAATAAAAGTTAGATTTCTTTCCCCTCCCCCCCCCCCCCCTTATTTAAAGACCTGGAAGCCTGATCCTGCCCAAACCACCAATTTGTTCAATTAGAAATAATTAATTTTATTTCTTGCCCAAGCTGCAAGCATGGGAAAAGTGCATCAGATGTGTTCTTAAAAATGCACATATTCACTGCCCTGCTCTTAGCCTGCCTTACCAAGCAGTAAAAGCATTTGCAAGTATTAGATTTTTCATGTACATATTTGATCTGGCCATGCCTAGTTATGGCAATATCCTTTCAGACTTAAAACATTCAGGAAAGAAAGTCCATGAATCTGTTTACCATTCTCTTGGCAAGTCTGGCTGGTGTTGGATGTTCTTACAGGACAAAACCAAGAAATACAGTTTAAAAAACCCAAAAAAAAGCCCTGTGACACCTTCCAAAGTACACTATGAGATTCCTTTTACTGACATCAGAGCACATTACCTGGGCAGGCAGTTAATAAAGAACATGTATTTAAATAAGTCATCTTAAGGGACTAGCCCACCCTGCAACAAGGAGAAAGCCAAGTGGCTTTTTGACTAACTACAACTTGAGGTTGTTCAGTCTGTAAAAAGGTTAAATTTTGGGTCTGTTAAAGGACTAGCCCCCACCCTGCCACACAGAGACAAGCTGATTGGACTCTAATTAGTGGCTTGAGATTGTTCTGTCTGTATAATAAGGCTAATTTTGAGTTCTCCCTGCAGATCAGTTTACATTCACCCCATTAAGAAAGGGCTGAGTGAGGAAGACAGGTGAAAGTCCCCTATCAAACAGCAAAGTTTGCTCATGAGGTGGTAGAGCAGCTTGTGGTGGTACCTACACAGGCAGACTGTGTGTTATGGTGTTGTGTTTTAGGAGGTGGCTGACAAGGAGATCGCTGCCCTGCCCCGGGACAGCTGCCCTGTGAGGATCCGGAATAGGTGTGTCCTGACATCGCGCCCCCGGGGGGTGAGGAGGCGCTGGAGGCTCAGCAGAATCGTTTTCCGCCACTTTGCTGACCATGCTCAGATGTCCGGGGTACAGAGGGCCATGTGGTGATCACCACGGCGATGTGCATTCAGGCAGAAATCACAAACCAGGCTCATCTGCGTGTGTGAGTAATTAAAGCAAGACTGTCCCACCTGAGAGTCCAGTATCAATGTCAAACTAATACGGGAAGGATGTGGAGTTGTGCTGATTATTAACCTCGCTGGATTGCACAGTTGGTATCAGCTGACAAGCAGCAGCAGAACTGCACTAAATCTGTCTGTGTGAGAGGCAGTTTGATTCTGAGGAAATTCACTACCTGATGGTTGCAGAACTAAGCTGAGGTTTGTGGTATAGGCAATGTTAGAAATAAAGACATACAGCACAAGGCTTGTTTAAGCAGGTTTTTTTTCCACCATATGGTAAGTTCGCGGTAATTTGGGTAAAAGCATAAATGAAACTGCACAACAGGGCAGAGTGGTATTCTGCCACGAACAAGGGTGAGCACAGACTGGGAATAAAACATGGCCTGAAGTTTATATACTCTTACTATGCAATATATATTAACAACCAGACAAAGTGACTAAAGGACCTGTTAGAAACTACAGTGTGCTAGTATTTCTCTCCTGTCAGTAGTGCAGTGCTTGGTCCAATACTTTAAGAACAATGTAGCAAGTAAGTCCTAGTCCAGACCCTGACAAGAGAGTAATGGCTTCCTTTATTCCTAAGGTAACAACAAATCTGTCCTTGGGAGACACGAGAAGGAAGCAGGAAGGACACAGTAACAAGCCTGCTGCTAAGCTCATGTTTGCCCTGTACTCTTCTTCAAAGCAATGCAATAAAGGGGCAGTGGCTGCTCTGTCCCCCTCGCCAGCCATGGGGCTCAGAGATGGCACTAAAGAGGCCAAATACCAGCGGCAGCAAAGTGATAGCAATCCATGGCCCCCAGCTGAGTCACATTTTGGAGTATGACCTGTCTCAATACAGTTTTTACTCTGTTACCTTTAAAACCTTGAGAGGTGATAGGCAAAGGGGAGCTTATCCCTCTTTTCCTCACACACCACTAGTCAGCACAAGCTCCCTGTCTAACATCAAGAGCTCACTGCTCTCCTGTGACTGATGCCACCTTAAAAGACACCCCAAGGAACTCAGAGTTAACACTAAAGAGCTGCTTTCATTTCCAAAATTAACAAGAGCTTAAACAGCCGGTAATTAATGTGAGAGTAATCATTAAATTTTAATACCACAGGATTAACACCATATTGTTTCTGCTTAACTATCAAGTGCTTAGGACAGTGGTTCTGCCTTCTTCAGCAGTCTTCCCTTTGTGACATGCTTTACAGTTCAACACTTTCCCACATCTAATCAAAAAGCTACACCCTGTGTAAGTGAGCATGACATTAGCCCCAAAGACCAGATGGGTACAGCTGCCACTGGCAACAGAGAGGCCTTGATACAGCCGACTTTAGGATTCCCTTACTTTTACATTCTGTTCTCAGTCTCACAGCACTCCCCACACATCTGAGATACTTTTTCAAGGAGGGGTAAAGATATACCTATGCTCCACTCCTCAGGAAACGGTGAACCACTTGACTGAAGGAAATGCTTTATAAGCTATTTTATTTTAAATATTTTCTCCAACCTGAAATGGCAAATGACTGTCTTTGCTTGGAAGAAGGTTGTGTAAACGATGATCTTTGCAGCACAGCTTGTCTCACATGGAAGATCAGTATTAAGGCGGCCCTCAGAGTACTTTCAGATATCCATTGGTATGTCCCCTTTGTACTGCTTTTCTCTGCTTTCGACCCAGGCCTTGTTGATGGTGCGCTTCATCTCATCGTCCCCTTCCGCATACATCTTTTTTAGAATGTTCATAAGCCCTTCGCTGGGATCTGTGGTGTCGTAGGCAGCCTTCCTGCAAGACACATACACATGAGGGGGTCAGGCATATCCAGCAACTCTGGGCAAAAAATTAAGTGCGAATACACATTTGAAACATCCTGGTAAAACCAAGGATTTTGCTTTTGGCAAAGTCTTTACATCATGGCAGTCTCAGTTGGGTTCCAAGTAGGGATAATTCTAAGGAGCACCCTTAAACCAAGTCCCAGTTGAGTGGTATACTTAGACGTTCCCCATGGGGTGGGAGAACATTTTGATGGGAAGCATTTTGCAGTTAACATGACCTGGAAGCACAACCCAACATTCATTTTAGAAAGCAGAAGTGAAATATAATAGATGCAAAGTGCCAATATCTATCCGGGTTATGTGACAAGTAGAACACAGAAAAACACAATGAGCTCTTCAAAATGACCATTTTCACAACTCAAAAGACTTTTTTTTTTTCTGCTTCCCATTTTTCAGCTGATCTCCAGAGGTTAACTGACTCGTTTTGAACACCTTGCATTTCAAAGCAATTTTCTCAGCTGACAAATTGTGCTACCTGAACACTCAAAATGTGGGGAAGAGATGGCCTGAATTACCCAACTATACATAATGCCCCCTCTGGCAAAACTGCCTCTCTCTATCCTGTTTTCCAAAATCCTGTAGGTAGTTCCTAGTGCAGTCTAGCTGAAAAACATGGCAGAGCAGAAGAGATCAGCAGAGGGAGCAAGTTCCCCATACTCTGGGCAAGGCACCAGCCAGGCAGACCCCGGTGCTAAGAAGCTGGAAGGTGTGTCTCTGGAACCACTGATCTGCCAAACTAAATCCTCGAGAATTCTCTGCACAAGGTACAGGTTTAACAAAGACTCTAATGTCCCTCCAGCAACCTTCACTAGTAGACAAGTCACCTCCTCTTAATCTCCTGTGATGCCATTTGAGAGGGGAAGGTCATTTTGCTCTCAGTTCAGATGTGGTTAGTTAGGAATAACCAGTTTTGGCAAATCACCCTATGGACAAACTGAATAGTTCCTGGCAGGAATAACTTGCTCAAAAGTGAGTGTTTCCATATCCCAAGGTAAATATACATATCAAGTAATATAGAATCATGATAGGATACTACATTACTTTATACATCTATATATATTTATATATATAAAAAGTCTCTTGTCCCCACGTGTTTCCTGCTGTCATTTACCACCCTCATATACCTATATATGCCTAAGCTGCCTGCTGCTCCAAAGCACTTGGAAGTGATACAAGTTGACTTGAGACTTTGAATAATCATTTAAGTAAACAAAGACCTGTTTCACCAACAGCAGGCTGAGATTTTTGTGCAGGCACTTCACACACAGGCAACAAAATAATTATTTTGACCAACAAAGCTGCGGAAGAAGTATCTATGTACTTCTATAAAATATACACTTCACCTAAGAAAGTCACCTCACTAGAGCAGCTTCTGCAATGAATGCAGCCATCAAAATGCAAATGAGTCTTTAATTGGTTGATTCCCTTTAGCAATCTCACTGCAGGTCTTTATCTCTTGTATTTCCTATGATGCAGCCTTCATCATTAGCAAAAAACCTTAGAAGTCTGGCTACTGAACATGCATCTCCTCTACTGCCAGTCCTACAAGTACCAAGGTAATCCCAGTGTAATGAACCTCAAACATCTTAGGGGCCTGTCCCCCAGAGCAGTGATTCTCACAGCCTGGCTGCAGTCAGTGCAGCACAGATCTCTCCCAGCAGTCCTAAGGCAACATGGAGAACAAGAAATGGAAAACAAGATGGAGGACTGAAAAGACACTTACTCTTTCTCTTTGCTTTCTTTTTCCACTTGAGTGAGGCAGTCCCATTTTTCCTCCCGCTTCTTCTTACACATCACAAGGACCGTGTCTGTCTTTATCTGTATGGTGAACAGCAAGGCATGAGTTCAGAATGCTTAGTGAAGGGATGCTGGTCACAACGAGTAAGATTAGCTTGTAGCATAAACCTCTTCCATACTCACAAATTCCTGAAACATTTCTCTGAGCTATGCATTATTACATAGCATACAAAAATCCTTCAGGACACACAGTATTAACCTCACTGTGGACAATTTAAATGGTGTGATTTAATATAATTCTAGTATGGAACTACAGTACCAATACAGAAGAACATTAAGTGCTGCATAAACACTGTTCAGTGATTCTTGAGATGCTCAAGTACACAGGACTTCCTGCTACAAGGTCTAGACTTCCTACTAGACTTCTCCAAATATACCAAGTTCATGGAAGAGGCTCTTCCAATCTGTCTCTCCAAGGATTAAAAAACGAGTTTTAGGATATTGCTTAACCTTGCGACATGTTTGCAAGTTACAAACAAAGCCCATTTAATTGCACCCCTGACCTAAATTTCACAAAGAACTCCCACATGCCATAGCAGACCAGAGTCTGCTGCAGCTTTAGCTTAGTAAGTATGTGACCACTGTTCACTTTCAGGCCATGTTAAAAAAAGAAATCACCAGAGCATCATCCTCATTTATTTCAGCTGTTTTAATTTCACTGTCCTAGTTTTAGCGTAATTTCAAACTGAACCAGCATTTCTTCATACCTGATGTCACTAAGTGCAGCTCAGAACACACATGAAGTATTTGACATCTCCCTAAGCCTGGAAAGGTGCTACAAGTCAGAGTATGGATATCACCAGTTGTAGTCAGCAGCAGTAAAGTGTTATTAATATCCTTTGCTGGGATAGAGCTAATTTTTCAATTAGAAAATTAACCCCAGCTGGGATTAAACCAGACATCAGTGTTCAACTCTGGAGCAACCAAGGCACCCATACCAAGGCAGAGCAGGTCTCAGACTTTGCTTTGGGAATTAAGCCTCTTTAAGCATCCCAAGATTTTGGTCTGCTGACAAATCTCTTAGACCTTAAAATTGCAAAGAATTTCTCAGAGGTATTTAAAAGCACAAAGATGCAAATGGCTGCCTGATGGAATTTTCTGCTTAATTATTTCTGAAATCCTATTGGAGAGCTATTAAAAAAAAAAACATAGAATATCCAGACATGATCTTTTAAAATAGGATTCCAAAGACTAATTCCACAGTTATGACAATCACAGATTAATAAGAAACACATTCAAAGTGCAGAGACTTTCCACTAGAAGGAAGGAACTTAAGGTTAGGACCAAGTGTCCTGAACTAGAGTCAGGCAATGAACATAATACTTTGTGAGGGATCTAAATTATGTCTAACAGACAAGGTGCCTTTAACAGACCTTTTTAGAGCTGCCTTCCACAGAGATGGGTTTCAGTAGGTTGTTGAAGGTCATGGTGTAGTTTTTTCCATTCAGATTCTTCACCAGCAGATCAAATGACCTGGGAACAGAAAGTGGAAGGAGGAAAGGCACAAATACTCCGTTGTTGTAAAATCAATTTCCAAACTGAAAATACTTTAGCAGGCCTGTTTCTTAGGAAAGCAGGTCAACAGGCTTGAATTACTTTATTCCCAAGGCTCTCAAGTGTTCAGTTGAACTTTAAGGAATTAAAAGGACCAATCCTGACCTCACAACAAGTCAAGATATTCAGGGTTTTTTCTACCTCACTGATCTCCTACAAACTTGGACGTACAGATTTCCTTAATGTACATGAGGTGCAACAAGCACTTGCAAAATGAAAACACATCCTGGTACTCTCTAAGGAGAGTTGTACTTAAAGGTATGTCCTGAGTGCTACTAAAAGCTAATACAGCTCAAGTTTAAAAAAAAGGAAAAAAGGGGTGGGGAATAAGGATTGATTCAACACTCTTGCATTTCAAACAGTGTTCTTGTTGTGGTACAACCAGATGAACTCACCTCTCTGTGAAATTCACCTGCACATTCTCAGCTGGAAGCTTCTGGACTCCATTTAAAGAGATGTAAATCTTAATAAACTTATCTGACTGATCCCAACCTGCAAGTGAAAAAAGAGTAAGTTCTACTACTCCTCCATAAGCTTCATGCATTCCATTCCAACTTCCTCCACAAACGCCTCTAGAACGACTAGAATCTCTGCCTTATTGAAAAAATCTTCAGAGGGATGAGGGGAAAGTATGAATTATTCAGGAATAACGTGAGAGCAAAAGGAGGTCTTTACATGTAGCCCTGTTCCCTAACACCTGCAAATTCTGAGAAAAACCACATGTCAGCTGAGGTGAAAGGAGAGCAGCCCCTCTGTGCAGGGGGACTCAGAGGCAGCTGTCTGCTCCTGCTGCAGTTTCTTTGACCCACTTTCTCCCCTACTCCCTGTATCTTGAGCAATTCCCTCTTCTCTCACCTACATGGCAAGAAGAGAAGCCAACGCTCACTCCTTCATTCCTGTTAAGCACTAGGCAATGGAAAAATACCATCCTTAACGAAGCCCACCAGCACTATCACACAAACAACAAATGCATGCTGGGGTTGGGTTGGCAAAGTAAAAATGTGGAAGCTTTTAAAGGGGGATCTCCACTATGAAATAAACACTTCAGATGGTTTTGTTACAATGATAAGCAGCAACTCTAACTCACAGTAACGCCACCCTGCCTCCTCTTCAGAAAAGTGTCAGAAAAATAATCCTACCGTAATTGTTTATTTTCACCGTGTACCCTCCCAGCGACGACTTTTCTTCCTCAGCCGCATCTTTTGGCTTCGGCAGAGGCTGATTTTTGATTTCCATCTCCAGCTTGTGCTTCTCTGCCGCCAGGACATCTCGTACCCGCTTCCTCGTGGCTTTTGTGAGCAGCTCTTTAACCTCCTCCAAGTCTTTCTGCAACTGCATCAAAACCAAAAGATCACATATATATTAGGTGCAGTTCTTCACGCCCAAGGCTCACAGCTGAGCTCTTCAGGACAGGCTCCCATTTCCCCGACGTTTCAGGTTTATCAGGTCAGTAGCTTCGTTCCCCACTACACCCCGCTGAACACAGAGCCCTTCCTTCGTCACCCCCTGGACACTCCTGGGCATACACAGAACCATAAAATCTTATTTCACAGAACAACAGACTGGGTCAGGTTGGAAGGGACCCCAGCGGGTCCATCTGCTACAACCTCCCTGCTCAAGCAGGGCCATCCCAGAGCACATGACTATTAAGGCTGGAGAAGACCCCCAAGATCATCAACTCCAAAAAGCTTTAAGCTTTCAACACCTAAACCTTCATCATTTAATAAACAACCGGAACGAACAGACGGCGGGCGGGCGGCACGGCTCCCCCGACACGCCCTCAGCAAGCGCGGGGGCTGCCGGCTCCCACCGCCGCCGCCTCCCAGCCAGGACACACCGGGACAAACCAGACCAAACCAAACTAACTAAACTAAACTAAACTAAACCACGTCAGCCCAGCGGGGCCGAGGGTGCCGCCTCACCCACCTCCTCCCGCGCCGCGGCCATGGCGGCTCCCGCTGAAACCTCTGGAACCTTCCGGCCGCGGGACGTGACGCGGCCCCGCCCGCTCCGCCCCTGAGGGGGCGGGACAGGGACCCGCCCCGGGCTCTGAGGGACGGGCGGGACCGGGAGCTGCTCCCGCCCCCGGGCTCTGAGGGACGGGCGGGATCGGGAGCTGCTCCCGCCCCCGAGGCCTGAGGGACGGTCGAGACCGGGAGCTGGTCCCGCCCCCGGGCTCTGAGGGACGGGCGGGACCGGGAGTTTT